>CM044553.2:14301510-14876510 GCA_024416835.2 Perccottus glenii
ATCTGTCTGTTGCTTTACATCATGATTACTTCCGTGGTTCTTTATACTCACTCACATTCATACATTGCTGCGGCACACTTGGAAACAGCCCACAAGCATTTTGGAGACATGATTACAGCATTTTTATATTTTAACATTTATTATACCCAAAGGACAAAACAATATAAGATTTATACTGTTTAATTTTAACCCCTTGAGAGGCAGTCTAAATGCAGTGTGGGACACAGCTTCTGTGTTGTAAGCTTTGCATTTAATGGCGACATGTGATCAAGTCAAGCTCAGTCAGCAACAAGGAGTGACACTTTCTTAATGTTCAAATTACACCAGATTACACCATGCAATTTCAAGTAGGTACCTGGCTACAGTGATTTCTGTGTGGCGCCCTCTAGAGGAGCCCTTAGTAACAAGAGGGAACAAATCTGTCTACATTTGAGCAGCAGATATGATACACCCGAAAGCTTTAGAAGGATCCCATACATGCTTGCAATCTTTTCCACGAGATACTGACTCAGTAATGTGACCTCTGACCTTGATTGTAGTGAGTGGCAGATCAGAGATTTCCAAAGCCCCAGGTCACAGGACCCATAACCACGAGTTGTCTCTGGAGACCGGTGCTGACAGATGGCCTTTGGACAGTTGGACTGACAGTGAAAGTGAAGATGGGAAGAGCCAAAGCAGCAGTGCCTTTCTGCAGTAGAGAAGCCTTCTGTGCATGAAGACCGGGTTCTGGTTTTAGAATTTAGAACTGTCTCTTGGGATCAGTAAAGTTTGCGTTTTACTACATTTCTTCCAATGTAGAGAACAGAAGGTGAATAATTTTTATTGTACATGTATGTATGGTCTCTGTCCTTTACCACCACATTTTGGAGTCAGACTTTGTGTGATATTTGACAGCAGTGTTTACCTGGCTACAACAAAGACAAACACTATTTCAACACATATTGTACTGTATATTCTAATTGACCAAGCCATATTGAAAGAAAAACAGCTGTTCAATGTTGGAGTAAATGCAAAAAGGAAAGAATTTTTAAGAACAGAAAATAAACTTCCCTTGTGTGTCCTTAGGGCTCACAGAAGTAGGAAAAGTTCTCTGGATCTTTGTTTGTGTCTATAGCAATTAGACTCATTAGCATAAACTCCATCTCAGAGAATCCGCATGTTTATGTTACTCAATATATGAGATATTATGCAATGTGTGCATGGGAACGAGGGGGAATAGCACAGAACAGAGAAGAAAACACCTCAGGGGAGTTTCAGCACAGCGAGGGAGCTTCTCTCTGTCAAACAAAGCAAAACAAAAACATGTGCACCAAAGTGATGGAGCTGTGTTTTTTTTGTATGTTAGTCCTGAGTCTCAGAGCACAAAATGGAAGCTTCACATGCAATGGAGCTTGGATGGAGTTGAAGGTCAACATAACCTTGTCCAGTTATATCACAGCTCAAGTTTGCCCCCAAGTCTCCTCCACACACTGCTAGATGACAGGCAACAGCACTTAGCACCTCGGCTACCGGTGATCCGTGCTTGACTATTCATGTCCTGAAGAAAAGTAGAGAATATCCCATGGGGGCAGTGTCATTTTTATTAGACGCACTCTCAGACTTTGAGATTTAGTGGATGCCCATACAAGTGCAGTTTCATTTAAAATAACTGTTCCGTTCAGTGTTAGCTTTTCAATAAATTACAGTCTGTCAATGCAAGTCTAAAAGCTGGATCATGTGCTGTGTTATATTCTGCGAGATCAGTCAACACAAACAGACCATGAACACAAGTTCCACCATTATTTTTTACTTTTTTGTCAAAAAATACAACAAAAGTTATGCATGATTTCTGAATGTAACATTTCAACCTAAATATCTATAATCTTATACCTCTTAGCAAACTTATGTAATCTGTTTTATTTTTAGCAAATGTTCAGATTTAGTCCTTCAGCTGTCATTGGAGAACCATTTCCAGACAAATAGACCTCTTACTAAATAAAATGCATGTAAGTCTCTAATATCATATGGAGACATAGCCCAAAGTCACTTATTTTGCAGCATTTACTTTCACATTAAACCTCCACAGGGGATGGGATCAGTCCCCTGCCAGACATCTCAGAGTTACACCAGGGATACTGATCCTGCCTCATGAATTAAACATGACTGAATACAGACGCAAACACAGATCTATACTCTTAGTGCAGACATTTACACTTTCTTACTCTTTCGTTCTATTGTCTCACTTTACACAACTATTCAGCGAGGGTCCGTTGTCCTCTGTAATGGCGCACATCAAGTGCTGATGTCATGTTGACCCTTGTCATGTGTCCAACACAACGCTAACATCCTTAACCACCACAGCGGTCCAGTGAAAAACAATGCAGAGTGCCGAAAGCAGGCGGTCAGGCAAAAAAGAAAGGTCACGCGGCCCTGTCCAAGTCTGGTTCCCCGGGGACTGGCTGGCAGCGCACATCAGTCTCAACATCAGAGCAGCTACCAATGCCTGCGGCACTTCTTGTCCTACACTAATTTATTTGGAAACTAATGATGTCAGGGCTAAATTTGTCTCTGAAAAGCCAAATCACTTTAACAAGTTAGTTTCAAGCATATAAGCTGCATCATCACATTTGGATATTGTTACCTACTCATATAGTAAGAACACTAGTAACGCTTGAAATATTACATAACTCACATGCATTATACAAGATCAAATGATCCATCAAGATGTGTTCTGCATTAGTGACCACTGCTGACATAAAGAAGCAAACATATGGCTTAATAACTCCAGTCATATGCAACAAATACAACTTGGCAGCAAGATACTGTCCACAATAGTGATAAAGCCTTCAATATGATATAATCCAAACCAGTGTAGTTTCCCATTTTCCCATGTTCATTTCCACTGCTGCACGCTGATTAGTTTTGGAAACTTGCACCCTGCCAGACGCATGTAATCGACAATATTCCAGCAGCTTTTAACAACCTGCTATGCTTTGTGTAGACATCGATCTTTGATCTGACTGAGAAACTTTGCTTCTTGTTAAAAGTTGCTGTTGGATAAGTTTTTTATGATGTCCAGTCCAGACAAAAGAGTCAAGAAGCAAAGGAGATGCAACAAAATGAGACCTTAAAGTTTCTGCCTCTGGCTCTTTCAAATCCAATAATTCTAGCCTGGACTTAAATAATTGCAACTTGTCTTCTTCTCATCAACTGCATTCCAGACTGTATACACAAAACAAAATGACACAGGAGTTTAGCCTTTATATGAGCTGTACCTGACATTTCTGCGGTGCTGAGGTTGAGTCGAACAAATCAGAGGGAATTTGTGCAGCAGCATGAATCTTTTCTACCGCTGAGATGGCAGACTTGCACAACTTGAGTCGCACAAACTTGCACAATTTCAAAAATGGCCATTAGTCTGTTTAAAAACACCAGGTAGTAAATAGTGGATTAAGCACCAAATTAATTAGAAAGTATATTAGCTGTGATGCATGCTGTGCCACATCTGAGATAACTGTGAGTTTGTATTAAATGTTGTAGGTGGATATGTTGTGAGACAACCTGGATGAGACATGTTTATACAACAAGCAAAAACAAGAAGTATAAAGCCCTCCCGGAGTTCACTGGTTACAGTGAATGTCACAGGTTTGCTTCTGAATCGAGGCTTTTGTGTTGCATGTTATAATTTTACCCTCATTTCTGAGTGCAAGAAATGTCACGCTCAGTACAGTACAGTATATCACAGTGCATTATGTTGTAAGCAATCCACTGAAACAATTATTAAGGCATGTATGTTTAATGCAAAATTAAAAGATAATTTGCAATAATTGAACAATAATTGTTACTGTATTGTTACTTGCACAGCATTTGGAACAGAACATCTGCCCAATTGGGATGAGTGAATGAATATGAAATTCATGCAAAACATATTAATATATTTTACTAAACAAATTAAATAGGAGGATTATTTGACTTGTGTTAAACAGTGTTTTTTCTTCTAGTTGAGGAAAATGGTTTAAACCCAAAATAGTATATTGTAAAAGCAATAATTTGCGGAAAAAACACATGTTTGTAAAAGGAGCGCTCCAATTGGTTGATACTGGGCTGGTCTAATGTTCCAGGAAGTGTGGTGGAGAGTAGTATGAGACAGGGACGGCCCAGTTCAGGCCATATATCATATGTCACACAGGACCCAGAAGAATGGGCAGCAGCTTTAAGTGCCATTAATGTACACACCTCATGCAGACACATACTGCCACAGCAGTTCCTAAGATGCAGAAGGAACAAAACAAAAGGATTCCTGTAAACTCATTCTTGGTCCCTGCCTTAAGCCTTTCCAGAGTGTATTTTCTAAACCCGCAGAACCCCACAAAAACCCACTCACGCCGTATTGAGGTCAAGAGGCTTGAGCAAGAAACCTGGGTATTGAAAGCTGTAAAGCAGTCCGATTACAGTGGCCTCAGCTCCCTTTTTATTACTGATTAATGACACTTGTCCGAGAATGAAAGCACAGCCCTTCTCATCACTGGGCATCTCAGTGCATGGCTAATTGGCCTAGTTTATCCAGTCGCTTGCATCTGACCCCAACCGGAGCGATTAGTCAGTCTGTCCAGTGCACCGTGCCTTTTGGAGCCGAAGAGAAAAGCAAAGAAAGACGAAAAGGCAGCAGCTGTGGTGACACGGCATTCTGTGTGTTCTACAAGATGGTTTCAATTAGCACCTGCTACCTCCCACTCAGCCGTATGCTTTCTTTTATTCTTATACTGTCTCTTCACACTTTTATCTTTTCTATGCCAATTCAAAACCGCTAGTAAAACTTTAAGAGGAGAACCGCTCAAGGCAGGCCAGTCACAAAGTTTCCACTCCTGTCGGGATGTTACCTTGTCTTCGGTCACTGTCGGCGCAATGTATTAATATGATGGATTGTGAGAGGCTTGTAAATTCAGTTTTATTAATATAGCCCTTCCTTTATCTACTTGTGTCATGACTTGTGTACAGAAGAAAAACTGACAGGAGAGGTCTAAACTCGTATCTAGTGTTTCTGCAGTCGCCACCAAATAACTCATGACCTTTAACTGAGCAGACAGGCCCATATGTCACTGAAACTGGAATTGCACCGTGCTGCCATTTAAACTTAATTTAAACCCCTTTTTTGAAAAACGACAACGACATTTCTCTACACGTACCACTTTTATCATGTCATGTCGCCTGAATAAATAATTTGATAGCTAATATATGAATGTCCGCATTTAGCATAAGCTCATAAATTCTTTATTCTCTCTTTGTGTCTTCGAGACCACTGAAAAGACTAAATGATGCCTATGGTAAGAAAAGGCAGAAGACATTTTTGAAGGTACAGGATGTTTTGTCTTTCATCTAAGTTTGTAAAGGTTCTCTCTGTCATCCAGGTCATCTTGACAACTAGTTAACAACTATGAGACCAGAACAGCCTGGTCCCATCAGGTTCAGTTTCAGGTCAAACCCCTCCCTCTAGAGATAAAACCAGTTGATCTCAGAATTGAAAAAGTCTCTTGGAATAAGAGAAAAACTGTTTTCACCTTAAAAACCTAGCCAAGATGCCTTTGCATTAACCTTTTATTCTTTCATCCAAGTAACTTTCTCAATCCTAAAGCAAACTGGTCAGTGAGCTGAGTTTATATCCAGTGTCTAGAGGGAGTGGTTAAACCTAATATCAGTTAATGGCTAACGAGTGGACTATATTCTAACCTTTGGCTTGAGCTCATTTAGGAAGTATGTCAAAGGGCAAGTACATTTTTTTATTTTTATTTTTTTTATTTTTTTTACAATTTGGGAGACGGTATTAGAGTAGCCTCAATGTACAATCCCAGAGAGACAGAGCATGAACTGGGAGCACAAAAAGGAAACAATAACCCCTTTTAGAGATGATTGTGAGCCTTTTACCTTTCTCTCCGTGTTTGACTGCTCTCTAACAGTTGGCTGATTAAGCTGACCCACTGAATCCGTATACGATTAACCTCACTTTGTGATACCATTACGCCCACCTCTCCCTGTCTGCGGCAGTATACCCCAGCACTCTGTCAAGAGCTTCTCACACACTGCCTGCCTAGTGTTTCACAACTGCTGTTCCGGCGGGAAACCCCTTGTCCAATCAGCTGACGGCATCAAACAGCTCCCAGTGCTGCAGTCATTTACGCCAGACGTAAACCCACAGTAGCTTTCATTTTTAGCATGAGTCAGTAACAGGGCAATTGTTTAAAATAAAAGTCAGTGAAGCCACAAATATCAGAGCTCTATCTGTCCTTGTGATTTCTGTAGATACTGTACAAAACAGAACTCTTCACCATTTATAAGGATTTCTCCCTCCACTAAACTAGCACAGCTTCTGCCTAGGTTTCTGTTGTTTAGCAGAATGTCATAGTATAAAGTAAAAGAGGTCAGAGAGAATATTGTTATTGTTATTTTTACTGCGAGTGTTTTGCCAATAAACGCTCAGTGTCTGTTTGCTGCAGTTGGGGCACACATTCAAGTAAACAGTTGGTGAGAAAAAAGAAACATGCTCAAACCTACGCACCCTTTTCTTACATTCAAAGACAGCTAATTGTAATGGTTTTCATAACAGTCGGATTCATTAAGCTGCAGAAGTGTCGGCCTAATTGACATGAATGTATTTGACTTTAATTAGTATCTTAAGTTGTTTGGTGCCATTTGATGTTAACTTAAAAAGAAGAAAAGATGAATGTGCAATTTCCAATAAAAACATGGTATGGTATAGTGCAAGAGCTCAGTAAGCAGTAGCTCTTTACTGTGGTAAATCTTCCCTGAACGTAGAGGAGGAGACACAGCCATGACACCTTCAATTAGGGCTTGAGAAGTGACAGTCCCAGACTCGTGTCCTCCCTCTGCTCTCGTCTGGAAAATCCTGCAGATACAGCTACGTGCGCTCACATGCACGCACAACAACACAGAAAAAGGCTTTGTGTGTGGGAATGAACCTGTATTATGTGTTCAAGAAAGTTCCTGTGTCTCCATTCATCCTGCTTGTAGACAGGAATTTTCAAACAGTAACAATGTGTTATACAGAGAGTTCAGTCACAGTCAGCTTTCTACCTTTAAAGCAGATCGTAGCAAGCTGTCAGAAACAAATCACATATAGCAATTACAGAATGTAAGTGAGAGCAGGTGCTATACGTTAATGTCTTCTGTCTTTAATAAGGCAGCACAATATTTCACAGGTACATTGTCATAGCATGCGCAGGTCTTTCTATTTCACTGAACTGCACTAATGATAACATGCTAGACAAATAATTGGTCAATCAGATGGAGATTAAAGCAGATTAAACCAATCTGTAGAGCAACTAATTGAAAGATCAGTGGCACCAAACAAATAGAAGTGAGTCTACAACGCTGTACTTCATCATATCTTCTTAATTAATTTCCAACGACACTCAAGGGAAAAGTTTAATATTGCCGTGTCTTTTTTTTTTTCAGTGTGTAATCAGCTATTTCCATAATGAAAACATATTTGCTCTAGTGTGATTCATGTCAAGTGCACTACAATTCAATGACATATTTTGTAACATTGAACTTGTGTACAAATAGTGGAGCGTGTTTAGTCTGGTAAATATGTGGACAGATGGACGCTCAGGTGAAAAGAGGTGTGAGGATGACTAAGAGGTGCGCTGCGGTCTGTTACCGGGTGACCCTCCAAAAAGAGCCCACAGCACCACAGGAGCAGGAAGAAGAAACACACGCTTCAGAAAACTGGCACACACACGTACTCTCTGAAGCTGCACCTCTCCCTCACCCTCCCTGCCTCCCTGCATCTTTGTCCTTGCACAGAAATAGCAAAAACATGACGCCGAGGATGGGAAAGTCCCAAGTGTCCATCTGGGTCTCACACCACCTTCCCTTGCCTCATTACTATGCGTTTTTAATTACCTTTTATTTGCATCTCCTTTGTTTTTCACTCTGAACTGTATTTAATCCCATTACACCAGGTGATACTACAACTGCTGTCAACAGAAATCAAATATAACTGGGCATTTTTTTTCTAATGTAATCAAGCTTATCATGTTGATTAAAGGTTTTCAATGTTTTTTATTTTCATAAAATCCCCAGGCACAGAAAGAATGAGTATTTTAAAATCCCAAAGGAAAGGTAGTATGCTTCCAACATTAGAAAAATATCTCAGTTTTGAGCACATTTACACCAAACATGGTCAAAATAAGGCAAATCTTCAATAACTTGTGATAGTGATTGGAGGTCATATCCACCAGTCCTGACCTCATACGTCATAACTGTAGCCGCAGCCCGTCTCAGCACCAACTCCTTGAGCCTGATCTGTCTTAAACTGTTCCCAAAATAGCTGTGGGTGTAATCAGTCTGGAATTCATTAGGCACAGCTGGAGTGGTGAGACACACAGAGATGAACTCCCCCCGGGGCCGGCTTTCCATCCTCAATAGACACACTCACTTCATTTACTCAGCATTCACCTTCAGTGCAGGACAGCGACTAAGTGACACTAATGGGTTGTCATGGCGACAGATGCTTTGGACAGGTAAAAGGTATAGAGCTGTAAAAGGGCCTTGTGTGAAGAGTGGGTTTACACTCACGTCTTTATATAAATCACCAGGGCCTTATATGTTATAGATGAAGGTTCACTGGTCTGCTGCATTTAACCCCAAGAGACTTTGCAAGAAAAAGTGCTAGCTACCCCAGCAGATAAACAAAACAAAAACATCAGCAGCCGAGGGCAAAGGTACATTTAACAATCAGCGTAAAACTCAGAAATTGGAAATAAACATGGATGTTGTCTGCCTATTGTGCATTAAAATGGCGGTTACATCCGGGCTTTTCTGCTGTTACTGCATAGTATAACAATAGTTTTCAGATAGCATAAACTGATCTATTAATCAAAATAATGCATGTGGTAAAAACCTAGCTCTACAGACAAGAGCCATCTTTTGTACCAGGCTGTAAACATGAGTTTTACACTTGT
The DNA here is from genome assembly GCA_024416835.2 of Perccottus glenii. Taxonomy (NCBI): domain Eukaryota; kingdom Metazoa; phylum Chordata; class Actinopteri; order Gobiiformes; family Odontobutidae; genus Perccottus; species Perccottus glenii. The sequence goes on from CM044553.2 coordinate 14,310,471, forward strand.
AAAGTCGATTGCCATTGGATTTCTCCTTATATTTCTGCTTTTAGAGCCTGTCCTCTGGTGGACGGAGGTATATCGCTGTATGGTGACGCCCTTACTCAAGGCCCTTTTAAGGGGTTCCATGAGAGAGGCTTGATCATACTATATCTAAAAATATCTCATAAAACAAGAGGTCATTTTCTAATAGATGCTCCAACCACAAACCATTTACTGGATCTCGACTTTTCTTTATGCCATGTTTGGACCCTCCCAGTGCTTCTCCTGCCACTCTCTATTACTGTTTACACACACAGAGCAGATGACTGCAGAGTTGCTTTACATTTCTAGAGCGAAAAGCCATCCTTCTAGCATCTCCATCTCCCTCTCACTCTTCTCCTTCTGAGCCTTTTGCTGCTGCTCTTTTGCCTTTGTTTGTAAAAACAGAGATTATGAGGAAACAGCATGTGTCACATTATTACACTGCATTGTGTCTGAGCAGAAACACACACAGAGGCCCCCTAACAATTAGCTACCCACTCTGAGCTGAGTAATGCTGCCAAGCCTCCAAAAAGACCCCTTTTTTAATGTCACCAGATGACATTGAGTTATGCAAGCAAAACATTGTGACATGATCTGCTGAGACAGTCTGTTCAGATCAAAATACTACACTTGGGATGGTCACTGCTGCACTGAAAATGTGGGCAGGGACTGTCAGTCATGGTCTGGAAATGGTCTCACAACTGATATTTGGAAACACAAGTGTTTGGTGTTATGAGCATTTTAAAGGGAAGATTTTGCCTGTATTACAATAGTTGGCTGAGCTTGACAAAAAGGGCCAAATGGTGTTACCATAGTAACCTTGACACACCATTGTGGGATTCCTGGCAAGAGTCTACAGTAGCTATGGATGAGGACATAAACAAAAACAGTCAACTGTTTATCCTATTGGTTTTCTCACAGACTTGAAATACTGTATATGACGCAAAATATTACGTTTTCTTCAACATGTAGAGACAGAACAGTAGAGATGTGTCTTCCCAATAACTGGTCATCATTAATCTTGTCAATCATCTATTATTCTATGTCCCTTCAATTGTTCATAGTTATCCATTCAAAACATCTGCCTGCTAAAGCTTTATCAAACACACTTGTTTAAGGCACAAACAGAGCAGAGGGTAAATGTTTAGTCACGCTTAACTGTACACATGCCTTAAATCTAAACATGCCATGCACCTCCTCTTTTCAGGTCACAATTTTTTCCTCTCCACTCCATGTCCTCTTTTACATAAGAGATCTTTGTCTATTGTCCAGACTCTGGCAATGGCCTTAAGTTGACATGCAGAAGCTCTTGTGTCTTTCGTTTGAAGAGGAAGCAGACACATTCAAAAGCTTTTCTGGCACGCAATGCTCCATTTCTGGGACCGAGTTTGACAAGTGAGCATCCCAGGCAAAGAACTGTAGCCAGTATTCCTTAAAATACACACTCTCACTACAGAAGACTGCTGTTATTGGAAATTGAAATAGAAAAAAATTACTTATGAGAAGGAAAATGATTATTACTCAGAAGGCTGTTGATGATTTCCCAACTGGAATAATGTATTTCTGATATCATGTACAGAGCGTGATGAATGGACTGTAAGCCAGCAGATATTAATCATAAATCATACATCATACTGGCCATGTTATTTTTACCATGATAACAAAATGGAAATGGTGCTTTGTAGTGACAGTGTGTGAAGAAAGGAAAGAAAAAAGAGGGGGACAACAGACAACAGATTCAGTTGTAAAAAAAAGGACATTTCAAACAAGAAAACAGCAGTGGCAGTGTTACACATAATTATCCTGGCCAGCTAGGCTTCCACTTTAGGTGTAATTACTGCCTTTTAGCTTCAAGAGATTTTTCAATTTTGGGATATTTAAAGAAAAAACTAATTTTATTTGTCTTATCTAATTTCACCTTTTTCATTAAGCAACATGGCAAGTCCCTTTCTGATATGATTAAATAAAAACCTGCCCTTTATTTGTGTTGTTTACCTACTGGATTTTTTAATGTCTAACAAATTTGGCAGTCATCAGTCAGTAGAGCAAAAAAAAAGAAAAACACCCACCCAAACGCCCACTAAAAGCAAATTAATACATGTATCAATGTTAAAAGAGCTTATGTGTATTTGAAAAAACAAGCAAACTATTATGCATTTCCTTATCTTTTCATGCAAAGAGGCACAAGGACCCTTCAGTTGTCAACAGTGTCACTTGAGAGGAGCAGCGTTGCTTCTCAGCTTTGAGGCTGTCTGAGTTTATTGTTTGGGGCTTCCCATCAGGAGCATCGTGGCTCCTGCTCCTCTCATGTTCCAACACCCCCACGCTTCTGCGCCTTGATTGGCTAATGAAGTCCGTTGCTCTGTTGCGTGCGGAGGAAGCGGCTCTACACCTACACCGTTATTAGGGCTCGTCAATGGTCTCTGGTCAGAGGCATGTGTCAGCTCTCATCACGAGAAATGACACATCCATGATGTCGCCCACAGGGGCAACAAATGTCCCAAAGAATGGCGAAGCGGCCCACACCCAACGTTTGTCATATGCGCTCATGATAAATATCACATTATTACTGCAGGATTTAAAAACAAATGTTAACTGAGCAACTACATTATAAAACAACAGGGCTATCGACAGCAGACTTTTGAAAAAAAAAGGGTTGAAATGAGGATTAAAGCATCTGTAACTTTTTTTATATAAAATACATATTCACACAATTATTAAATCATCTAGCCTCAAAGCTATGGGCTGCACAATGTATAACAAATTGATCATTAATGCAATGTCAACCTTCAGGATATTGCAAAGAACTGTCAAAAGGTGATGGTCAAAAAATAAGTGGTACTAGATTAAGCAGCAAAATTACCTCCAGAGCCTTGCATTTCTTTTTAAATGGCAGAATACATTTTGACTTTTACAGTGCAGTTCAGATATTGTAGGTCACATCAAATCATATTCAACATATTTCCATAAAAATTATAAAAACAAGATACGTTCTGACATAACAGTCCCATGTGAATTTGCAGCAGTGAAGAAGCAGATTTTTTTAGTGAGTGCAATACTACAGTTATCTAGTGTTGCTCTAAGATGGCCAAATAGCTGAAATATTCCTCGCAAGTTCATCTCTTCTAGATGTAAAGTGTAATATTTTGCCTCTAACACACAATGACTTTTGTGCACACCTAACTTGGCCAACGTGTCGACATAATACATCTCAGTGTTTTCTTATCTGCTCAGAGGAGTTACACCGTTTGCTTTATCTCTGCCAAAACTCTTAAGACGGAAATACAGAATGTACAAAGAGCCCTCTTTGGCTTTACCATCTCTCCTTCTCCCACACCAACCGAGCACTTGCAAATCCTCCAGAGTGGATTTACCCCTCCTTCACCTTTGCATCATCCTATTTCAAAACTCTCTATACACGTTTCTTCCACCTCTCCCTTACTTCTCGCCACTTTCTAGTGTCCAGACGAGGCGCGCTACTACCAGCCCGTGGGTTTCCAAATCTCCAGATGGCACTGTCATCTTCACAGACGTTCGGCTTCAAAGGCTGAAGACTTGCGGGGGGGCTTGGTCTGATGCTGGAACGCACCCATTCGTTTTCACATGAGTTTCAATGAGATGCCCTGACATCGCGAGAAAAGTTCACCGAGCAAGTGACATGAGAAATGTGCAACATCTGGTCTAATAGTTTTACTGGGATTGTGTCTAACTGACCAAATCTTTTATTAAAATTGCTTTTTTATTAACCGGCACGGTAATAAATTAAATTAATAAATTATTCACATTTTAAAGGTATAAATCATGGCCTCTATTAACCCTGTCATTCTGCATCATGCTATAACTGCTTTAAATTTTTCCCACATAATAACCAAGAGAGAACCATTTTCTAGTCACCTTGGAATTCTACAGACTTGCTACTCCACCCACGCAGACACTTTGATAATAAAGACATTCCCGGTAGCGAGGCACTACTTTTAGTCGCTGCTCGCTGTGGTGTCATGGAGGTGGGGAAATCACAGAAGAATTAGAATGGAAATACAATACTGCCATCTAAGAAGCTTTAGACGGCACTTTGCTTAAGAACGTGATATCAGGAGGTGACAAAAATGATCTTAAGCTGACCACTTTCAGCATTTACTTCTTGATGGTGTCCTAGCCATACTTTACATCATCACACAAAAGTCATTAAACATCTAAGCCAAAGGTCCGTGCTTCAAGGGATTTTCACGACACACATCTCAAAGAAGCGAGGTATATCTTATAAACACTCTACACACTGACCTGCACACTCGTCTATCATCAAATGCCACGTATACAACAATTAAACAAACCCACAAGACTACTGCATTCCACAACAAACAAACCAATAATGTCAGTCCCGCTGTGTGCATTCAGTTTGGAGTGATGAAGCGGAGGACATTGTGTGGCCACAGAGTTAATTAAAGCCTCATGTCCTGTCACTATAGACCGACGCATCCCCTTTGAAACATAAGCCTGCAGCGTGACACCTCCGCAGAGAAACCAAGAGCTCTGGCTAAAACAAGTGCAAGGGAGACAAAGTACAAGTTCAAGATGGGGTAATGTTTCAAAAGACTGAGACACAGAATCATCTTTAAGGAGAAATTCATGTTCTGCTTTTATATCATGCTTCCACTCCATGTTACTTTTCACTATAGATTTTTGAAATATGTTTAAATGTTAAGGCAAGTGTTTGTGTTGGTTTGAAGTCTCGGCCCTGAGTTGGTATTGAGAATGAGACAAAACTGCATTGCTTTTCTTGCCTCAGGTCCAAATGCCTTTATCCTTTCTGAACTTTCTGGTTGACTTGCTGTCTCCCCTTTCACTGCCACAGTATCAAATGTCTTCACACAAGGGTTGTTGGCTGAGATAGTGTGGGTTTCTGGACACATGTGACCTTTAAGAAGGTTTTGCTGGGTCAGAGATGGAGCTGCCACACCTGAGAGTAATTTGGTCACTGAGTGCTCTCTCCACAGCTGCTGCAAACGAGAGTGAAGAGTTCATTTAAAAAGGGAGGAAAGACAGCAGCAGACACTCATTGAGCTCCTTGTTGTAAACCCTAGCTCCTGAGGACAAGTGCTGGGTCTCAGCTAACAACAATGGCTCTTGGACTTTTAATACAGTATGTATTGGTTTATTTTGTTTGTTTAACTTAACAGATTGATGCTGTAGTTGTTGCAGTACTTTACTATGGTCAGCAGCTAACCAAGACATTTAAAACTGTTTTTTGCTGAAACTTTCTTTTTCACTTATTTTTTTGCAGTGTTTCCTTGGTTCTTTTTTTGCTGCTTACTGGCAATGCTGGACAAGTAACTAAAAAAGGTAAAGGCTTCTGGATGTGTACTTAAGACAAAATGATTGGAAGGTATTTGTTGACTTGAATGTGAACAATTTCCACAGCACAAGTATATCGGCTTTTGGATGACACTCGGAACTTTGAGGAGTATGACATACCATCGACGCGACCATATGTTAAGAACATGGAGGATGATGCTGGTCATGCTGTTAATTATGAAGCTGATGTTGGTGAATCGTTGCCTTTTAAACTTGATGTTTCACAATATAGGCCCTCAAGTGGTTCTTTTGTTCCCAAACCGACCGGTCAAACCAAATCGTCCTCATGTGATGAGACTTATCAATGGAAAACCAGGAGAGTGGAAATTACAGGACGATGGCAGACCACTCACCTTTCCTTCAAAGCCCAACCTCAGGCCCCAAGTGCATTCCCGTGATCGCACATGGTTTGAGCCAGGCCGTCAGTCACCATCACACCCTTACACTAACAGACATGTACAGGGCACCTTTAATGCACCTCCAAATGCTGGCTATAACTGGGTTCCAGTTGTCTCAAGCAGTTTTAATGATGCTGGTTCCCAAACCAATGACTTTGGTGCCACTGAGGGAAGTGACTCTACAAGCCCATACGGTGTCTTGCACGATCCACTTGCCAATTCTTATGGTGGACCTCTAAATAAGCCTGGGAATAAACAAGATGGGTCCCCAGCAAGTTATCCAGCGTACACCCAGACTGGCCCTGAAGGGCAGGGCCCATCATTACCCAAGAGAAACTATGCACAAACTGTTTACCAACCACGTTATGACCAAATGTCTGTACCTCCAAGAGAATCCATTGTTGGCACTCAACCAAGTCCTCAGAGAGGAAGGCAACTTGCTATTCCAAGATATGTTGTTCAGTCAAGACACAGTTACCAGAATAACCGTCATTTTGGTTCGAAACTGTCCTATGATCCAAAAGTATGGCAGTAGAGGCCATGAAGTTGGCTGACCTGAGCTCCTAACTTTTTACTAAGGTATGTCCTAAGAAGTTAAGTCTTATTGATTAAAACAATATTAATTCTACTTTTGGTTCACAGGTACTGCAACCACTATGAAAGGATCTGAAAATAAAATGTCTACAGTATTGCCAAAGCAAGACAGGATTATACATTTGTAAATTCTTGACTCTGGAAAATAAATGACGACTATTTTCAAAACTCTTGTTGTATGTTTTCTCACATGGTCAAAGACAAAGTGGCATCGTAACTTCTAAAGGCATAAATACAAGTTATTTACCTTGGCATTGAAATCCTTGTTTTCCAAATCCCCTGCAAAAAAGAGAATATGTAAGCGCTAGTGCAGAAAAGGCTTTGCTTTTACTTAAAGTTCTAATGATTTAAAAATCGGGTAAAATAGACAAATGACCCATAGTTGGCTCGAATAAAGATTATCCTATAGCCTAAAGTCCAAAAAAACTAAACATTGTTGTGGGAAGCAACAACTTACCATATAAAATCTGTACAGTGGCTGCAGAACGTCGGCTGTTTAAAAAATCTTGCAGTAAATTTATGGTTTTTCACTTCATGGACATTTTTCTGCCGCAAAGCACCTTTACGTGCGAATCTGTTCCCAACACTAGCAGAGTCACTGTAATGTAGAAGATGGTCGGCCATAATAAAGTTGGTGATATCCCGATGAATGTCCCTCTACCCTAAGCTGTTGGCAGATCTGTATTTGTGAGCGCTGCTGAATGACCGTGCGCCTCCCCTTTTGCCTGGAACTCGGCTGAGCGCTTCTTTTTCATTCACAGTGACGTCGCTCAAGCTTACTTTGCGTGCTGCGGGAAATTTTCACTTGATGCTGTAAAGACTTAAGCACTAGGTTTTCTAGACCGTTTCAAGATAATTGTATGTAGGACTAATAGTAGGCTAGACAAAGAACAAAGGTAAAACATCTGAGCACTTTTTAAAATTTGTATTTCGTTTTTGCCCTTTTGCTGGTTATTTACGAAAGCTAAGCTACTAGAATCACACCAGTGCCATATAGAAAAAAGTAAATGGGTGTATCAAGTTGTGGAAAAGGCTGTAACAAGGTTTGAGCTCCTGAACGCAACATCCAGTTTCTCGCTTAACAGATTAGCCTAACCACCTGAAGGTGTTGAGCGCCCATTTGTGGCCATAAAATGCATTACAGACGCAACACAACCGTTAAATGACTTTTAAAACTTTTATTAGTCTATATTATTAAAAATGTAGTCGCTAATAAAAACAATTCTGCACAAAGCTCTTTGTAAGTAATTTAAAATGTATTGGGTTAACCCTATACCTAAGACTATAGTTTTTGCAAGTATCCTGTATTAATACAGAGCGAAAGAGAAAATGTGAGAAATTTAAGTCCTGCTAGTGTAATGGTAATTACACTAGCAGGTGTAATTACAATCAAGTAAAAGCTAGAGGAAACATTCACTATGGCAACAGTGGATGCAACACGGAAAACGGATATGGCGTATGTGCCTCGACCCTGAAGTTTTGAACCACTTTGAGCGGCGAAATCACTGCTCTAGGTAGTTTAACTTTAATACAATACACGTAAATAATGTGCTTTCTTTTGGCTCATTTTCTTAGAAGTCCATAACGAGCAACAGATTAGGGCTAGCGTCTTGTTTGCTTTATCAAGGCATCCGCTAACGTTAACGTGTTGCGTTAGCTTCAGCCTAGCAGTTTCTTCATTGCTACCACTGGCAACAGCACTATTCTGCTATTGTTCTGTATTGTATTTCACATTGTTAGAGTAAATACATTGAGTGACATGGCAATTTGCCATGTTCAAATAAAAGTCCAGATCTCGTTTACTGTTTAAGTTAGCTAGCTTCCCTGTGTGACAACTCTTGAAGTGAGCATGAGCAACCATGAAGACTCGTGGGAGCGGCTGGATACAGAGTTTGATCATTGTTTATTGGATATGAAGCCCTATGTGCTTAAACACCCAGACAAGAAAGGTAAGACTATTGCACCACCTCACGTCTGCTCTAGTTTTTATACCATAGATTACGCTCATTTAGCCGATTTTAGTTTTGTGTTATTCATGATTTTACTGTCTGCACACACCTGTGTACTTGTCTTGTTCGGAGAATAGAGCGCCAGCGTTGTGCCGTATGGATAAAGAAGCTTTGTGACCCAAGCGCATGTGGATCAGGTCTGTTGGGTCGGAAGAACAGAAATGTCTATGCGCGTTTGCTCCTTCAGATGCTCAAAAGAGGGCTCCTGGATGGCCCCTTCACCAGCAAACCAGAACCTGGCGCCCTCAAGACATTACCTACTTACATGGTAATAATAACTACCTTGTGTACTCGTGAATTAATTTACAGTTATGGTACAATTATGTCCTGTTGTCATAATTTTGAATAAAAGACAAATAAGGTGTACTTGTTTATTTGCTGCACTAATGTATTTTAATTTGAATTTACAGTCAATTTACTTTGATGAGCCAGTGAGTACCAAAAGCAATGCAGTACTGCCTGACTGGGTGACAGGAGAGCTGGGAGCCTTTGGTAATGACTGGGCTACTAATCAGGACAAAATTACAGAGAAGCCTCATCACAGGTAATGTTTTTGTATTATAATGAATTAGAAGGGGTCTGCATGGTAATGTGTAAAACACTGATGAATAATGTTATGATAAACATAGCCACAAAGGAAAACTCATAGAGACATAAACATGCATACATACAGTCAGGTCCATAAATATTGGGACATCAACACAATTATAATCTTTTTGGCTCTATACACCATCACAATGGATTTGAAATGAAACGAACAAGATGTGCGTTAACTGCAGACTTTTAGCTTTAATTTAAGGGTATTTACATTCAAGTTAAGTGAACGGTGTAGGAATTACAACAGTTTGTATATGTGCCTCCCACTTTTTAAGGGACCAAAAGTAATGGGACAATTGGCTGCTCAGCTGTTCCATGGCCAAAAGAGATGTGTGTTATTCCCTCATTATCCCATTTCCAAGGAGCAGATAAAAGGTTCAGAGTTCATTTCAAGTGTGCTATTTGCATTTGGAAACTGTTGCAGTCAACTCTCCATATGAGATCCAAAGAGCTGTCACTATCTGTGAAGCAAGCCATCATTAGGCTGAAAAAACCAAACAAACCCACCAGAGAGATAGCAAAAACTTTAGATGTGGCCAAATCAACTGTTTGGAACATCCTTAAAAAGAAAGAACTCGGCAACACCAAAAGACCCGGAAGTCCACGGAAAACTGTTGTGGATGACTGAAGAATTCTTTCCCTGGTGAAGAAAACACCCTTCACAACAGTTGGCCAGATCAAGAACACTCTCCAGGAGGTAGGTGTATGTGTGTCAAAGTCAACAATCAAGAGAAGACTTCACCAGAGTGAATATAGAGGGTTCACCACAAGATGTAAACCATTGGTGAGCCTCAAAAACAGGAAGGCCAGATTAGAGTTTGCCAAACAACATCTAAAAAAGCCTTGACAGTTCTGGAACAACATCCTATGAACCGATGAGACCAAGAATAACTTGTATCAGAGTGATGGGAAGAGAAGAGTCTGGAGAAGGAAAGGAACTGCTCATGATCCACCTCATCAGTGAAGCATGTGGTGGTAGTGTCATGGTGTGGACATGTATGGCTGCCAATGGAACTGGTTCTCTTGTATTTATTGATGATGTGACGGCTGACAAAAGCAGCAGGATGAATTCTAAAGTGTTTCAGGCAATATTATCTGCTCATAATCAGCCAAATGCTTCAGAACTCATTGGACGGCGCTTCACAGTGCAGATAGACAATGACCCAAAACATACTGCGAAAGCAACCAAAGAGTTTTTTAAGGGAAAGAAGTGGAATGTTGTGCAATGGCCAAGTCAATCACCTGACCTGAATCGGATTGAACATGCATTTGACTTGTTGAAGACAAGACTGAAGGGAAAATGCCCCAAGAACAAGCAGGAACTGAAGACAGTTGCAGTAGAGGCCTGGCAGAGCATCACCAGGGATGAAACCCAGCGTCTGGTGATGTCTATGTGTTCCAGACTTCTGGCTGTAATTGACTGCAAAGGGTTTGCAACCAAGTATTAAAAAGTGAAAGTTTGATTTATGATTGTTAATCTGTTCCATTACTTTTGGTCCCTTAAAAAGTGGGAGGCACATCTACAAACTGTTGTAATTCCTACACCGTTCACCTGATTTGGATGTAAATACCCTCAAATTAAAGCTAAAAGTCTGCAGTTAAAGCACATCTTGTTTGTTTCATTTCAATTTCATTGTGGTGGTGCATAGAGCCAAAAAGATTAGAATTGTCGATGCCCCAATATTTATGGACCTGACTGTACATACAGTATAGTCTTATTTATTTTATTTATAATGCATTTTATTCATATCAACAGTGAAACCAGTATACTGTTTGAATTGTCTATTGTATGATTGAAATGTTTTTTGTAATTGTGCTTGTTTCAGTGAGTAAAATGCACGTAAAACATACGTATATTGTCAATGTCACTTTCATACACTAGTCTGTAGAAGACTTCCCAGCAGGAAGTGTTTTTCTTTTATTTTTGTCTCCAATTACATAAAAGGACAAATTTTCTTTTTGCACAGAATTCCTTTGTATCTGAAGACGGCACTGGAGAGAAGTTTAGTGTTAACAGTTTATGTGCAGAAAACACGCATATTCTGATGTTTTTTTTTTTAAATCGGACAACATAAACTAGAGCACAGTTTTTATGAGTGATTGCCTGTCATATTTTCTCAACAGCACTATCTGAAGGGTGAAAGATATTGCTTTGGCCTTGCATCAGTCTGTTTGAGCTGTCCATTCTAACTTTTCAAAGAGAAATGAGAGAATGAGAAACCTGTGTTATTCACAGTCATCCTTTCTGTTCCTCTCTGATAAAGATTTACCCAGTTTTAGCATCTAACTTATAGCAGAGAAAAACCAGAAGTAGTGAAGAGCTGTTAATAAATTTAAATGTTTAAATCTAAACACTGTTAAGTTATAGATAATTATTGCTACAAATGCTGACCTAAAAGCTGCATCTTTCATGCCTAGTCCAAAACAATGGGGAAACCTTCAATAATGTGTGCATAAATACAAATAGTCAATTTTGAGTGTTCAGCAGAGGGTGTAGATCACGGACTAAAGTTCTGATGGAGAAAATTAGCCGGACCATGAATCCTTTAATGCATCTTTCTCATTTTGATATGATTAAATGAAAGAAACTTGTCTGATGCCCTTCCCTGTGATGTGGCAGCTTTTGATCTTACTCTCTTTTAGTCAGGTGACAAGTAGGCCTTCTATGGGCCTAACATGATTATCAGTTGCTTTAAGTTGCCACTTTTGTTTTATTAGGCCTTCTGTTTCTTCATTCATCAGTTACTGTTATTCATCTTTCCACCACCAGATAGAGCCACAGCTTTGTCCATTAGACTATTTACAACGAATAAATGCTTGAAATCATGTTCAGTCAATATGGGTTAATAGAACAGCTTTAATGCGTGACCAACTTGTCTGCTGGATCTTTAAAAAAAAAAAAAAAAAAGGTAACTGAAAGCTTTTATCTCAGCATTTTCTCTTATGTGACACCGATGTAGTCCTTGAAGTTGCAAACATCTCTCACTCACGTACAACGTTTACTCCACTGTTGCCTGCAGGGAGTGTTGGCTTATGGTGCAGATTGAGAAGGAGCAAAGAGGTGTTTGTGTTTCAAGGTCAGACAGCTTTTTGAGGGTGCCCCAGGCTCAGATCTGCTCCCAATGACACTGCACCTGAAGGTCAGACCAGAGCATGGATGTCAGGCTTTTTTAATCAGCCAAACTGCAGCTTTGGAGACTCCACATAGTGTTCTCATTTTTGTGTGTGTGTGTGTGTGTGTGTGTGTGTGCGCAGTTCTGGCCTGACTTCTGGCTTTGATCTCTGGGCCTCAGACTCCAGACACATCTGATTCAATTATCCTCATCCACCTGTTGACTTAGAGGGCAAAGATTGGCAAAGAATGGCTTGGCCCCCAAACATTAGTTCCATGGCTGCATGTGCATGTAGAGCAGGTGTGCACTTGTGGGTGTAAAGGTGCACTGACAAAAAAACAAACCTTTGGTCAGTAACGGTATTTTTTAAATTTATGATGTAATCTGAGCAGTTTTAATTCCCAACATATTAACCTATCCACATTACAGTATGCTATTTCAAGAAACCTTTATCACTTGTGTTTATTAGTTTTATCTTTACTTCACTCTACATTAAAATAAAATGTGGCCACAGGCTCCATATTGAGTACAGCACAGTGCCCTTGTAGAACGTAATTTGATGTCTTCATTAGAGCCTGCAAATATTTTTTTCTTCTTGCCCTACATCTTGCCGGCTTTCCTAACATCTTCATTCAACTAGCATTAGTTGGTCATTGTAGCCCATGTGGCTGCTCTTAATGAGAATGCTAGATTAGTTAAGCCTTAATGTGTGTGGGTAAGAGTGGGAAAGTGAGAATGAGAAGCGTGTCTCTGTTAAACAGTATGTTTGGGACATGATGATATGCAGGGATTGCAGTGTATTACTATGAACAGGACCATGCATCAGTGCTTTGTGGGACTTGATGTAAAGCAAAGCACTTTATTGTTTTGATTGGATGAAAGGCAGACCACAAACTATGTTGCTCATGCCTGTGTCTACATGAGCACATTCATCTAAAAACAGAAATACACAAACCGATATATCTACAAATACCATAGGTTTCCTGTTCACTTGTTTTTTGCATTGTATTTTACATTTTCTTTTCAGAAGAAGGCTGTATGATGAGAAGAGTCCATCCCAGCCCATGGCTTCAAGTCCTCTCAAACAACCATCTAAAACTGATGTCAGAATGGTTAGTATAATGTATGTTTGTAATGGCTGCAAACTAAGAAATGTCAAAAATGACACTTGAACTGATGCAATAAGATAGCTGCAACCACAGTTTATTGTGAACTTTACTAATTGCACTACGCTTCCATCACACCAAAATACATATTATAAATTATGTTAATGTAAACACATCCCATGAAATAAAAGTTCAATGGCAGGACTACACGTGCACAAATTTGCGACTCAGACCATTTGTACTTATCCGAATTTAACACAATGAGTTGAATTACTTGGGGGATAAATAGACCTGCTGCTTTGAACAGCCAGCGACCTGCATGCTCAGCATTCCTAGATATTGTAATGAACATGCATTGTTTGTATGAGGGTGGAGCTCAGCAGCACTAATGTCTATTTAATCATAAGGCCCATTCAGTCTTTAGTTAGTTCATTCCTGTGCTTCTCTGTGAGCAGCTCTTGCGAGGTGCACACAATAGTGGTCTAATGAAGTTGAGCAGCATCTCTCCTTCCTTCCACTATCAATGTCTTTATTGTACTTTATTAGTTATTTCCCCTTCCTCTGCCTTCTAGTCCTAACTCCATTAAAGTGGTCTTGGGTCAACAAAGCATTATAGAAAGAGCATGAGAGAATCCACAAAAGCCACGGTAAGAAAAGGGAGAAGGAAGAGAAACTGACAGAGTATAGCCACATGTGCCCTTCTTGTGCAATTTACTGTGTGATGGAAATGATGTGGAACTGCCAAACATCTGGAGCGCTGTATGTTGGAGGGAGGAGAAGGGAGCAAAGGGTGGAGAGATGGAAATAAGGCGGGAGTTAAAGGCTGTTTGTATGGGAGGAGTACACACGTGGGTGTATATCTGAAATCACTTGTTTTTGCCAAGAGAAGAATTAAGTTGTGTCAAAATGATAACCTCCATTTTTCTTGGTTGTAATGTTTCTTGAGCTCTAAAAAAAAACCCTAATTCATTACACTCCTTTTTGCACATTTGTTTTGCTGTTTGTGCATTGTTGTATATCTTTCTGTTCGTCTCAGGTGGATGCAGTGTTAAAGGCGGATGCGTCCCCTTCTTTCGCTGACAATGACCTGGAGGCTCGTCTAAACAGCTGGAATCTAGGGGTGAGACCAGGGGCATGCCTAGAGCTTCACGGTTATATGTCTCTGTCAACATGCTGCAGCTCTCTTCATACATGGGGACAGGAAATGATTTGTTTTTATTTATTGAAAATTTATATTTGAAATGACTCCACGTCCTGGTTTAGTTTAGGAGGCAGGGAGTTCCATAGTTTTTATGTTATGTTACTAGTTGTTTACTGTTTGTACCCAACTCGCCCATGGAAAAGTGTGCTTTAAAGTGTGCCGTACTGTCCCACACCAGTGAAAATGCTGTTGGTCTGGCCAAAAAAGGCACAAATACAATATAACAGCCTTCTACAGATTGTGCAAACTGAGAATTTCTTTGGACCACTTTCTTTCTGTTTTTCCACATGTTTTCACTGTGTTTATTTCCTAGCTTTTTCATTAATGGTCCTTTTTCTCTTCGTATTTCTTGTTTTTGCATTAGGTCTCCACTGTATTTTACACACTACACACACAGTTTTTTTAAGAGCAACCCTCTTTTTATTTAAGTTGCACTTCTTCCACTTTACACCTGCTTTGTCCAGCTTTATTTTGCCTTCAATGTCAGGGTAATCTGAGGCATCTATCAGCAGACGTGGAGCTGCGCACCGCTCCGCTCTGTACTCCTCTGTTGAGACGCTGATAAGAGGCACTCCTTGGCAACTCTCCCTCAAGCCTGCATCTCTCAAATCAACAGATGTTCTTTCACTCACTAAAAACACACACACAAACCTCCTTTTAGTTTACTCACCTTTAGAGATACTGATACAACGCACACATATCTTGAAAATGAATTCAGCACATCTTTAGAAGTTCTGAAGAAGTCCATATTGGTTTGTTTATTTCCAGTCTGAAGTATTTAGTTTCCATGTAGCCAGTCAATCAGCTCATTGCTTTACACTTTGAGAGAGGTCTCTACAAAAGAGACTAAACCAGCATATGTAGTTTTTTTAATTGTAGCTTTTGAGTCAATGTTATCTCTAAGGGTAATGACAGTGATCAGTAGCATTTTATCTCCTGACAGTAAAAGAAAAAAAACTTTCTCTTTACAGTTTTTGGTGCTTAGCCCTGTCTTCTGGTCAGCAGTTACTGTTGTTAGATAGTTGTGTTGACAGCTTGTCCTGACACAAGGTAAAAACTAGGTAGCCATCAAACTTGCTGTGTTTATTTGGCCGAATAGATATACCTTGTTATGTGCTCTGTCTCTTTAACTGAACATGTATCCAACCATGTCAGGTGCAGTGTTACATGGTCCAGTGCCAGAGGCCATGTACACACACAATGTGAAATGTTTTTAGACTTGCAGAAGTGAGTTCACCTCAAGTCCATGTGTAGATCACATTGCAACAGGCTAACATTTAGTCCACATGTCTTCCTTGCCACGTGGTCCATGCTCAGTCAAACCTGATGATTGCCTGTCTGTATACATGTACATTATTTATCTCTTTGTAAGTATAGATGTTTTTAGCCAATGCTATATTTAAGTAACAATTCATCACACATTGTTGCTTAAAGCGCTGACGTTGAAAATCCCCACAGATGTTGCTCTTCACTGAAGATATTGAGCTGTTAGTCATTGTGTATGTGGATTTCACAATCAAAATGGTTGTGTAGAAGCTGGATGTGGTGTTTTATGAACAGCTTACAGAGGGCTCACAGCTTTATGTGTAACCCGTTTTTTACCTGCATCACACAGGCTTAGCACTGAGGCTTGATACTTTTATCTATATCACCTGTCACTGCCTCTCCCTCAAGCAACAGACTGTGACTTTATCCATGTACAGTAGCTGTAACTATATTAGTCCCCAGCTTTGAGTTTTTTTTACGTCCTTCTCTCATCTCCCATTCATTTTGGATTAGCTTGCGTGGGTTGTGCCACCTCACAACATTAAATCCCTTTTTCTTGCGCTGAACGAGTCCCACGTAACCCTCCTCCTTTACTTATTCTGCTTTTTCACGTTCTCCTTGTTCTCCCACTTCATCTGTATGTTGAAGAGATTAACAGCACAACTGTTTACTGTGCGTCATTGCTGTCATCTCCAAAGTCAACTCGGTGGCTTTGAAAGACTGATCTTGCCGCTAGTTGGCAGCCCCTACAGACAGCCCCAGTACATGACAGACAATACCGTAGTTCAAGTTCACAACAATGTAATGGGGTCAATATTGAACGTTAGATATTGAAGTTGAAAATGTAAGCCTATCAACACTGCAGTTTGTATTACAAATGGTCTTTTTGGATGGATAGGCACGATCTCTTGTGTTTGTGTTTAATAATCAATGGACATACCACGTCAGTGTTTGGCAAAGACGTATACACATTTGTCTCTCTTCAACAGTAAACGGGCCAGGGATAGCTTACAGATTAGTGGTCCAAGTGATGACAAAAGGACAGTGTTGGGACAGCAGAGAAGGGCAGACAGCAGAAACAGAGCAGGCCACACACACATTGCCTTGAAGTGGCTCAATGCTGTCATTCTAAGAGGAAAAGAGTTTAGGGAAGAGATTCCAGCCACAATGCAGGGCTTTGATTTTGCTCCCCGCATTGTTTACGACTGCAACTGGAAGTCGTAACTATGGTGGTGCTGGGGTCCTTGTTAGAGCAAGCAAGAAACAGAACTAAGGCCTAAGTATTGTTTATCACTTATATTTTTGCAGATTGAAAATCCTAGGTATTTGCGAGAGAAGCCAATTACCTTGTCTCCGGTAAGTAAAAAAAAAAAAAAAAATCTATTTTTTATTATACCGATGGCTAAGCTATGCTTTTTATTGTTGTAGATTTTTAAGTCAAGCTTCGGAGCCAACAGCACATTTGCTGATTACCATGTCCCTCATCTTGAACTTAACAAAGAGGTAAGTACCAAATAGAAACCTGTAGGAAATGTTGATTGCTATCATGTTATCTACACTATAGGCTACAGATCCAAATGTTACATGCGGCTGCTACATGCATGCACATTATTGTACTAAGTGCTGATCAAATCTCCAGGTCAAACCTGCCCTGACTGCTTTATTGCAGCCGACCTTCTTAAAACTATGTGCATACATTGGTGTTCATTGTTGGTGTTGTTTAAATGGCCGAGGTGAGCATTCCTCTAAGAAGACAAAAATAATGTTGACTCCCAGTGATGACAGTTTTTTCCTTATGTGGATTTAAGCTGAAAATCCCATTCAGAAAGCATGCTTTGAAGTCCCCTCTTCCCCTCCCCACCTCATCCGAACAACTCCTCACCCCACCACCACCATTATCCACCTTCACTCGCACTGTTAAATATAAAACTGAGCATGACTTGGCTATAATATCCGTGGCTTTTCATGTCTGCTCAGGGAAAAGCACTTTACTGAGTTGGATCAGGTGCGTCCCTCTATTCTCTGACCTTTCAGAGAATAGAGGGAGACAGGGCTCAAAGAAGTGAAGGAATAGAACAGATGCCATGTAAATGGGCATGATTGACTGTGATGGTTTTCATTATTGACCTACAACGAGCAGCTATTTGTGAGTCTGGAATTGTTCAAATGCATGGATTCATATATATACTGTATTCAATCCGCCTGTCTAGCTACCTGTCTGTTTCTATTGAACCTAGCAGCACCAATATGAAAACATTAAAGCAGCGTCCCATTCTGTTTGATCCTACCTTAGACTTGCTGATTGGCTCCATACAGCTGTGTGTGGTGAGAATATAAATGGGCTCTGTCTCTGGAGAACATATTCAACTCCATGCCAACTTTATTTTGGTATACAGTATCTTCTAGGTTTCCTGTTTTAAAATGTGTGTCTAAACTATTAAACAAAAGTAACTGACAAGCTTATGGTTTGTCAATCATTGTGAGCTATGCTTTTCGTTTAGATGTAAAATAGTTTTGTGCCAGTATCTGCTACAGCTGGAAACATTATGATTTAATATTTTTCTATTATCATATGTCACCAATAGTAATTAAACAAGGTTTAAATGGATTTCAGGGATACTTAATCTCAC
The DNA here is from genome assembly GCA_024416835.2 of Perccottus glenii. Lineage (NCBI taxonomy): Eukaryota > Metazoa > Chordata > Actinopteri > Gobiiformes > Odontobutidae > Perccottus > Perccottus glenii. The sequence continues at coordinate 14,328,752 of CM044553.2, forward strand.
AGGATACAGCTGTGACAACACACACATTTTCTTACAGAACTGACCTTATTCATATCCTCCTTTAGTCATGTTATCCTCAAAAGCCACATTAAGGTTTTCTATAGCGCCAACGGGAACTTTTGCTTGGCCGCTTAGGCTCAATCCAAAATCAGTGACAACACGTCCCTTTTAATCTCCAAAGCCTAGTTGAAAATTTACCTCAAGTTTAAGGTGTTATACAAACCAAATGCGTGCGACTGTTTAAGGTCGATCTCAGCTTTCACAAAGAGCTCACTCTGCTGCTAAGCCAAGCAACGGTGACTAGAACGCTGAGTGTTCTTTTCCTGGAACAAAGAGTGGCAGCTGAGGAACATTTCTGTTTTTCAACTCGCAGTTTTTTAGTCATTTTGCTTTATGCTGTGCTTATGGGTGACTTGTGAAAAATGTCTGGCAGAAGCAGCAAACTCCTACTAATCCTCCAGCACACCCTAGCAGAGCTTACCGAGCTTTTCTTTTCGAAATTCAATTAAAGTTCAACCGATGAGTCAGATTTTTTACCATCATTTCAAGTCATGTGAATACAGATGGATAGCTACAAGTTGATTAAGGCACCTTTCTTAGAAGCTTACGTCTGAGTGTAGTGCATGATGTCTTTACATTATCCCCTTGTGACTGTTAGCCTTTGATATAGTGGTGTTGGATGGTTTTGTTAGTGTCAGGCATTCTAATGGTCACGAGCCATGAACTGGGGATAAGACCCCTTTCTTTTATCCACTGCCATAATGATGCAGTCTTTTTCTCGTCCTTTGGGAAGAAGCTTGTGATTTAGAGGGCCACAGCCTGTCTTATCTGATCGTTTTTCAAAGCCAAAAAAGAGCAAGCAAGTGAGCCTTAGTACTATAAAGGGAATCGCAGTTCTCTAGTTTGACTTTCATTATGCTGCTTGAGGCTGGGAAACTCAAGAGACCAACAGTGTTCCTAAATGATGATTTTTATTATTCATACATTGATTTTTTTTCACATTTGAGATAAATAATTACATTTTCTAATGTTTTCTAAATGAATTAATGTACAGCACATTGTAAGCATGGTTGACTTATTGTAAGTAAAGCAGATGTTTTATGCTAGAACTTCACTCATGCCTAAGTTTCTGAAGGTTTTTATCCTTTCCATCTGGATAAAGAGACAGTAAATTAACTTCTTCTCCTGTTGAAATGGCATCTAGCTGTTCCTTAGAAGATAGTGGAACACTGCATACAGACTATCCTAGAGCATCTGTGTTTACAGAGGATGAAAGATGTACCAGGACATTGTACATCTCAAGCCAGACGAAGGAGAAGCACAAACGCAACCTTGCTTTGTGTAGCCTAAACAGTTAGCAGACGATTTGTGAGCACATCCCCTTGAGGAAAAAGGCCTTGACCTCGGCGTCGGTTTTGAGAGCCAAAAAAAGGCAACTGTTTCCCTCTTCTCCTTGCATTCCCCCGTTTCCCTCCTACTCTTTTATCCTTTCAAGAGCGAAGTGTCAAAAAACATGGCATCTTACAGCGCTCGCTACAACTCTGAGGAAGAGGAGAAGAAAGCGGTGCCACCCAGTCGAGCTGATTGAAGGTGTCTCTGAAGCCTTAGGTGTACGACATTCCTCCTCCTTCTCCCGTCACTGACGCCTTTTATAAACAAGTTTCAAACGCCCCTGCTAGTTTGACAAACTTTCTCCAAAGAGCATTTGAAGAGAGGATGAGAAAGTGACACCCCCACATGAGCTTTTTTTCTCCCCTTTTAATTTTTTTTATGTTTTGGGTGGCAGTGGGGCAGGAGGGGGGTTGTCTTCTGCTTTTCAATCAATGCCATCTCTGACTGTCATTTCTGCTACCTTATTTTGCTCTTTCTACTCTGACAGGTCCCTTGTGCTTCCTTCAATTGCACAAGAAATGTAGACGAAAGACAGAGATGAAAGATGCACAACTCCTAACAGAGCTTTGGAGAGACGGGGCATAAATGTTGCTGAATTGTCTTCTATTATCCATTAGATATATTCTCATTTAAATAGGCTAACGTGTTGAATTAATCTAGAGTAAGGTGCAATCATGCAGTGACTGTTATTGATTGAACAATTTTAGTTCTGAAGAATGAAAGTATCTGTATGATGATGTACTGATGTTTAACACTCTATATTACACTGTTTTTTTATGTGTTCCCATCACATAAACCCATGTTGCTTTGATTTGAACCATGTTCAATGTTTAATGTGGTTCCACTTAGCCAAGTAATGTCATGGGATTCTTTACTTAATTGTATTGATGACAAGAACAAACAAAAGCTAGCCACGGGATGTTGTTAGTCACTTACAAACAACACATTTTCAGAAGGAGCACATTGTCACCCTGCTCCAGGGTTGATTGCTACACCAGATCAGACGGCGACTAAACATGAGCTGTGGCATCAAAGTGAGTGGCCAGTCATCCCTCTGAGAAAGCTGTCAATATTTTTAAAAACCTTCTACCAAAAGAAATAATCAAACACAGGCACAAAATTTCAAATGATGTTTTGAAACTATGTTGCTATCTGAGAGATGATAGCCATATGTTGCAGTTAGCATTGCACCACCACAGGCTAGAAACTAAACAGGACTGCTTCAAAAAACTCAAAACACATTCATGTTGCACACATATTGTGGCATAACCTTAGGCAGACATTTTTTGCAATGGAAATGATCTGAGAAATTGTCTTTCTGTTTTTGTCATCCAACTATTTTTCAAGTTGTACAAGTGCATCTACTTTTTCTCATCAGCCTTGGCTGTACTTGGCTAAAGGCAACCTTGGCCAAACATAAAACCTTTTATTTTTATTTTTTTATCTATCACACACTAGTAGCACTTTGTAGTCCAATCATTCATGTAGAAAACACAACTCTTAAGCATTATTTTGAACTTGTAGTAATGCCAGAGAGATATATTACTCCTTTTGAAAAAGCCTATTGACTTATGACTTATTCAACACATAGCTGACAAAGAGTAGATGCCCTCTGGCTTAAGGAGAGTTGCTCCAACATGCACATGAGTACATTATACTTGTGATCCTTCTAAATATGGTTGTAGTAAAACACTAACCTTTTTAACTGATTAATTGTCACATGCCTACAGCAATACACACATACTGTACTCAAGCTTTTGGTTTGTTTTGCCAGTTGTGAGTTGATTCACTGATACATCTCATCTTCTTTTCCTTGAAAGCTTGGTGCTTGTCCAACTGTTAAATGTTAATGTGGACAGGACACATGATGTGATATTTATCTAGATTTACACCTTCTCTGTTAACCTCTCTGTTTATGTGAGAAGAATCATACATTTAAATGTTCAAACTTTCTGCAACAAGATTTGATCAATTCATGTCATGTTGCCTAGTGACAAAAGATTTCATATTTTTTAGGATGATGTTTCTGAAAAATTAATTTTATAATATTGAAATCAGACTGAATCACAAGAGAGAAGATTTACATTCGGTTTTCTGTTTTTATAGACTGAGATGAAGATTAAAATTCTCGAGGCCAAGCACCAGGAGGAGAAACTGAAGATGCAGCAGAGACATGATGCAGATGTTGAGAAGGTCAGAACCGACCACGAAAGTTGAAACTCCTTTAGCTGTAGCTCTTAACTTAAACTATTTAAATTTAAGTGGTAACTGGACAAGAGGCTCTAAGAACTTGTAACATTGTAAGTGACTAATAAGACAATTTTTTTTTCACTCTGGAAATAAGGCTTTTTTTTTTTTTTTAAGCTGCATGTCAATTGGTGAAATGGCGGAAAGATGGTTAATTTCACTTGCCACCCATCAAGCACCTGGAATCTGTCATGTGCTTAGAGTGAGCTTTCTTTGCTGCCACAGAAGCTTTTAATAAAACGGAAAGAAAAAAACACTCCAATTTTCTCTCCTCTTTAAGATGCCTGTTCCTTCTTTTGTGTTTGACAAGAGACAGGATGACAGCTTACTTTCTCCGTCTTTTTCTTCCTCTTTAATTACATACAGATTGTGAGATGTGTCCAGTTTCATTTCCTCTGAATTTCTGAATCCTTTCATGGCTTCATATAGGACTGGCTAAACATGGTTTACTTTTAATTTCCCTCATGATATATCATGGTCTTAAGGCCTAAAACAAATGTCCAAATGGCATTGTTTGCCACAATCAATTAAGCTTTACTGTTTTTATTGTGATGTATAATATAATCTTATATCGTCCCACCCCTAGTATGAACTATAGGATTATAGTCCCAAAAACGGAAAAATATGTTCTAAGCAGACCTTGGAATTGATGAGTGTTAGTGTCCCTGCATTTATTCGTTGTATAAAAGCCTAAAATGAGCACTCTAAAAGCTATTACCTGTCCATTACTCTTTACCTATACATGGCACAGTCATTCCCAGCTCACAGGACACTGAAAAGGGGCCCTTTTCTTTGAGATTGTGAAATGTTGTGTGTACTTTCCACGTTCCAGCCACCCAGTCCACTTTTCATCTCCCCCTACTCTTTTTGTGCAATATCATACACTTTGATAAAACAAAATGGATCAACCCCATTAATTACAAGACCGTTTAAATGTAATAATATACTTTTAGAAATAAGTGTTATGTAAACATTTGTGAATTTGAATTACACACACTACTGTATTTTATGTAGAGCTAGCTTTGAATTTAAAGAGGTTATGCTGCTGAATACTAAACACCCAATGTCCTAATTTAACTAATTACACACAGATGGCAACACCAAGTAAAAACTATTACCTTATTCCACCGCTTCACGGAGGCGTCTCTCAGTTGTCATTTTGTTAGCCTGTAGCCTTTGGCGTAACTGTATGCAAGTTTAACACCAGCTATTAATAACATGGGCTTGACTAGATGAATAACTAATGCAATAACAAATTACCATTTAATATTTAAAAAAATATTTTTCCTCTAGATTTTGGACCGAAAGAACAGTGAGATTGAGGAGTTGAAGAGCATGTACCGGGCCAAGCAGAAGGAATCGGAAGAGATGATTCGAAAGCTGGAGAAGAAAGGTGAGACGTCACAGAACTGTGGTGGTCACAGGAAGAATGTTATGACTTTTATCTCGGAGCACTCGTAACTGTACAAAGCCTAAACAGAGACATCTTCTCATCAGTCTACTGCAGTGTAGATTGATGTTTGCCAACTGTGTGCAAAATTCAATTGACATATTTTAAATTCAATATGTGATTTATTTTTTTTGGACATTTCTTGTCAAAAGGTGCTAAAACTTGGCCATGAAAAGCCATATGTTTTAATTGAGGCAGTCTGATTATCTGACAGTATATGATCGTGTGTGCGTGCGTGCGTCGGTCCTACCACTGTACATGTCCTGAGTGCATTTTGTGTGCTTGCTCTCCTACAGTTCAAAGTGGGCTGCGGGAATCCCAGGTCATCTGTGAGAGCAAAGAGAAGCAGATTGCAGAGCTTAAGAAGATGTCGGATCAAAGTACTGACTCCCTGAAAAACGAGTGGGAGAAGAAGGTATGAAGAAACGTTTAGATGCTCAGCAGCCAAACGTCCAGTAAGCATCCCTGAGCCAGAGAACGTTGGTTTGAGCTTAGGTTTCTTAGACGTTGCTGCAAGTGGACAAGTTCTGCTTCTGTTTAAAAGCTGTATTTGTATATATATTTTTGACCTTCTGATTGCGTTAGATAAGTGAGCACCTAATAAAATACCCCACGTCTTTGAGACTCACTTGAGTTGAAGAAATGTCATGTCTGTTTTTGTAGCTTCATGTTGCAGTGACAGAGATGGAGCAGGAGAAGTTTGAACTGCAGAAGAAGCACACATTGAACATCCAGGAGCTACTAGAGGACACCAACTTGAGGTTGGCCAAGATGGAGGCAGAATATAATGCTCGGTCACGAACAACTGTGAGTATAGTAGTGTGCGCCACAGCTTAGGATGTAAATGTTTGTCAGAATACATTAGTCTTTTGTCAGAACATTGACATAAAGCATCAGGCTGTAAAAATGTAATTTCAACCACAAATCATGTAACAGGGTATAAACAGTGCCTGTTATGGATTAACAGTGCACACGTTAATTTTTCCAACTTGAATTGTATTTAAGCAAACAGGATTTGCAATGACAAGATGTGTGTATTTATATATAAATCTTTAATAATGTTTGGCTTTAAGAACATTTTCAGGTGTACATGTGTCATAGGTTTAATTGTCAAACAGTGAGTCACACTCTGGCTCAAATGAAGAGAGACATTCTGTAACCTCTGGGTGAGAGTTCCACTCATTTTTTATATCTGTCATCTTTACAAAGGTCTTTGATCTGAGGCTGTATTCAGTCTTCTCGGGGCCATGGCAGTGCTTGCAGGCCCACTCACTCACTCACACACACACACACACACACACACACACACACACACACACACACACACACACACCTTCCAAAGCAGTTTCTTTGATGTGCTCTAAAAGACTTTAGTTTTAAATGGAATCATGCACATTAGGTTAGTGAGGATCATCAGCAGAGAAGAAGCATATGTGATGTTTCATAAATAGTCCTATCAATATCAGCATTTACAGGCTCTCTTTCTCATTGCACAGTCACACATATTGCTTCTGGCCCTAATCTGTCAACAGGCCCACATTTAAGAGTCTTTAAACACTGGACAGTGTGGGCCTCTGTTTTAAATATTGAGAGCAGTCAAGCCCCCAGAATATCAAAGAGACCTCTGTCATTGTAAGTAAGCCACTTTCTCACAAAGAGTTTGACTGCCCCCAGACCTAGACTGATATTGTGAATTTACTTTAAATATTTTGCATAGAGAGCCTTTTGCATTTGGCTTGAAATGTGTTGTGTGCACATCTGTTTTATAACACGCCCTTCTACTGACAGAGGTAGAGAGATACTGTAGCTGTTAATACCAAAGTTCAAACCCAGGATAGGACAGGGAAGGCCTTTTCATTCTGTGTGTAAGCCAAAACAAACTCAAGATAGTAATTTATAATAAAATACATTAGTACTTTCTACACATTTTGATGCTTTGTCCATTATTTGTCTGACTTTCCATCCAATACAAAATCATTGACCATGAACTTCCAGAAATGTTATACTGTTATATTTGGACAATGCAACTGTAGGTGTTAACCCTCATTAATGCTGCAGCTAAAGAATTACTCATATTTTCACAACTGACTAACATCAAGTAGTTGCATACATTAGTATTAACACTGTGTTCTGCTTTAGTGGACTTTAGTTATAATAAACATATGTCCCAACCAAGCTACCCCCCCTAACACAGAATCTTCCCAGAATGTCCCTATATATTACACCCTCCTTCACTAGCAGAAAAAACGAATTCCTTTCTTACTTGCCCAACTGGCTCCTTTTTTCTTACTTACTCCCATCATTCCACCTCCTGTCAATGCCAGCCTCTTTCATCACCTACATCAACCAGCACACTCCCATCTTTAATCATCGCCTTTATCAGCCTGCCTACACTGCATACCACACTGTCATATGTGAACGCACAAAGATGCACATGCTGTGGGACAGTAAAGAGAAAGGGACATTTCATCAAAATGTTGCATAAAAAGAAAAACTGTTTGCATGGCTTTGATCATTGTCTTTAATAAAAATCACAGTCTTGATAGATGTCATTGCATTTGAAATGTAGTAACATAGCTGTAAGCAAATTGCACAGTCTTTTAAATATTTAAAATAGCACCATTTATAATAAAAAAATAGTCAGAAATAGTCCTGATGTTTTATATATGATATACTCAATCTACATTAAAAAACATAAAGTTCTTACATCTGACCAAGCTTTTTTATTATCTTAAATTGACCCAATATATTTTGTTTGAAATGAATAACAAAATGCTGTAGGTTAAGAGATTTGTATAATATATAAATTGATGCATACATCAATTTCCATTTTACCTAAATTGTAATTATTTGTAAAACTGACACACTGTAGAGAATTTCTTTAGAATGGTTTGACCTGATATATTTTTTGTATTTCAGGAACAAATGGTACATGAGCTAGAGCAGAGGGTGCAACAGCAGTCTGTAGAGGTGGAGAAGGGCAACATGCTGCGTCAGAAGGTAACACAGGAGAAGGCTCAGCTGGAGATCCAGATTGCATCGATCAGTGCTGAACTGCAGGAGGCGAACAGAAGGTCTGCAACTGTTTGTGTTTTAGTGTTTGTGGTTTGGCTTTATGTCACAAGTAACATGAAGTCATCAAACTCGATATCTTTTTTTGTCCTGATGTGTCATGCTTTTTTCCTTCACAGAAATGCCACCTTGCAAAAGGAGAAGGAGGAGCAGAAGGAGCGCAATGAACAGACTTTAGATGAGCTTCGTGCCAGACATGAAACTGACATAAGTCACTTCCATAAGGAACACACTCTGTCTGCTGCTAAGGTCAAATACGTAACTGCAGAAACAATAATTATTATAAACGCATATCAAATTTCTATGGAAGCCCATTTCCGACACTTAAAACGTATAAAAGCCCCACAGAAAGTCGTAATTAACTTTAAAATGTTATGTTGACTTTTTATGACTTTTGTTTTTATAATTATGACTTTCAAACTTGTACTTATGACTTTAAAATCAGTTATTACTTTTTTATCTTATAATTATGAATCATAATTAGGAGTTTAAAAGTTATAATTAAAATAAAAATAAGTGGCGGAATAGATTTCTCAATTTGTCATCAATTTTTGTCTAGGCTTCTGAATTGATAGAGGAGTTGGAGAAAACTGTAGCTCAGCTCAGACAGCAGCTCCAGGACAATGTGCATCTCAGACTAACACAAATCAGGGTATGCATTTTTAAATGTCTCCATGTCAATGAAACAGGGATGCATTTGTTGTTCCTGTCATATAATCAATCATATAATTCATATAATCCTGATTCCTGACTGTCTACTTTTAGGATCAAGAGATGAAATTCCAAAAGGAAAAGGACGAACTGCAGATCTACTGTGAGAAGAAGGTAGTTTGTACTTCCTTCTTTGGAGACACTGAGACGTAGTGAGGGCTAATGCCGGCAGGTAGCGAAAAACAAATTATTGCCATAGTCCTATTATAATTGGAGTTTTAAACTGTATGTAAACACCTTACGCGATTGGGGGTGCATTTGAGTGCATTTGGGGTCATTTGAATTTCTCAAAATCAAAGTAACACACCTAGATTTTGCGGTTTGTTACTGCACTGAGCATGCGCCTGAGCCAGACAACAGCACAAAGTAACACACGTAAACAGACAAGAAAAACACAAAGAACAGTGTTTAGAGACATATTCACTCACTTCCAGACGAACAAAGACATATAGGACTATTATGGTCACGCTGCCCTGTGCTCTGTAATGTCGTAAAAAGTTTAGAAATACAAGCTATGTGTATGATGTGTTCAAGTGTCAGACGCCACAGTTACAGAGAAATGAATGCATTGTTCTTTGTTTGTTCTGTTTACCACTTGCTTAGATAATGTTTTATTGTTGATATTTATTAATAACTTGAATGAATACTTTGCAAAACATAGTGACAAACTCACTGCTTTAAACAACCCTAAACATGATTATGGTCAAGAAGAGATCAAAGCTTGGAGTCAGGTGTTTCTTTTTACATTGGAGTGTGGCTCTTTAGAGCCAAGATTAGTTGGTTGAATTTAAAAAGAAAATGTATATTAAAATCAATTTGGTAGAGGATAGGGAATTATTTTTATTAATAATTGTACCTGGATCATTTCCAAAAGTGTCACCGCTTCAATATTTGTATCAGTGGCCCGGGTAAGAACAAAAACCTCTAACAATTATAAAGAGGCAGAGAACTTTAAAAGAATAATTTCTGTTGCTACGTGATTGTAAAAATGTTTTAAACATTTTAAAATGACGCAGCTTTTATTTTAAAAGGTTTCCATTTTGTGATTTAACACTCTAATCTCTGATCGATGCAGTGTGTGCCCCATTCTTTTGTTACTGTAGTAACCACTACCACCTTAATGTTACCGTCATTTTGTTGAATGGTACACAAAGTAAGCTCCCTAACATTTTAACACAATACGCAACAAAAGATTTAACATACAGTTTAATACAACTGAACATGTTGATGGAAACAGAAAATGTCACTCATTGACTATACCTTTTGGGTCCCCTGTTAGATCCTTTTCACTCTTGAGAAGAGAAATGAAAATAAATTAAACCTGTTAAGAGGCCCTGGAAGGGGTTTTGACATTATGAAGGCCCATATGGCTGCCATAGATGTAGTGAAAGAGGCCTCTGTGCACAGGCAGACAGGCTCAGATGGTACTTTTGATGAGGTGATAGATAGAAGAGACGAGTCCAGATGCTTAAGGAGATTTCTGTTGAGTGATGTTTGATTTTGTCTGTCTTGCACTCACTTGCACCTCTCTTTCCCTTCCCCAGGTTTTGACCATTCACAGCGAGGCAGAAAAAGAGAGAGCAGAGGCTAAGAGGAAGATTGCCCAACTAGAGGATGCTCACAGGTAAAGTCAGATGGACCAAAGCAAAATTTTGTTGCTCCACTAAATTTTAGAAGAAAGATCTGTTCTTATTAGTAATTATCAAAGCGGCTAAGGGTTTACGACACATACATTAAAATTGGTGTATTTGTACTGTGTGAGCTTTTACCACTTTTACCACTGTTTTGTAGTTTTTAGCTTGTATAAATGTATACCCATTTTCATTATAACTTTACTATATTAAATAGAAAAAGGGTGCACGTGGCAGAGTGGTTAGCACTCCTGCCTCACAGCAAGAAGGTCGTGAGTTCAAAACCCGGCTGACTCAAACATTCTCGGCCGACTCCGGTCTTTCTGTGAGGAGTCTGCATGTCCTCCACGTGTTACCGTGGGTTCTCACCGGGTACTCCGGCTTCCTCCCACCGTCCAAAGACATGCATGTATAGGTTAATTGGCAAATCTAAAGTGTCCCTAGTGAATGAATGAGAGAGTGAATGGTTGTCAGTCACTGTCTGTGTCTAAATGTCAGCCCTGCGACTAACTGGCCAGTGTCCAGGGTGTACCCCGCCTCAGGCCCAAAGCTGCTGGGATAGGCTCCAGTCACCCGCGACCCCTAACGGGACTAAGCGGTAGAAAATGAATGAATATATTAAATAGTATTTCATTAAGGAGTTGTTAATGTCTGCAGCCTTTTGTTTAACACTTGGGTTAAATATGAATTCTTATTTAAGGTATAGTTTGACTTTAACAAGCCAGACTTTGCACACTTTTTTCTGACTTGTATCCTCAGAGTTAAAAGCTTTGAAAAAGTGATGAAGTCAGACAGATCAGAGCTCTTAGAGAATAATATTAACTATTATACATCAGTAATGATTTAAACTTTGACTTGACATAAAGAAACTTAAGATATGGGCAACATACAGTTGTACTTGTAAACCACAAATTGTACACTGGTGCAATTTGTGAATTTCTTTTGGCTATTTTTCAGAGAATATGAGTTATAACACAAAAAGCTTTTTTTCACTCATAGTTAGTGGTTGGGTGAAGCCATTTCTTGTCAAACAACTGTTTGCTCTTTTTAAATCATAATGCCAACACCCAAATGACACTGATGAAAAGTTTACATTAGGGCTGCACAATTACCGGTAATCGAATTTCTAATCGCGATCACGATTACAGAAGCCACAATTACGTAATGTGAGTGGCGAATCACCACTTTTAATAAGAGTCTGTAGGCGTGTCATTATCAACGACCAGATTATCCACTGATACGTCTCATGCATGGGCGTAGGTTTAGGAGTAGACGCTAGGTACTAGTCCCTATCAATATTTTGAGATGGCAAATTTGTCCCCACCAAAATTTAGCAAGCTCTTTTGAACTGCTATTTGGATCTTTGAACTGCTATTTGGATCTTTGCACTGCTATTTGGATCGATTCTAACGGCCAGGACGACGACAGTACAAGAAACGCCGTAATTTGATTGGCGGCGGGATATCTGACAGGCTATACGCGCGGGCCGGGACTACTTTTGTGCTTGCACTAGCAGCGAGCGGCAGCTCCAGGGCTGTCTCTCTGCCACATACAAAGGCCAGAGTAAAAACATTCTAATATTTCGTTTTTTTGCCCCTTTTTGTACTTTGTAGATGCCACCCAAGAAGAAAAACGTAACAAGCTTTTTCATAAAGCAGAGTCCGAGTGTAAGCAGGCAAAATAACTAGCTAGCCACACAAATAAACAAGCAGTAGTGACTGACCAGTCACTAATCAATGTTATATAGTTCAACAATAATAAAATGTTAGAATATGATCTGTATTTTATTCTAATGTTGATCTAGCTTACTGCTAGTCTCATACAGACAAACTTAACACATAGATTAACATAAATTTCAACACATTAATCCACAAAACCATGTCCCCTTCATATTTAAAAATGGCTCTGAAATATAAAAATGATGTGTTGAATGCATACTATGATACGTGTGTATTTTATTCATTAGTTCATTTAATTACATATAGGAAACTCAGATATCTTGTGAAGATGTCATAGAGAATGTTGAGGAAGAAGTAGCTGGACCTTCAGGGCTTTAGGTGAGGTCTTAAAGTGATAGATCGTCTTAAAGAGAAGGTCTTAAAGTGATTCTGTGATGAGCTATACTACTATTGATTAATAGCAAATTATTACCTGTTTTATTATGCAAAAGTGAAGTGAATTGGTATTAGTATAAAAGGATATCAGTGTGAACCAATGTAGAAACAATTTCAAAGGAATAATCGACAATTATGATTTTTGTCATAATCGTGCAGCCCTAGTTTACATAGCCCAGTTCTTATTACAGTGTATTGCCACCTTTAACCTCAATGACAGCTCGAAGTCTTTTGTGGTAGTTGTGGATCGCTCTTTATTTTCTCAGATGATAAGCGGCCCATTCTTCTTGGCAAAAAGACTCCAGTTCCTGTAAATTCTTGGGCTGTCTTGAATGAACTACAAGTTTGAGGTCTCCCAGGAGTGGCTCAATGATATTGAGATCATTCCAGAACCTTCAACCTGCTGCTGTAGTCAATGAAAGGTCGACTTGGCCTTTTGCTTTGGATCCTTGTCATGTTGGAATGTCCAAGTACGTCTCCTGCGCAGCTTCCAGGCTGATGAGTGCAAATTTTCCTTCAGTATTTTCTGATAACATGCTGCATTCATCTTGCCATCAATTTTGACCAAGTTTCCTTTGCCTTTGTAGCTCACACATTCCCAAAACATCAGCGCTCCACCTTCATGTTTCACAGTAGGAATGGTGTACCTTTCATTATAGGCCTTGTTGACTCCTCTCTAAATGTAACATTTATGGTTGTTGCCAAAAGGTTCAATTTTATTCTCATCACTCCAAATAATTTTGTTCCAGAAGTTTTGAGTCTTGTCTCTGTTTGGAGGCGGGATACTTTGTGGCATTTGCGTAGTAATGGTTTCCTCAACAATGCAGCCCATTTTTCTTGAAGTGCCTCTTTATTGTGCATCTTGAAACAGCCACACCACTTTTTTCCAGAGAGTTCTGTATTTTAGCTGAAGTTATATATATATATATTTTTTTTTTGCATCACGAAAAAATTTCCTGGCAGTTGTGGCTAAAATATTTTTGGTCTACCTGACCTTGGTTTGGTTTCATGGGAATCCCTCATTTTGAACACTACTGATTGGCATTCTCAATTCCTTTCTTTTTGTATCCCTTTCCGGTTTTATACAGTTAAATTACCTTTTCCTGCAGATCCTTTGGCATTTTTTGCTTTTCCCATGACATCAGAATACAGAAACATCAGTACAGCACTAGATGAAAGATGCAAGGGTCTGTCAGGAGCCCAGAAACTCACTGACCTTTTATACACACACACTGATTACAAGCAAACAGATCACAGGTGAGGATGGTTGCCTTTAGTAGCCATTCAAACCTGTTTGTGTCAACTTGTGTTCATGTAATCAGGCCAAAATTGCCAGGGTATGTACACTTTTGATCAGGGTAGTACGATTTAAAAAGAGTAAACACAGTTGTTTGACAATTAGTGGCTTCACCCAACCACTAACTACGAGTGAAAAAGAGGTTATCGTTCAAATTCTCTGAAAAAAGGCCAAAAAAAAATCACATTATGTGCACAACTGTATAAGTACTTTCTACTCTCCCCTCATCATCTTGTGTGAACCTTTCAAGCTCACTACAGCAAATTCCAGTCAAACAACTAAACAGCAAGTCATCGCATTCCACTGAGTAATTAATCCTGCACTGGAATACATTACTTGGTCACGAGCAGATTACAGTTTTCCCGGTAAAACCAGATTGTGAGGCGCGCAATTAAACACAGCACTGACTCGGCCCATTAAACAACCTTAGCTTTATCCATAACCAGTCACCATGCCATCACTTCCCCTGAGGGTTTTTGGCTTTGTCGCATCAGAATAATTACCCTAAGGCGGTAGATTAAAAAGAATCGGGAAAGTGTGTCTGCATTTGTTTTGTTCCTCTGCAGTGGTCAAAGTGTATTCAGCCAAAACCAAGACTTAAAAAAGTGGCCTCTAAAAATATATATATATATATATCTTTTGAAGGACATAACAAAAGTGGTTTTGTGAAAAACATTAGAACAGAAATAGACACATTTGCATTGCTTATTCTTTGTACTTATTGTCAACCAAACAACAGAGGACTTGTCTAACCACAGCAGACAGATCAGTTGCATAAATTATCCTTGTTGTTAGTATCAGTAACAAGCCCATCAATGCCTCATTTAGTTTTAAATACTGAGAAACGGCGAGTGGCCCATCAGGCTCGCATCTAATTAAGTTCTCAGGCTTGACTCACGTGCGCACACACACACACACACACACACACTGCAGTCTGATGTCTGTTACCTGCATGCTGCCGTGGCAACATTGACGCCCTTTAAAGGCGATCCAGGAGAACTTCAAAGACCGCACGCAGAGGTTTGTGTGTGTGTGTGTGTGTGTGTGTGTTTGGGTGTGTGTGAAGATGGAAGGATGGATGATAAAATTAAACGAGAACTGTTCAACATGCCTTCCATGTGCCAGATACTGCACACTATGTGGGCTGTGGTATGATAGACGTGTGAGAAGATTCACAGCATCTCCTTTTGTTCTGGTATTTCTATGATTTTTGTTGCTTTTAAGTTAAAACTGACCAATATTTGATGTTTAGATGTTTTGATAAATTTCTGACTGACTGAACTGTTCAGAGAAGAAAAAAGAAAATCACCATGACCTCCCATGCAAATAAACATTGCTGCTTCAATTTTGGTACTAGGGCTGTGTTACTATAGCAACAACAACAGAAAGAGCTACAAAGCTATGCAAAGAAGTAAGTTTTTCTTCTTTTCTTTCATCCCAACATACCTCAGATCATTAGAGGGCATTAGCATAGAGGTGGAGAGATGCACCACAAAGGGAGGAGAAACAAAGGCAAAGAACTCATTTGGGAAACGGCTTGGCTACCATTTGCAACAATGAACTCCAAATCATAATTTAAACATCACATTATTGACTGAAAACTCTTAAGTGACAAAGCTGATCTATTTCTGGGATGTTGTGCACAGCATTGCCTTAAAATTTAAGTCATTTAAGTCTGCATTTACACTAAATAAAGGTCCTTTTAACAGGAAAAACAACAATACTGTTAAAACTATTAACCAAGAAGTCTGAAGATGGACATTAAAGGAGCACCATGTCCCTTATGTTCTTTCAACCTGTTTAGCGTGTGCATGTGTGCGCATTACTGTACAACTGCGTCTTTAAAGCACTCTATTTGTGAGTATTCCTCTCCCATGACAGCAGGGATGAGGGAGGTAGTCCACTGCCTGAATGCTCATTCAGCAGGTGGAGGTATGGATTCTGAATATGAAATAGCTTTGCCAGAGTCAATATGTACTCTCTTACATGGGTTTAGCAGTAACTCAGTATCACAAACATAACAAAAAAAGACTCTCTGTGAACTTTGGAGCCTATAGGGTTAAATGAAAGGACTGTTTTTTATATTTCTCAGTTCATTGTGTTCCTAAATAGAAATCTGTTTCCTATGCCAGTATTATTAACCTGGCTTGTCAGATGTACCGTGTCTGTGAGTCATCTGTCATTTATATTCAAGCCACTCTCACACTGTTTGGGAACATCCCATGATTAGAAGGTATGGCTATACTTTATATGCTTTTTAATGTGTCTACATTGTTGCATCATTTGGTTTGATATATGTTGCCAACTTTTCTATTTTGAATGAAATTCTGTTGATAAACACTTTTATGGATTACTTTTATAGTTTTAAATCCTATTGTTTAATGAATCTCTGACTTTAATATTTTCTTGCCCTCATGCTGTTGCTCTTTTGTGTTCACTTATTTGTGGTCTGTGTCTTTTTCTGTCTTTCCTTGACATTCTCTAGGGATGTGGATGAGAACCAAGCCTGTTTTATTTTGTCTTCAGAGGGGGCTGAATATTTCAGTTTTGCATTTTCTTTCTTTTTATGTTCTCCCTTTTTTTCTTGGCTCCTTTGATGTGTCTGTGGATTCGTTATCATTCCGTTTGGATGAGCTCACAGACGCAGATGCGCGGGCGTTGCGTGCACTTGCACATACACTTTCTGGCTCTCTTTTTATGCTAGCAACCAGAGGCATCCACATGCAAGCATGCATTCTAGTCTGTTTCTGAGGCTTTTTCATTCGCTGCTCCACCCACATCACAACCCATACACTCCTAAATACTCTGCCTACATGACTTGAATTAACTGATCTCAAAGGCTTTGTGAAATTACTTAGATATGGACTTTACAGATATTAGCAAAAGATAGATCATAGTAAGTTAAATTGATTTTATAATATTTAATGAAATACAGAAGTCTAAACTTTCAATTTCACCTGTCAACCTGAACCTAAAGTTTTACAATAAAAATTCAAAGGCCATTATGAATTGCCTTCATATGAGAATAATGTCATATAAAGGCTGACAACAGTTTTTAACCATATTTGAGTGCTTTATGTGTCCAAATATGTGATTATTCGAGATGAACCATTACATATTAAGATTTTGTATTTGTTTTTTCCAATTGGCTTATTGTATTTGGCCATGTAGTTTATGTTTAACACCCCTGGTCTAGACTAGAGCGTGTGGCCAAAAATGTTCCAAAACACGGGCATCTGTGCCCTGCCGTCTACCAGGCGGAAGCCAAAACACTTTCTAATCCCTCCCCTTTAAACAGCTCTTTAAGATTTGGGAATAAATGTACTTCCTCCTGTGTAAAGGCACATCTTTAATTTGAGCCTTCCACTTTTCTGACCAGAGATCCATTTAAAGCCAGTAGGCCGCCCAGTCCCTGGCACCAGACTTTCTCCTTTCCCTCTCAGTTTGCTGCTGCCAGGCCTCCCCGAGTCTTTTCCTGTCCTCTCATCACAACATCACCACACTGTTATTGATGGTGACATACTGTCTACCTCTATAGTGGCCACACACTCGCAGCAATGGATCACTTTCTCACATTTTCACCTGGGCTTTTGTCACATACTTGAAGACGGTGTGTCCTCGCAGGTACAACCCCAGCAGCAGCTCCAGCTGAGAGTGCATGTTTGGAGTAAAATTTTCATTGACACTCCGAGTTTGGACTTTTTCTCCTGAACAAAGGCCCATGCACACCTGACTCTCTCACACATACCCCATTCATTTCTGCTCTACTTTGGAAGTTTTAAAAAGTTGTTTCTGAGACATTTTCTTTCATATCTTCCTACCTCCTCCGTTTTTATTTTTCCATCTTTGTCTCCCCACATATTCTTTGTGTTTCTGAGCCCAGAAGGCAATCATGCAATGGGTCTGATTAATAATTACAGAGTACACAAAATTGGGAGGGAGAGAGAGAGGGGAAAAAAAACAATTTCTTTGTCGTTTGATGTCCGACATGAGAGAGACCAAAATTACAAAGAAATTGAGCACTGTAAAGAGAGAAAGCCTCCATGTTCGTCTTTCTCTTTTCTGCACCCTGTTGTTTGGCTTTTTATGGTTTTCTTTCAGTCTAGCAGTTTTCATCCTCCTGGTCTGTGTTTTAAGATTCATTCAGTCCCTCATCCCTTTTGTTTTGTTTTTATGGTTGTGGAAAGTGGTTAATTACTTTTTAATAATGCCAAGCTGTATGTGCAGAAGCTGGCAAGTCACTGCTCTTCTGTCATTTCAATTAAAGTAGAAGTAGTAATAGTTATCAAGTGTCTTCTTTAGAGTAAGTTGTACTTGTTCTTTGGTAAATGCCAATAGGTAGACAAATACCAGTGTCTTTGTCATCCATCTGTGTCATTTGTGGCTGGTGAAATTTCATTATGGTTTCATTATGGAGGTGATGTTTCTAATTGTTTGAAGAATTTCACTCATTCTCTCCTCACAGCTTGAAACGGCCAGACTTTCAGGACGTGAAACACAAAGCACTTGGCAGATGGCGCACTCATTTTCAGGGCGTGTCCAGAGCTGGCGCATTGTTTAATGAAAGGCTGGACGTTGCATAAACGGGCAGAGTGTATTTGTATATTCACGATTAATAGCAGGTATTAATAAATGTACAGCGGTGCGTGTGGGGTTGTCCACACCTGTGTCAGGTGGAAGATGACAAATCAGCCATGCGTCAATGACTAGGAGCTTTTTGCGAGATGTAAGATAGGACCATAGACTTTATAGACTTCATAGGTTATTTTTGTTGCCTCAGTTTTAAAAAGTGCCAGGACATGGTCTGTCCTTTGTGGAATTGTTAAACTGTCATGTCATTGGAAAATATCTTAATAAAAAGTTTGCTGTAGGATCCTGCTCTTTGAAAATGTATGAAGATAATTTGCCTCAAAGACCAGCCCTTCAATGTTACTGATGAGTCCTTGTGGACAGAGATCCTACACTTTTTTTAAATTTTATTTATTTATTTTTTTTGTGATACTATTTTTGCGCCTTGCTATGCCATCCTTATTTTCTAAAGTTTTAAGTCTAATTAAGTTTAGGAGTGTGTTATAGTCAAATTGTGGTGTTACTAAAATAACATCTTTACATCTAGCTCTGTCATTTCTCTCCCACACACTGAGTGGCTTAAGTTTGACAGCTGCTGCTAGCTCGTGTTGTACATGATGATATGGCTGGGCTTCCTGCTCGAGCTCTGACAACTCTCCTTATGCCTGTCAATCCACTCAGTGGATGACCTGACATTTGGCAGCATATAGTACACATTACTATATAAACTGTTTTTCTTATATATTTAAAATATTTACTAGGAACCTGAATTGTTTGTATGCAATTATATATTCTATCTTTAATGTTTGGTCTAAAGGGAGACAGAAAAACAACTGGAGAAGGCCAGGGAGAACCAGAGGCAGCAGATTCAGCAGGCCGACAAGGCACTGGAGCAGTTCAGGAAACAGGTGGAGCTCAGCTCTGAAAAGGCCTATGCTGACATGAAACTCCAGGTAAAGTGAATGATAAAAACAATAATGTGCATTCAGGACCAATTAAAACCTGTTAATCTTTTTTTATATATATGGTTCACTATTGTCTATTTAGTGCATTGTGCTATCTTTTGCAAGTTTATAAATGTTGTTATAGGGACAACTCTAAAATAATGGCCTATCAACAGTTGGTGAGGCACAGGCTGACTACAGATGCCACAGGGCGCCTTGCTGGCTGTAGTTGAATTCTTCCCCTCACTGCCCTGTCTAATGATATTCACTATTTGACATTTTTATGTTATGCCTCCATTTTGGCAAAAATCTATATGTACATCTCCCCTGTGAGCCATATTTACTCATTACTCACTCTTTCCAATAATGAAAGAAATGGCGGTTATGAAGCATTTACGCCTCTCTACCTTCACACTTGACCTCACTTCCTCTCAGTTGGCGTGACATGGGCTTGTTTTATGCTACAGGTCACAATGAAGAACGGGTTTGCACATTAATCAGCCAGACTAATTAGTACATTGGGCCAGCCCTCCACACTGCGTGGGCTGCCTCTTTTTGAGAGAGTTCTTCAATCAATACACACTGCTATAAACTTGTGGAGATGTCTTACAAGGGGGTTTGCTATAGGCATTCTTGTTAAGCATTTTGGGCTGTATTGACGAGGCAATGCTGAGTGTGGTCTTACATATTTTAAATAAAAACCTTGCAGGATTTTTACCATAACAGCTTCAGAGTCATTGTGATGTCTTCATAACTCATTTCATGGTGAATGGGGTCTGTCCCAACCCACTCTAGCGCCTCTTTCAAGGAAAACCAGCCATGCAGGAGCCCACAACAGCAGAGGGGTGAAGAGAGGAGGGCAGGGAGACACTCGCAGCCAGCAAATTTTTATGACATTTTTTTTTACATTACACCAAAGCTGTAGGGGGAGCTCTATCAGGAGAAATACAAACAAAACGGCAAAGAAAATTGCCGCTTTAAAGGCTTGTGTGCTGGTTCTATTTTTTTAAAGCTGGACACATCTATATGATCTCTTAGTATAGGGAATCAAGAGCTCGTATATAAAACTAAAATGTTGTGTGTGTGCAATATGCTCAATATGTCAATATGCACTTTATCCCGAAAGCACTTAGCAGAGAGTTTAGAGAGCTTAGTGATTTACTCTTCTGATGCAGAGCTACATGTTTTTTTTTTTACTTGGATAGCAAGTGATATCTTTTTCTAGCTTGGAAAACATCTGTATTGCTGTATTCTTCGCCAATCCTCAAACTCTTTTCTCCTGTTCTCATCCTTCTATCCCCAGCTCGCTTCTTCTCTCCCCGTTGAGCCCCTGGCATCCCAATCTCCAATCTGACTTTATCCACATCAAAGCCACGACAGAGGAGTAGTCTCTTCTGCCTCGCTGTCATCCTCTCTCCCTCTTCTGCTCCCCGCCTGACTTGTGCGCTACTCCGTCACGTTCTCCACTAAGTACTTCAAAATAAGTTTTTGCCCTTTTTTTTTCATTCCTCCATCTTTCCCCATCTTCCTCTTTTTCTACTCAGTGTTTTATCTAAATGGATTATCTGCATCGCTCTTTCTCTCATTTTAAAATCATCATCACACTTTTTGACTACACTTTAAAAGTCTGCTCTATTTTGGCTCTTAAAAAATATGGCACACCATACGGAATCAAATCTCTGTTGTGTTTGTAGTTCAAAGGAGGCTTCTGCATTTTAAATGGATTAATCAAAACACATTAGGGAATTAAGCACATTGCATAGATACAGATTACATTCTCAATTGTTGTTGATTATCTTCACCTGAACAGACATTTTGAAAATGGTTGGCTGCAAGAAAGTTGAATTAAGGTAAAATGTGTAAAAACGTTTTCCTGAAATGCAATTCAATTTATTAAAACAGCTATGGATAAAAGCTCTTATTTCTTACTGTTTATATTTCAATTTCTAAACCCTGAATTTCACATTATAAGAACTAATGTTTTTTTGTCAATTTCTATGGCTCACGTTTTTAATTCTTTTGTATGTAATATGTTTGCCAATGGCTGTTCATTAATTTCAAATCAAAAGAAAAATCTTCAGCTCTATCATCCTGCTGCAGATGCTTTACATTTACATGCATTCATTAGTCATTCATTATTTGAATATACAAACTGTCAGGGATCCGCGTTGGGATTACAGTGAAGTCACATTAGGTGATCCCTGAACAGCAGGTTGTATGCATTTATAAAAAACAACAGAAGCTTGTCTGTATGCTAACTGACTTCTCGTGCCCACAGATGGAGAAGGTAGAAGAGGACTTGAGCCGCTCCAAGTCCCTGAGGGAAAACCAGGCAAAAGAGTTCTCGCAACAACTTGATTCACTCAGACTCCGATCTGAACAGCAGGTCAGTAACGTATGTTTGTACAGTGGTGTCAATCTTCTGTCCACAGTTGCTTGTGGAATGTGAGTTCTGCAACTATATTCTGAACCCATAGGAGCCAACTAGAGCTCTCCGTTCTTCAGCAGCTGGTCTCCTTGTTGTACCTGTTGTTGTTCAGTTCAGAGCTGGTGAAGCTGCATTTGCTCATTATGCTCCAAAGAATGGCACTCAGTTCCACAGTATAAAAAATATTGTATATACATTGCTTTTTCTATTGCATGCCTACCTTTCTTTTACTTTTTGCACTCGACCTGTCTAAGAGATGCTGAACAAGCTGAACTCTTATCTTAAAATGCACCAACAATAACCCCTTTAAAAAGTGGACTCAAAACACACATTTGCTCTCTTCTTTCTTAACTGTATTACTGTATTATTCTGTTCATGCTGTACATACAGTTGTGTTCCAGTTGGTCAGGAGACTAAGATGGTCAGTCCAGAACCTTCACTTTATGCTGCTGTAGCCAATGACAGGTCAACTTAGCCTTGTGCTTTGGATTGTTGTCATGTTGGAACGTCAAAGTTTGTCCCATGCGTAGCTTCTGGGCTGATTAGTACAAATTCTCTTCTAGTATTTTCTCATAACATGCTGCATAAATCTTTTCCTGTGCCTTTGTAGCTCACACATTCCCAAACCATCAGCAGTCCTCCTCCATGTTTCACAGTAGAAATGGTGTACCTTTCATCATAGGCCTTGTTGACTCCTCTCCAAATGTAACATTTATGGTTGTGGCCAAAAAGTTCAATTTTGGTCTCATCACTCCAAATGACTTTGTTCCAGAAACTTTGAGGCTTGTCTCTGTTTTGTTTGGTGTATTGTAAGCAGGATGCTTTGTGGCATTTGCCTAGTAATGGCTTTCTTGACCATGCAGCCCATTTTTTTGTGCCTCCTTATAGTGCAAGTTATTTTTGGGTTTTTCTATACATCCCAAACAATTTCTTGGCAGTTGTAGCTGAAAATTTTGGTTCTTGGTTTGGTTTCAACAGAAACCCTAATTTTCCACTTATTAATTAGAGTTTGAACACTGCTGATTGGCATTCTCAATTCCTATTTATCTTTTTATATCCCTTTCCTGTTTTCTACAGTTCAATTACCTTTTCCCGCAGATACTTTGACAATTCTTTTGCTTTCCTCATTTCTCAGAAATGTCAGTGCAGCACTGGATGAAAGATGCAAGGGTCTGTCAGGAGCTCAGAAACTCATTGACCTTTTATACACACACACTGATAACAAGCAAACAGATCACAGGTGAGGATGGTTACCTTTAGTAGCCATTTAAACCTAACCTGACTCCAACAGATTAAAGTGCTCACGTGACATAGTTTCACAGAACCATCTGGGAAGGCCCCCGTTGAAAGCGTTTGCAAAAGCGAGGAGCCTTCAGTCGTAAACTTGTTAGGTGGTTGGATGAAGCACCAACTAGTATTCTTCACACTCGGCAACACCTGAGTGCTACTTTTTGGCCCTTAAATGGGCAGTTGAGGCACAAAAAATACATTACACAACAAATACACAACAAATACATTGCCACCAAGTAGTTGGGGGTGTCCCACAATAAAAAGGCTTTAAAAATAACTTTTTTACTTCTGGTTTAACTTTGCAATTTCCTTTGTGAAGCCACAGCATAATTGATTTCCACACGACAGCCTAGCTCTCTGTGCACTAAAAAGCATGCTAACACTCATTTCTAAGCCTGATGGAGTTTTGTTGCGTGTAAATTGCTGCTGATAGTTCTATGTGAAGCATTTAAGGACAGTTTTATTCCTTAAAGGTAGCAAAAATGAGATTCTTGTGATTGATTTGCTTGGTGGTTGGAAACAAATTATTTAATCCAACTGAGGAAAGTGGGAAATTTCTTAGTTATTACTGGAATGCTCATTTGGGAGAAAGAATATATATTTAGTAATATGCTAATTCCTAACTGTGTAAATACATTTTTTTTGGATACAGTTTTGAACTGATACATGCTGTTTTATGTTGAAAGAGGAAAACAACCAAAGAGATGAAATGAGACGAGTGGGGTGCGTTTGGCAGTTGAAGCCAACTACATACATTTAGCGTCACATCAGGAAGGCTTTTGTGTTTAGATAAAAAAACATATGAAGATGAAGGCTTTGTGTGTTTTATTTTTTTTTTGTTGTTGTTTTCTCTGGTTTACTTCACTGCTGACATTAGTTCTACACATCAAGGAAAGCACAAAGAACGAAAACATGTCTTTTTATGAGCTGCGCAGGTTGAGGGTTTACATACATCTTGAGTAAATGCATTCAAAGTTGTCAGATATATGAAAATTTCAATAAATAGTAGAGTTCTTTGTTTAGTTATTTGTTCATTTTGATGTTTTAAATGTCAGTAATATAACAGAGATTTAGTAATGTGTATGTTTAGGAGTATTGCTGAAAACATTTTAGTGTTTAAACTCTAGAAGGACCAGAGTCACCAGGTCTCACACAGGGCATGTTTACCCATTCAGACATTACAGAAGAGCATCTTAAGGGCAGATTCAATTAAGACTATGTTTTAAGCATTGTTTTCATTTTAGCCTTAAGGCAATTGGTTAACACAGTTTGCAGTTACAGCACTTGTTTCAGTTAAAATGACTATGCTTTTATTTAAATCCTACTAGTTATATTCAGTCTGGTGCCCATTGTGAGGAGGAAGGGGTTTGTCTTGCAGTCTCTTCTACAGACAGGCATTCTGTCCTATTTTCAGCTTCACTTTTTCCACATCTCAGATTTACCCCCTGGGGTTGAAGGAGCCCATTACCTCACTGTCCCATCTCAAAGCCTACCATTCACACACATCACACACAACCATGTGAGCCCAGACTGACAGGAGTCGTGCTGTGCAGAACACCCGGCCCACTCTGTATCTGTGGCACCAAGCTGTGCTGTATCCAAATCACTCTTCCCTCATAAGCGCCATGCTGGTCCCTTTAAGAACCGCAGCACCCAGCATCCTCCACTGCACTGAGCTACGTGATGTCACAACTAGGCTTCTTGCTGGGTCTGCTCTCTGTCATTTCCGTCTTTTTCTTTTGCCATTTTTCTCACAACGGACTTACCGTTACCGTTTTTTGCCCTCATTTCACCTCGGATGTTCTTGTTCCTATGAGAGGCCATGGTCCAACACTCTAAAGTGAACAGTAAGCCAGGATGTTCTCCCCGAGTTTGTGTTACCGCTGTGGAGTTGTTGAAGCCAGCTTAGCTGTCTATCAGCTTTAACTCCATCTGCTAGATAATTCTGACTTCCACATCGGGACAACAAATCTTCTGTGTGGCGGTCATTTGTAGCTATTTTGGCCATAAATGGAAATAAAGGAAGATTTGTGGAGTGCATCATAGACATCAACATATCAGTGTCGAGAAGATGTTGTTTGTGTGTAGTAAGCAAAAAGTTACATGTATGTAGATGTATGTACTTTATTACTGCATCGACTGAAACGTTCAAAGTTAGGTCTTGGTACAAAGTAGGCATTGGGAATGGTGTTTGGATCTCCACTTCTCTGGCAGGCCAGGTAGGGTGCCGTCAAGCACAATGTGCTAGGGATTAGCTTCAAAGCAGGAACTCAAATGGGCCCCGGGCTCCTGCTGTCCTTTCAAGACTCTGACTGGGGCTTCTCTGCAGGATGGGCTGGGGGTCACTGGTACCCCCACCAGAAGGCGACTGGGAATGGGACAGAGCCTGGGAAAGGCTTGCAATTGGTAATGGAAGCTCCTCTTGCAAAGCTTACCTCTTAGCAGGTGACTTGATCACAGATGTGCTGCACTGCAAACTTGAAAGGATGATTAAGCACTAAAAATGTGTTTTTATACTGCTTTCTATTCCGTCTTTTTCCTTTAGCACTGTTAAACTGAGGAACTATGAATGATCACAATATTATTACTCTTATTATTATTATTAATGCATTATATCATATTAATGTATGTGTCTAGGCGCATCTACGGTTTCATGGTGTCTCATTTTTTGATTTGGGTTCATAATGATGATAATGATGTTGCCTAAGCCGATTTGCCCATGCTGTCAGACGCATAGCATGGGGCATTGGGTAGTTACTGAAGCCAGATGGCTAACCCCTACCAGCTCTCTTGTGTATTCCAAATGTGCTGCTCTTTATACACTGATTGCAGAATAGGACGAGAGAGGGCAGTGGCACATTATGGGCCTGTCGTTTCCATTGGCAGAAAAGGTGGAAGGGCGGAGGCGCCCGCCGGAGGTAAACACATACTGCCATGTCTTTCTCTATTGCTCAATCAAAGCAGAAAACTTTTTCCCACCAAGCCACCAGTTGTACTCTACTGGTTGGTGGTAGCAATAGGACCGGATGAAGAAAAGATGGATGGGTGGATGGACAAGTTGTCATGACGACAGGTTTGCTCTGAGTGTGTGTTGGCTGATGAAGTCTCTCTTTTCCTGCTTGTCCAATCAGATGGCTGAGCTCCGCATGCAACATGAGCAAGAGAGGACGCGGCTACAGCAACAGCACATCGCGGAAAAGGACAGCATGGTCCAAGAGCGTCAGCGGGAGGTTAGCAGCCTGGAACGTCAGGCCAGGGCCGCCCTTCAACAGCACCAGCAGCTCACCCAGGAGTGGAGGAAGCGCGATGCCCAGGTAGGGGGTCTCCACTGATCCACATTCGCTAATACACTCATTCTGACCTGCCACGCTCCTGCGAACCACCATTTGTAAATTTTTAGGTTTTCAAAAGCACAGCAGGCTGACACTTTTTTACATTAAGTTTGACAAAGTGTAAAAAATTGTGCAAATGCTATGGCATGCATGAAGAAAATTTAAATATCACCTGCGGTAACAAAATATCAACAAACATATTTCCAGAACTTAGACATTTGTTGATTTAGATTTTTTTTTATCGCAGGTGTGTTTTGTGATGCTAGTTTAAAAGCGTAATATTCAGGAACCAATGGTAGCCAGATAAAGAAAAGAAAATGTTTTCTGTTGAGAGGCCAGCGTTATTGCCAAAACATAGGCAGAATAATTTTTTTGCTGTTCAATTGTAAACTAGCATCACGCGTCCCATCACTACTCCATACAAAGATTATCTCTGCATGGTGTTGCCCCGAGACCGTGGCTCTCTCGCAGAATAACAGAGGTAATTCTTTGATTACAACTCTTATGAACACAATGATTGTATGACAGTTCGGTCTGTGTTACATGGTGGACATCTTTTAGTAAAAACAGCAGCAGGGTTTCATACATTCGCGCTGCCTTCGCCTCTCGTCAGCCGGGGCTAGCATGGAGCTCTGTGGGAAGCCATTTCACAAACCAGCCTCCAGCTGTGGATGCACTCTTCAGACCTACCCATAAAATGGACATTGTCATCATGCAGAGAATTTGGTTTATTGACAGTGATCCTGTGAAAAAGTTTTACATTTATCAACAAATAGTGTGTGCCAACTTTATGGTAATGAAATCATAATACACTTGATTTTCTTTCATTAGCTTTAAGTTACAAGTAAAACCAAGACAAGCAACACTACCACACAATACAGATACAAAAATAAAGTGAAGAAATTACATGACTAGTTTAACTCAAAAGTTAAAATAATGTTGTTTTATACTTTTTCTCTCATGTGTTTGCACTCTTTATATTTTATGGAAATGTCTTTCAGAGCTTGTTGGCACCAGCTCATATGTGATTTGGTTTTCTGGAGATGCCATCACAACATTACACTTGTGCTGAGAGCATCCCAACTTAGTCGTGTCAAAACGACGTGTGGTTTGACAAATCTGGGGATCTCAGGCTGGTGACAGAAAACAAACTTCCCCAGCAGTCATTTCAGATTCTCATTTTTTAGGGGAAAGATCAGATGCCTGACTAAAGTCTCATGTTAACCTGAATTTTCATTCAGGCCCTGCAGAACTGGGAGATGGGATAGTGTGTGGCTTCTGAGAGTTGAATGTTTCTTATTTTGACTGTTTTTGTTTACCATACATGCTGTTCAAATGCCGGTCCATCATATAGATGTATTGAGGGGATAATTAGGTTGGTGTAGGCCGAGGTGTGGGTGTCTTTTCTTTTTCTCTTTAATTTGTTATTATTGAATTTATAAATGATTGATATTAATGGTTTTGTTTTCCTGTAGAGACATTAATATTTATATTATTTGATATAAATGTCTAATTTGTTTTAGATGACCAAATTTGTTCAGTCCTTCAAACTTCGGGCTGCTCTTGACTTTGAGAACTGCTCAACTTTATGCAGCTAAAAACAATTCAAACGTTTTGCATAAAAAATATTTTTTTTAGTTATTTTAGCCTTTGTCCATCCTACATCTTTGCCTTGATTAGCTAGGATGCTAAATTGGTGGTTTCTTATGTTTAAGGAAAGGTAGCTATTTATTATGACATGCAAAGATACAATTATGGATACATTGTTTAGTTTTTAATTTTTTTTTTTTTTTTTTTTTTGCTTTAATTGAAAATACCATAGAGAATCTTTAAGTAACAGATTTTTTGTGTGTTTAAATATGGCAGCTGGGAAAGGAAACTATCTGTTATGTGTCAGCTGGAGATGGTAACCTGGCTGGCTTGAGAAACGTGTTTGCCCGCAGCTGTTTTGTTTTTTGTTTTATTTGGCTGATCAATGCCCCCCAGAGGACGGTTGAGTTTTTTTTTAAACAATTTTGGGGCGTGCTTTCATTCGCCAAAACTCTCATGTGATAGTCTCCCTGACATACACTCGGTCCGTGTCATAAATAGACTAGAATAGAATAGAATTATGCTCAAACGCCATACTAAAAAAGAAATAAAAGTATTTTTCATAATAGGCCCATTGCTGTTGTTAGTTGACAAGAAGAGTTTTAGTCAAATATTCATTGTTCATTGTGGTCTGGTGTAAAAGGTCTACACAATCGCTTTCTATTGTTCTTGATTCACTACATTAGTCTCTATGAGGCTTCTGATATATTTTTGAGAGTTGACTTCAAAAAATGAGGCTAGCATTATAAATTAATTTAGTATCTTTCTCTCACATATTTCTTTCACAAACAGAATTGTTTGTTCTGTTCAGAATTCATTATTCAGACTTTCTCCACCGGCTTTACCTTTTTTAAAACTCATTTCATGGGTGTTATTTTTCGGAATAATTATGTCTATCTCTGAAATCAAATTAAAAAAATACGCACACCATCTGGACTTCAAACAGCATGGGAGAGCGCAAGATTCTTGTGAGGTCTTTTTTTCTAGGCCGTGATGGACTAAATAATGATGCTGTCAGTTTTTCAAAGCAGTGTTTGATTCAGATGAGTCAAATGAAGGGGCTGATGACTCAAAAGCTAAAAACATGTCTCATGGAGAAAAACCAGGCAGACAACTAGACCAGTGTGACCTTTGATACCAAACACTTGGAGGCACAGAGCTGGTATTGTCAAGTCCATGTTGTTGTAAAACTATCATACTTGTATTATAATTTCTTTAGGTACTTTTTGTGGCTGTGGTATATTTTTGAGTAAAACATAAGTAGACAAATTATTTTATAACCAATACTTCTGTCAATCAGCCCACACAGAACCATCCCATTCATTTATTGCTAGCTATTGTGGTTAAGTATTTACATTGTGTTTGAAAATGCATGGTGTTTTTAAGCATTATTGGTAATATTGACCATGTATAGAGTGAATGGTTGTCTGTCACTGTCTAAGTGTCAGGCCTGCGACTAACTGGCCACTGTCCATGGTGTACCCCTAAGGCCCAAAGTTGCTGGGATAGTCTCCAGTCACCCGCAAACCCTAACAGGACTAAGCAGTTGGGGAAAAAAATAAAAGAATGGTAATATTGGCAATACCCGTAACACAATTAAGAAGCTCTACCAATCAAAACCATCTAGAGATGTTTCCTCAGCTCTCGCACTTTACTAAACCAGCCCTTCAACTGTACAATTTCTATTGTGTCCAATGTCCTGGTGTATCTATTACACTTTTAATAAATTATACACATACGTATATGTATGTCATTTTATTTATTTAATGTTCTATAGATTGTGTGTGTATGTGAAGGAAATGTGTATTTTGCAAGCTAAAGACTAATTGCTGCCTTTGTTTACAAATGGGAGGCAATAAAGTTTATTCAACACTTTCAAAGTCACACAGCTATTTTGTTGTGCACATTGATTAAATGTCTCTACAGAGACACTCTTCAAATTATGTTTTGGCTTGTCTCACTAAAATCTGAAAACATATCGGCATAAAATCATCTCGCGTCTTGATTAACTTATTTTTTTTATCCTTTTTTTTACCATTCAATTCATTTTGAAAACAGATAAGAGAAACATGTTGCAAATCAGTAGCTCCATCTTAATAAAATTAAGTAAGAACAGCTACTGTTTTTTATTTTATTTTTTTCTTCGTCCATTCCCATCACAATAAATGCAAATGCTTATAAAGAATATGCTTTGAACCTACTAAGACCCAACTAACAAGTGACTTAAAATGTTATCTGTTTAAAAATTTTACTTTAAGTAATTCTTGGTTTTATACTGACAGTTATGACATTTAGTATGGCTGATGTTTCCTAACAAATCCACAGCTGACACAGTTTGACCCATTTGACACTCCCCTCTTGCTGCCAGGAGCTGCTTCTCCAAAAAGCCTCCCATCTGAATGTTAACATGTGCACTGTTGAAGTGGCTGTTGTGCGCTCTCACCTCCAAAGGAAACACTCCTTTGGCCTCTAAAGCTTCTGAAGTGTCACTGCCAATGCCTCTTTTCTGGCAGATTATCCACTGACTTGTTAAAAGATTTTTTTTGGCAGGACCGATCATCCACATTTGTAAAAGAGAGAATTATACATTAAAGAGTCTTCATGGCTCAGATCTAATAGCTACTTGTCCTTGAAGGCACAAGTGGAGCAGACTGGTAATATTAAAGGACAGGGTGTGGGAATGGGAAGATGGAGCATCGAGTACTATGTTTTATTTTTTGCGTGTCATTGTTTTCATGTGATAGCCACGTCATGTGAGACTGTCAGTAAATGTGTGTGTACACATAAGCAGATCCGGCCATGTGAGTCACTGCAGGGCCGAGGGTAACACGCAGCCCAAGCATCTGCCTGTTTTTGTGACACTCCTTTTGAAGTCTCTTTGATTCTCCCCAGTGCCCACTAAAAAAGACTTCAGACACTTTCTGTCTGATTGCCTTAACGTGGCGTTGTCCTGGGATGCCCGCACTTTTGAGGAGAGGAGGGGAGGGGAGGGAGCAGTGCAAACTAAAGTAAGAAATAACTCGAGTAAACCAAAGAGTAATGAGGATGTGCAATAGGAGGAAAAAGTGTGCAATAAAGCTGAGGAAGAGTGAAACACTGAAGCCCGGATGCTACTGCTGTTGGTGATTGTTAGTCAAAATCACAATGTAATACTGGACAAAGTCAGTTTCCAATTTCAAAGGTGAGACTTAAAAGCTATCAGAAACATAATGCCCAATATACAATAAAGTATAAGACAAACCAGTCTCATTCAGAGGAAAATGATGTTCAAAAATGTGCATCTTATAATACAGAAAACATAATGTTGGATGAGATAGCTGTTGGATGTACTTTTTGTTCAATGCTGCTTAAAAATTTACATTATATACTGTATTTAGTGTATGTCTGTATCGTTCCAGGTGATTTCCGATTTGGAGGCACAGTTGACCAGTCTTAGGGAGGAACTCCAAATGGCCAATGTCCAGCATAAGCAACAGTTGGCTGAGATGGCATCACAACGAGAGAAGGAAAAACAAAAAGCTTCCCTGGACAAAGAGACGGAGCTGGAACAACTTCGCTCTGATATGGAACGCCTCTATAAGGACCTGGAAAGAAGCCACCAGCAGGAGCAGGACGCTGCTCTAGAAAAGGTGGGTTCAATCACCCACCAACACAGCATCTGGCCACCTTGGTAAAACGGATACTTCAGCAGAGACAGGCCACCAAGAAAGTATAAATAATCCTAATTAAACAGCTCTCTGTGTAAGACTCATACTACAGGTCTAACAGTAAAAAAAACATTCTTTAGGGACTGCTTTGGTCAGTCGTAGTGTTGACCACAAATTCTCTGTAGCTTGATTTTGTTTTGAATCATGGTAAAGCAGAGGTACTTCTTCTAGAAATTGTGGGATTCTGTATCTTTGTCCCGACTCATATCCCCTTTTGCCACAGTTACTGAGTTCAAAACTGGGAAATTGCCCATAATCCTGTGCTGGTCTGTCTGACCTAAGGTGGTGTTAATCAGAATCTTATCCCTTTTGTAGGGCCCATCAAAGAGCCCCTTTTTCATTAGACACCATCTTGCACCAGCTGTGCAGCATTAACCCCGGAAATCAGGACCCTCTAAAGCACCCAGGCAGCCATTTTGTGTCCATCTGGCACACAGAACCAAGGGTGCTGAAGGGAGAATGACAGGAGTGCTTATTAGAGGGTAATCCTCATTTAAACGGTTGTGCCATTTCCTGTCTTATCTTTTTAAGAAGGTTGCATCTTAGCTAAACACTTTTAACACACTTAAATTGTTCTTATGTACTTTTTTATGCAGGGTATGACCTGCAGTCATCAGAGCAGCAGTGGAAGGGACTCAAAGGAGTTAGGCTGAATGTTAAGCTTATAGACTGATAACACTATCACCAATGCAATAGTTTCTCTTTTAAGGAAAAAAAAAAGATGAATGATAAAGCCAGTGTTTCCGTCAGCTAAATCTGTTTCTAAAAAGTCTTACATCTCTCCTTTACTTTTTAATCTCCAAGCTAGACTTCGAAAAGGACAGAGAAAAGTTACACTTCTTAGTTGCTGCTTGTTTATTTCCCATGGGATTGAAGTCAGTCTGGCTTCAGATCCACATTGACTAGTTTGGCTGTTTTGTAAGCTGAAAATTTCTCATTCTTTTGATGCAGACAGAAATGCTGTCCTCTGCAGTCCACTGTGCTCTTGGAAACCGAGTCTGGGCAGGGCAGCATTTCCTTTTTTTTTTTTTTCTTTAACACATCTCCCAGATCCCAGAAAAAGGCTGGAGAAATCCATTAAATCCATGAATGAATTCTCATCAAAGACGCGTGAGTTTAAGGCAGAGGCATGGGGGGTGTTTTGGGACCAGACAGTCAGAGCCGTTTGACTGAAATAATAATAAGTAACAGAAAATCAGAGGCGATAAGATCAGACACAAAGATAGTTCCATATGTTTGAGTTTCCCCAGAAATGAAAGAGAAGAAATACTGATAAAGGTAGACGTCAAAGACTGTATCTGTCTATAGTCTGGGTTCTAGTTTATCTTTGAGCAAGTGTGTTCAGTCATGAACACAGCCCTCCCCACAAACACACACAACAACTCCAGACCTCCCAATCCCTGCACTGCACTGAGAGGCCTGTTAAGGTGCCTGATAAACGCCTCATTTCTAAGCTACAGTTAGTGTTGGATTTGTGCTCTTTGAGCCTCACCACTACCATATTCTCCTCCACGCCTTAAATATCTATGAAAACTTGAGCAATAGTGATGGCCTTTACTAGAAAGCACATTGTTTTTTGGGGTCTTTAAAAAAAATGTATACTATAAATATATATAAGAATAGATTATTATAACTACTACAGACTTGCCCTGTCCAAGATATTACACAAACTGGAAAAAATATGCATGTTCATTATACCTATTAACTCTTTATTTTTGTACTTCCATGGCAAATTGTTAGCGGCACTGCAAACTTAAATCCGGAATGATGGAAGTTAAAGTATGTCTTTGTTCACAGTGAAGAAAACCTCACCTTTTTTACGCCACATGCCTGAGTGGCACTTGCTTCATGCTTGCAAATACCAGAGATCTGTGATGATACTAAACAAAGGATCACAAGGCTTAAAATGTGATAGAGATTAAATAATGTCTGGAGCCTTGAAATCATATTTACCCTTTGTCTCAAGACATCTCTTTGAACTGCTGCAGATATAGTGTCTGTTATCTTCAAGTGTGCACCAACTCACTAAACTTGTTTGCACCTCTATTGTCCTTCTGTCCTGTGTTTTCTAAAAGCCAGTGTGAATGTGGATAAATGACAGTGAAGCTTAAACATGCTGATGATTCTTGAAGTTGGATTAGTGTACATCTGTGTACTCTGTGTGTGTGCGTGCGTGTGCACTTTCACTTCAGATCAAAAGGAGCAGGTATTTCATCAAACCCCAACCAAGTGTGACAAAACCACCTGGAGGCTCAATGCGAAGCCATACCTTAGGGTAACCTAAAGGATTCATTCTTCTGAGCTCTCAGGCCCATATATACTGTATAATCTACATATCAGTGCTTGATAGAGTCTCATATCTTCATTCCAGTTTTTTGTTTTACCTTTATCAACCATGTCAGTATTTAAAGTCTATTTTAATGCTGCACACCACCTATACTTTCTAAACAAGACATTATTATTTGACTCACAATGTTACAGTCATTTATTTTGAAACCTTTGTTTTGTACAAGGCGATCAAGGCAGCTGTTTTTTGTGGCCAAAGAGTCATCTGGCTCTGCAGTGTGTTTTCTGTTTGGACACATGTTTGTCCCTGACCACCTTCAAATGTGGTGTCGTGAGGCGTCTCTTCAATGTGTTCTTGTTGCATTTTGAGCCATATTTAGAGTTTGCCGCTTGTGATCGGACCACCCAAAATGAGTGCTCGGGTGGAAAACATGAGCAGATTAGCTGCATCTTGTTCATGCATTTAATTTTCTCGTAACTTTGAAGATGCATAACTTTGAAGACTTTTGATTTGAAGCAGACTTTTAGAAATACAGTCACACTCCCACACTGTGATGTTTATATGGTTCAAATATATACCATTAACATATTATGAAGTGATTTTTAATTGTTTTTTATACCCTACATTAGCTGTCACTAATGCTAATCTCCAGTGGGTGGGTCAACATACTAACTGAACTAATTGTTAGTTATTAATGTGCTCCCAAATGTATAGAATAATTTCATGAAACATAAATTAAACCATTCTCATTCAGCTTTGATCCCATCCCACAGAAAAGATTTTTCTTTTATCTTTGGTGTGCACAGTGTTTTGTGTCTGCCAGAAGATGGTGGTACAAGGTTGTTGTCATATATTTGTCATTGTCATATTCTTGTTCACATATTTTGTCACTGTCACTGCTGACTTATTGGGTTGATCCTGTGCCATTTGGAGAGGCACCAAATCACATTATTTAGTTAGTCATGGATTAGACACAGAAGAGAGAAACATACGATCAAAGGGGACTCATTCAACTTAGACACACTAATGAGAGACAATGACATCGGAAGACTAAAAGATCTAAGTTTAGGATGTTTATTTAGCGGAGGTAGTGTAGTCTTCGCTGCAAATCTGAATTTGTA
Organism: Perccottus glenii; assembly: GCA_024416835.2. Classification (NCBI taxonomy): domain Eukaryota; kingdom Metazoa; phylum Chordata; class Actinopteri; order Gobiiformes; family Odontobutidae; genus Perccottus; species Perccottus glenii. Next base: position 14,363,934 of record CM044553.2, read on the forward strand.
TTTTTGTCTGCCACTGGTTTATGTTTACACCATGGCCTTTGTGAAACCACACATGGAAGCTTTTTAATGCACCACCAGAGATTGTGTTTCTTGTGTTTGTGCATGAACATATGTTGTGTGTTTGAGTGCACACATGCTCAGGCCGCCATGAGCTGCTCGTTTCCTCACTGCGCCATTGTGCCCGGCAGCAGAGAGCGAGAAAGAGCGTGAGTCAACCGACAGATGAAAGAGTCAAAGTAAAAGCTCTGCCGTCCCAAAAGAAAAAAAATCACACAGCTCTCTTGCTTACTTTTAGAAGTCATCCAAGAGAAGGGAGGGAAGCGACACACTTTCTCAATCGCATTAAAATCATGGCGTCGGGCTGCTCCCATCTTGTTGCTTGCTATAGATTACACTTTAGTGGAGTTTTAAGTGGGGCACTGTAGTTTTCAGCCCCACTTTTGGGGTTAAGTTACAGGTCAGAACGCTGTTACTAGATGATGATATTTTGGGTTGGATGTTAAGCCCCTCAGACTGATGCTAATGGATGTAATTAGTTTACTGATAACATTTGCTGACTGCTTGAGTGTGTTACTTAACAGTTTGTATGTTGCATGTGTTTGATGTGTGTATGTTTATCATCAGTCTGTGTGTACCTATGACACATTATTTTAGCAGTGTGTGTGTGCACCACTGACAGTAAGCAGCAGCGATGAAGAAGAGAATCACTACTGACAGGCAGCAATGGCAAACTGTGAAATGGAAATAAAGCCTCTTGTCATTACAGCAGCAACTCTAACACAGCCAAGCACAGCGAGACAGCAATGATTACAGACAAACGAGCAAATAACATCTCCCAGCTCTCCCTCGCTGCCAGATTGAACGCCAATTGTTATGAGAGACATACATGGAGAATAGAGAATCGTTTTGAATGCTTACAAATACAGCTGCCACAAAAGCGGAAGATGTCATGGAGCAATAGGGGAGAAAAAAAACGTCATTTTGAATCAAGTTTTAGTGTTGTGTTTGATGAATGAACACTGCACATCTGCTCCCCAGTGTGTGGTATACAGAGTGGATAGAATTAGCAACAATCATGAATCACTTTAGGTCTGTATCACCACCAGTCACTTTGCTGCCTGGTGTTAGTACATTCTAACATGGCCAAAACTGCATTACATGGAATTAACTGGTCATCCGGCCAGGGCACATAAACCAGCATTTTCAAAGTTTCAGTGCTTTTTAAATGCTGGAGTTTAATAATAAAAAAATAATTAAAAAAACGGGAGTTATTAGTTCAAAAACAAAATGGATTGGTGTATGCCAGATTCTAGAGTAGACATTTTCCAAGATTGCTTTGTTGAGAAACTTCTTTTATTCAGTAATAATTTACGGCGCCGGCCAAAGGATGTAAATGTACACCTTGAGTAAATTTTATTTCCAAAAAGCTATTTCTTAAACTCGGGATGTGTGCTTGGCTTTCATGCGTCCTGTTTGTCCATTGTCTGTGTTTGAATAAGTAAGACTTGTGTGCATATCTTTGTTCAGCTGTGTGTGTGTTAGAGGGAGAAAGTTGTCACCCTTTTCTTCACCGCTCCCTTCAGTCTTTTATAGTGTGTGTGTGTGTGTGTGCGTGTTTGGCCTGCTTCCCACTGAAGATTATTAATTAAGTTCTGGTAAGCGGTGCATGCCTCGCCTTCAGATCCACTTCCACTTTATTTAACCTACACACACAATGATCGGTATGCACACGCACACACACACAGGAACGCACTTCAAAGCTGCCGCACTCCACACCGCTAGGATTAAGAGGCGATTGAAGAGCCTGATACAGCCTCAAAGTGCCTTCAGCGCTGAAATGCCTTTGGCAGGGCACAGGTAGTCTCTTTGAAAGTGCTTACACACATATGGCCGGGCTTTTAATTTAGCTATGATTCTCCCTTTGTATTTGTCACAGTCCTGTTGGGCTATTTTTCACAATCTTTTTTTAATTTCCATCCTGTTTTATGTGTTAAGATTGTGGTGCTCTATAATGCATGGGGTTGTATAGTACCTCCTGCTAAATTCCTTGGAGTGAAAGGAGGTAAAAAGGAATAAAATAGTAGCATGCTCTTTACGTTTTTATGAAACATCTGAAACTGTTTGCATGTCAATGGGGCATATGTTTCCCTGCATTTAATCAAATGTCGACTTGCTCTTATTGCCATATTGAAAGTCACATATTACTCATTACTTTGGAGCCAGTGCAGTGGAGATGCATATATCCCTGTCACTTTGATGTTTACATTTTCGTTCCTCTTTGATAATATACTGGACTACATAAGTAATGGCATCTAATGAAAGTACATGATACTTGAGAGATTTTTGTGTTGTAAATTTAGGACCCCTGTACCAAGTGTTACTTCAAATTAACCACAACAGCATAGTGCTTCAGTAATAAACAGCAACTCCATATGGTGATTCATCACTCTCGTGATGTCTTTTGTTTTTGATACACCCCTCTTGCTGTCGCCCTCTCTCATCAGCTGCTGTAGGGCCCCTTAGGACGAGCCAAGCGCCGCTCCCGTTCTGTCGCAGTGAGACAGCCCTGTATCCTTGATGATGGCTCTGTGTTTTCCTGGTGACAGATGTGTTGGCTCACATCGGACAGGGGAGTTTGTCAGGAAGTGTTAAGAAAAGCTGCACAATCCAAATGCAGTTAAGGTGTTGATGGCTGCACACGGGGGGTTCAATGAAACTGTTTGTTTGAGAGTTGTCTGTCAGTGGCTGTCCGGATTAAAAAGTCAAGCAGGGTGCGTGTGTTTTTGTCATGGGTTTCTTGCACATACAACCATCAAAAAGTATCAAAATATAAAAATTGTGCATTAGATCAATAGTTCTATAACCAATTTGTGCGAGCCATACCTTATACCACAGTACTTTCACACATCCTCCATGAGCATAAAACTGTAGCACTACATACCTAATTAACTGCTTTTCAGCACAGCTAACCAATAAGAGACAGATCCTGTATTAGACACTTGCAGCCTTTGATTCCAGCTGGCTAGCTTCCCATAAAGGAACAACAGAACAATAAACTCCTAAAAACAATGTCCATTCATTCCTCTTGTCTCGTCTAGCCTCTTTCAGTCATTCCTTTTTTTGTATTGCTAATTGGCAGTAACGTTTTAATTTTCCCCTGCACCCTTCTTGTTAAGTGATGAATTGTTGGCACAGAATCAAAGGCAAGTGGTGCTCACTGTGCACCGTGGCAGTCACTACCTGCTGGAACACATGAGCACTGGGACTGGCTTTTTTCCAAGAGGCCACAGGCAAAGAGCAAAAGGTCACTGCAAGTATGTGTGTAAGCATTTTAGGTTGTTGGGTGGTGTGTGACTACTTCTTAACAGAAGATTCAATTTCAAAACTTTGTCTGTCTACCGGTTTGTGAGCATATCTCCATCTCACACTCGCTTCTCCTTCTTGTTACAGGCCAACAGCAGGTTGAAGCAGATTGAGAAGGACTACAGTCAGAAGCTGACCAAGTCTGCCCAGGTAATCACTTTTTCATCCCTGCCTTTTTTCTCTTTCTTTTATCCTCTTTTAATCCTGTTTACTGAACTACTTGAGAAGACAGATGTACTGATGGCCGGCAAGGAAACACACACAAACAAACACACTGCAGGCTCCAGGTTGCCCTTTCCTCTCAGAAAGGAAGGTGCACATTTTTTTGACCAGAAGCGGTGTTTATGTGAAACTCTTATAAACTTATTTATTTAAATAAACTTTTTGTGTTGTAATTGTAATTTATTAACATGATCTGTCATTACTATTTATTTCTTCATTAAAAGCCTACTGCATTTAATGTGTTCATTAAGGAAAAAATGTTTTCAGCCACTTTTATGATGTGCAATTTATACAGATGTAAGGCTGCAAATGCTTCAAATTGTTTATTATTAATCTGATTGAAAGTGCTTAAATCAGATCTAGAATGTGTGGACCTTGATGTTCCCATTTGTCCTTTGTAAAATGTCACAATCATTTGGCCCTAATTGCAGCTTATTTCCCAAAAAAGGAAATTCAAAAAGAAGGGGTTTGTTGTTTTCTTCTGTATTTCATTTCTCCTCTTTAATACCCCTATTTTGAGGTTGGCTGGAAAAGGCACAAAGTTGAAAACAGGGTTGACAAGCAGATGTGAAAAAACAGTAGCTTATTAGGTTACGCAATGCTCAACTTCAAAAGGAGTCGGTTGCTGTGCAAAAGTTCAGCCATGTTTGCCATCTTTGACTGCACTGTACACAATTTCAGACAAAGCAAGTGTTTTCGGCACTCCAAACTGGCACAAACATGGCTGCCTGACACTAAAGAAAAGTCTTGGTTGAACTATTTTGTTATGAAGGCAGTTGAAGCTTCTGTAGATGTAGTTCGGATATAAGTGCAAACATATTAAAATGTGTGATTAACGCAGGCTATTTGTCTTAGACTTGCCCAGCTTTGTTTTAAAAGGTTAAGGTGGAACCGAGTGGCTTTTGTTGATTCCCCTTGGGGCAAGTCAGCCGAATGTAAACAAGAGGCCTTTGAACCTCAAAGGCTAACCCCAGTTGTTAACCCTTCAGCGTCTGACAGGGGGCATCGCTCTTGAGCTTAACTGCATGGCTAATAGCCCAATTAAAAACATACCACGTCCATGGTCCTGAGGGGACGAGAGACGCACCACGTAAGACAATATACACCCATCCCTCTTTTTTACCACTGCTTTTGTGTTCGCCTCGCTCAGCCTTTCTCGTACTCACACTCTCCTAATTAGTGTGTTTCCAATCCAATTCGGTGTGTTAAGCATCTAGCTGTGAGTGGTCCTCTTGGGTGACCTGTGAACTGAGCAGGATTCCCCCTCTTAATTATCAGGATGCAGTGGGTGGCAGCTCGGGTGCTGGTGGGAGATCATTACTTTATCCCCGGACCGTCCACAGTGGGAGTAGGTAGATGCTGCGATGGGAAGAAGAGCACACAAGTTCTGGGGAAGAAAAGGCTAAAGTTCACCCGAAATGCAAATTAGTCTCAGTTATTACTGCACATCGCTAGTTGTTAAGTTTCACAAATGGTGTTCACATGTGACCTGTTAGCATGCATTATAGAAGTACAACCTCTTACAGTATTCATTTTGATATTGTATTGCCTTTTAAAAACTGTTGCAAACTGTGGTGCTATTATTATTCTCATAGGAAACTGTTGTGGGCTCATTAGTGGGACCATGTATTAATGTGAAATATTAAGCATGTCCTATCCTTTTAAGAAGTAGAAATATACAAAGAGCTCTGTTATGTTATCATTTCTGAAATGTCATGTATACATGAGTTATCCCTTTGGGTAAAAGTACTACTCTGGTTTTAAATGGTTCTTTTTGCTGAGGCGTTGTCTAAATATTGTATTGCCACAAGTTTGCTTTATCAGCATACTGCAGTTTATTTCACGTGGAAATATTGGTACTGAGTATGGAAAAAGTAAGTAAAGGATACCTTTTCCTCTTATTTAACTTTCTATGTAACTTTGCAGAACACCCTTGTCATTGTGTCAGCCAGTTGTTCTCCTGTCTGTTTACAAACAGCTCTAGACGAGTTCATCTCTCCTCTTTTCATCTCATGTCTGTGGCAGGTAGTGTAAGCCTGTCTTTAGCCTTAGACAAAGATAGCAGCAAGCTGGGTAAATAGACAAGTCTCACCAGACCAATTAGAGTTTAAAAGGCCTGGCTATTAGACAGAGAAAAGGCTGCTGTGGTGTATACATACTGGAATAACAAGACAGACAGCTGAGTTCACCGGTTTAGAGTGCCGCCGCCACCGCAGGGCTCGAGACCTGCAAATGCGGGGATTCCATACTGCAAAATAATTATTACGCCGTGAAATGATGTTCCCATAATGATGTGCCATTTGTTGCTTTCATGTGGTTTTCCCACTGACAAAATAAGCCTAATCTCTCCCTCATCTTGCCTTCTCTCTGTCTCTGTGGTTGGACACACTCTGCCGCTTCACCACTCCAACTCCCAGACTCCCACACAGTGTGCAGATTCCAGCAGGGCTAGTCCTCCAGAGTTTGCACACGGTAAACAATTATCTGTCTAGCCCAAAGCTAGAAGCAGCACTGCCCCCCAGCCCCCACCCACCTCTGTCTCCCTTCCTTTCCCTCTCTCTTACTCTCTCATCTTTCCTCTGCCGTTCCCTGACAGTGGCTTAAATAGAATGTTAATTTTGACTGGAGGATTTCAAAGCCGAGGCAGTTCCTTTTCATCTTAGTGTGCACCGCAAGTTCACCAACACAAAGTCACTCCGCTCTTCTAAAAGGAAGCTGTTTTTTCCTTCCTGTCTCTCTTTTTGCCTCACTCGTCTCTTTCCTTCTCTGCTCTTTAGCCTCTTCTCACAAGACATAAGACTGCAAAAAGCAATGTTTTTTCCAACCATAAATTCTATGACATATGTCAAGTGTGTGGTTTGTCTCTAACACAGTAGCAATTTTAAAAAACCTTCATTTTATTTGATGATGTAAATTTGACTTTTTGCTGTGTCAATGCTTTTGAACAGAAAATATAAGTGGTTGCGTTGTTTGTCTGCAAAGTTCTTCCAGACACAAAATATATCATTGTCAAAATATCAAACTGTGCCATTTTGAGTTTTGTGTCTGTCCTTCCTCCCTAAACAAAATCAAAAATGACATCAGATTAACAGAAGCTCTTATTTCTCTTTCACAGTTAGTTGCTGAACTACAGACGTCCGCATGTGACTCAAAGGAAGAGGCTGTTCGACTGCAGAAGGCCATGGAGAGGCAGTTGGAGGAGGCAAATGCACGTTGGGACGAGGAGAGGAAAACATTAAATCACCATTCTGATCAGACCAGCAAGGTCAGTGTAGGCCCGTAAGTCCCTGACTAAAGCACAAACCATAACTAGCATCTTCACTGTACGTCTTTTCAAAATGAAAGTGAAGAGATAAAACAATATGAATCCTAATGTTTCTCTTCTCATCTCTTATCTCTGTCGCTCATGTAGACCTTCCTGCTGTTGCATCACCAGACCTTTTATTCTGCCTTGGGCCTTAGCAACCAGACTGAAACACAGTGTCAGTTGGTTGGGTGGGGCTCACTAAATAAAGAGTTGTTGTGTCTGGGATCAGGGCATGCCTCCAAACACAACCTTGTCTGTCTGTGTTTGCAGCTGCCTCGTATATGTAGTAAAGAGGAAGGTTTGTGAGGCTCCCTTCAGGTCTGGGCTCCTTCTTTGCCCTGAGATCCTAGTTCACTAATCACCAGGTTTCTCACGGTCTCACAAATGATGTAATGCTTATTAAAATACAAATACTAAAGTTTCTCACTAAGCATACGGACCACAAATCCTGGAAAGAAGTTGTATCTGCCGACTCCAAATGAACTCCTGTTTTTAGTTTCTAATATGAACCTCGCATCCCTATAACACATCTACACAGGCCAAAGACAGGAAGAATGAGACGAGATTCAAATCTGACCTTTGGAAAAGAGTGGAGGTACAATATGGAGCTTTGAGGAGGTAAAATACATTTGTATTTTATTCAATAAGCACACATCTCAGTCAGGTTGTGGAACCTTCCATTAACGACGCCCTCTAGTGTGTCTCTTTAAAAGGCTGTGTTTCGTTCAATGTGGAACACAACACAGTTTTGGTTGTGCTGTCATTATACATGTCCACATTAATATATTAGTACTATATGGGGGACGTCAGGGAAAGGACAAATACTGTTAGAGAAGAGTCTATATTGCTCAAACAGCAAATAAAGAGACAACAAGTGAGGAAACAAAGTAAAGTTGAATGAAGTGAGGGATTACATAGCAAACAAAGAAAGTGAGAAAAAGGGATTGAGAGGCGACTAAAGGATGGAGAAAGTGTGTGGACTGAGCAAACAGAAGGACAGGGGAAGAAAGAGGAGAATGGCAGAGAAGCGTCGGTGGACTGTCGGAGGCAGCGTGTTGCCTGCTGACATTGTTTCCATGCTGCTCACTTCAAAGGGCTGGGATTATGAAGAGAGCGAGGGGCTTCAGACAATGGGAGGGGAAGAAAATAACATCAAAGTTAGCTGCGCATTTGAATTGGGATAATCCTAAAACAGTTGTCCTGAATGCACGCTGCAGTGGATCAGATTTTTTTCCCCTCACCAGCCCTGTTCTGCCGTTTCTAGCCTGAATGTTGCTCCCTCTGCGGCTTTACTGTACTGGGGACTTTCTTAAATGTGGGTGTTAACGGCGGAGACCTTTTTGTAGCTTGTAAAATCTTGATTTAGAACAACGCTAGTACAGTTAAGCATGCTCATTATGATTTTTTTTTTCTTTTCTGTAAGTGACATTTAGGTGGAGAGTGTATTTGCTTGGTGTGTGTGGGAACATGCATGTTGTGAGCATAAGCTACAGTGTAAGGCCTAAACATGTCTATTGAGCATGCTTCTTTTCCTCTTTTAGGGGTCTCTTCAACCGAGATAGCGCAATGAATTAGTATTTAGCAGCTTGTATAACTTTCAATACAATACATTAGTCTCATAATACCCAGGTCACCATTGTAAACCTGAGAATTGGTTCTCAATGGTTTGCCTAGATAAATAAGGGTTTAATAAAAAATATATATATATATATAATTTTTTTTTTTTTCCCTTTTTTCTATTTATACTTTTGGTACTTTACAACATTGACATGTATAAATATGAAACATTTAGACTTGAGTATTAGTTATTCTTAGTTATATGTAGGTTAGTCCTTATCTTGCAATAGTAGACAAGGCAGCAGTGGATAGTTTTATAAAGCAGTGGACCTGAGCCAGAGTTATAAGGAAGAACAATAAAAGAACTGTATCTTCATTGTTCAGTCTATTTATATCAGCCAGCCGAGCCTGTGCAACATACTGACAGAGAGAAAACCCTCGAAAAAACAACACATATACGCATACACAACAAGCTGGGTGACATTGAAGGTAACCTTTATTATCTGTGTGTTAATGTATGGTGCTAATATAAATACCAATAGTCGATAAAGTTTCCATTGAGTGGTACTGTATGAGTCACATCCGTAAAGAACAGTTAGGTTCTAGGTATTTTGAGTGGAAATAAGGTTTGAAATGATGTGTTGCCAATAATAAGCATTAGCCTTTAGTAATAGTGCAATAAACTGTGGGACTTCTTTGAAACCCCACACATTTCCTACACAAGTTCTGCTCATCTTTAATGCAATGTAGACAGTGCAGTCTAAGATGCCAACAGTTGTTACCAATAATAGTTTTTTTGCTTGACAAAAGTACAACATATGGCATTTTTGTCTTTTTGTAAAATGACTGCTTATCACAAAAAAACAGATTAATGTGAGGAAACATTATTTTTGCCAGAGAATCTACAGACTGCATTGTGGACAAGCGGCACAGTATTCTTATTTGGGATGCTTTGTACCCCTTTTGACAATAGAAATGCCCCTGAATGTGTGCTTCACTGACCCGTACTGCTCCAGTGGAGTCGTGCCTTGATTCTCCTCTTTCATTGACCTTGTTCACAGCAGTGCATTATCCACTTTCTTGTTTCCTTCCTTGTGGTATTTTAGGAAGGTGTGTGTGCAATTGTCCATGGCTGTATTCTTGTAATGAGACACAGGTGCTTTAGGGGGAATTCAATAAGAGCATTATTGGCTTTACTCAAGGACATGATGTGTGTTTGTGTGGCCAGGGGTAGAATATGTTTTAGATGTGCATATGTGCACTTGCCTGAGATGCATCTGCCAAATCTGACAGAACTCCAGCCCACATTAGCCTGCCAAGAGAAAGGTACAAAAACACACACACCACACACACACACTGTACAGGCCTTGTGTCTGTTTCTCTCACATCCAGCTCCTCTTTCCAACTCTGCATCTTCGAACTCTTTCTGTCTCAAACTCTCGGTCTGTCTACACACACACAGACACACACACACACACACACACACATGCTCACCTTGCCCTGCCAAAAGGGAGAGGTGGCTGGTGAATAAACAATGGCACTCCGCCCATAGTGTCACCCGCCTGGGCTTTGATCAGCACCGCTGTTCCCGCTCCCCACAGCAGCGCTTCCTGTCTTTCTGCCTGCTCAACGCTGCCATGCACTCACGCACACACATTAACACACCTTAAAGTTGATATCTCGGATTTATTCACAGACCTGCATAGACACTTTCTCCTATTTTTCTCCTGGCTAAGTCTTTATCTGTATCTCTCTGTCCCTCGAACCTGAACACACAACATAGCTTTGAGTTAGCGCCCCTTGTCTCTACATCTTGCAGCGCTGTTTCATTCTCTCTGTGGTGTTTCCCCCCCACACACACACACACATTCAGCCAGAAATATACACCTTTGATCTAGGGCCCATCCAGCAGTGACTTGTAGCACCCAGTCAAAGGGAAAGCCCTGTTGTGGTGTCCTCGGGGTGAAGTGACAGCATAACATTACATAATGCAACGGTGACCATTGTCTCAAATCTGTTTGAGGATGACAGCGAATATCTGAGGTGCACTGGCCTTTGTTCAGCAGACTGCATGTGAGCATGTCAAACTTCGGAAGTAAATTAGGTTTTATTTTTATGCATGAATTGTGGTAACAAGGGAACATGTGCAAACATCCAAAGGGGCTAGTGGTATAGCAACTGCAGTTTTGTCTGTAGTTGTGAAGTTATACGTATATGCATTATTTCTCTGTAAGGGTTGAAAGGATGACTTTGCCTGTGGGAAGGAATGGCAGCGCTGGATCAAGAGCAGGTGTGCTGGATAGCCTCTGTAGCACCAGTAAAAAGCAGCTTCAATTGTGTCAGTCCACGTCCTTCACCGCACGCTCTTTGTACCAACCTTGAACAGCACATTTGTTTACTGAACTACTGCAAAACTGTGGATTTTTAACTTTGTTTTTGCGGGCGTATACTACTACACAATCAAATGTTGGAAGTTGGAACTAGACTGTGTTGGTGAATCAACTCCAGGATTAGCGTTGGTGGTAGTCAGAAACGTCTTTGCTCTGTTTGTTTATATGTAAATAATTGATGCGTGTTTCACAGTCTGTCACTTTCAGAGTTTTTATATCTGTGCGAACACCTATTTGCTTTAACGTATATACAGCTCCTCTAGTTTACAACCACAATGTTGGTTGATTGATGACTTTTCCGGCTGTGGGCAGATTCCCGGCACCGTTTGATACGCGTATCAGAGGAGGTGGAAGTGGGGGAGTGATAAGGATGCTACAAAGGAACGTGGGAAGCTGAGTGGCTCTTAGAGTCACACGCTAAAGGAAATTACTCATTAAACTAATGGACCTAATGCTAAATGAACATAAACCAGAGCAGCGTAATGTCTTGTGACTTCTCGTTCTGCATAAAAGCCATAACCATAAGAACAAAACTGTCTATGAGGAATGGCTTCTAATAGACATAAGTAACAAGAAGGATTAGCTGTTTTGAAAAATTTGTGCTCATATTTGTATCCTTCTGAGTGACAGAAATAGTTGTGTTTTAGCAAGAGACTGACATCTTGAAACAAAAAACAAATGTACATTTTGTTGAACAATGCTGTCAAGAAGTTTTAGGCTGTTCGTAAGTTTTGCTTAACTTAAAATCCATGAAAATATGTAGTGTTTGATGAACACAAATTATGCATGTGAGTTGAGTCTCGCATACAAACATGCGCAAAAGACATATGGTGCAGATTTGAGAGCTGTTTCCTATTCTCTTTCTACTGTAGCTCACAGCAGCTGAAAGAGGCAGAGAAGGGAAGATGGAGAACCGTGTGTTTCCCCTGTGGGCAAGACTCCGTTGCAACATGTCTTCATTACCGTGGCAATTGTTTTACTATTTTCATCATTACAAAGAAAGGCGGCTTCACAATCGAGCTGACTTGTGTGCATATTGCAGTAGACAGAGGATAAGTGTTTTATTTGCTCCGCCGCCGCTATCACAGCATCGCTTTCACCATCACCCGGCGTTGCTTTCAAATCAACTCTGGGAAAAGTGTTGAAAACGCATCAAAAGAACTATAAAGCAAGTCAATTCAAACCAATATCAGTGAAAGGTTTCAGAAGGGCTGTCCTGGTCCACACACCAAAACGCATCTTTCATTCCTACATAGACAGCAACAGCAAAAAGTTTCTCTAACACCTCAGGACCACCTCCTCCTGCAGTTCTCTTTCACTCTTTTACCTCTCACAGTCCTTTGATACAAGTGCAGATAAAAGGCAGTGTGTGTTCATCTCTCTGGCCATCCATCTCTCCTGGAGGTTATCACCTGCTTTATTATTTACCATCAGATCAGACGCACATACGCAGCATGCCTTGTTCTACTAAAGCCGACTGAGTGTGTCCACGTAGTGTAGGATCTGTTTTAGCCTTTTCTCTCTCTAAATATGTGTGTGTGCTTCCTTGGCTGGAGGGAATGCACTGTGAGGTTTTTGCTGTCTGAAGTTGTCCAGCCTCAGTGTTATTAGAGGATCTCTTTAATCCAGACGTTGAGGAAAAACTTCTGACAGCACGCTGCAAATAGAAGGCCCCGCCGCACATGAAGAGCAGCTCGCCTCCTAACAAAACACCAAGTTTAAAGAGGCCCCCGGTCCTTTTTTCCCTCCTACTATACCCTGCCTTCTTTCTTCTTTGCTTTTTTTCTCCTGCCCTCTGTTGCTTTTACTTCACCCCAGGGAAACATGCTTGCCTTATCTGCGCAGGAGGACCACCCAGGAAAGATGACTCAGGCAACAGTGTGTCTTTGCGCTTGTGTGTGTTTATGTGTGCAGTCAACAGTGGAATTGCACACTCATTTGACTGAGTGCAGCACTCACATTTTTAGAACTTTTGCTGTTAATATTAATGCATGCCTATACCTGCACGGATTGCTCTGAGCGGTCTGTTTGTTGGTGCTTGTGCGCGTGTGTGCCTCGCTAATCCTTTGAGCCAAAGTTTGGAATGAAAGACAGAGGTGTATTTCTGATGGAAGAGGTGAGAGAGGCCTTCAAGATGTCGACTGTGGGACTGCGCTGCAGAGGTACAACGCTGCCCGGGTCTTGTCGGTTTTGCCTTATTGTTCATGCTCCGTTACTCCTGCACAACATTAAGCATTCACATCTCACAAATCACTGACTTACACAAATGACTGCTTACAAATACATTGTGGTTGTTACCATGTTGGACTATTGTTTAGAATGTCATGGGGTGAAAACTAGGGCTGCACAATATACCTACATTTTTTTGCGATAACACATTATCAACAACTGCAAAGTCCATATTAAAGTGCTTGTATCCCTGTTATTGCATTCCATTTAATCAACATTTGACCCTGTAACCAATCAGAGCATTAAATCACATTGTGGCATGATCAAATCTAGTTCCACTTTTACTATTCATTCTTATCCCTTTATTATCCTCGTGAATAAATTCATTGTCAGCAGCCACCACCAGGGTGCCCAGATCCCCCCCGTCATGTCACTAACCAGAGACTATAGCATGTTTTAATGTTTGTGGGAGAAAACTGAGTACCCGGAGAAAACCCACGGGCAGAAAATGAAAACTTTACATGTGAAGGCCCTTTTCGGGCCGGGATTCAATCTCTGGACCTTCTTGCTGTGAGGCATAAGCCTGTTTAACATATACTGAACAGAAAATGTAAACACAACACTTTTGTTTTTGACCCCATTTTTGAGGAGTTAAACTCAAAGATCTAAGACTTTTTCTATGTAAACCAATACATTTGAATATTGTTCACAAATTTGTCCAAATCTTTGTTAGTGAGCGCTTCTCCTTTTGCCGAGATAATCCATCCACCTCACAGGTGTGGCATATCAAGACAGGGTGGACCTTAGGCCTGCCATAATAAAAGGCCGCTCTAAAATGTGCAGTTTTACTGTGTTGGGAAGTTCCTGGAGGGTCCGAAAAGCAGTCAATATCACAAACGTGCTCAATGGAGACAGAATGCTGGCCATGCAAGAACTGGGAAGTTTTCAGTTTCCAGGAATTCAGTGTATATCCTTGCAACATGGGGATATATATTATCATGCTGCAACATGAGGTGATGGTTGTGGATTAATGCCACAACAATGGGCCTCGGGATCTCGTCACAGTATCAAAATGCCATCAATAAAATGCACGTGTACAGTCAGGTTGAGACACTGATGAAGACAACGAGCATGCAGATGAGTTTCCCTGAGATTTTTTGACAGTGCAGATATTCTTTGGCTATGCAAACCAAATGTTGCAGCAGCTGTCCGGGTGGCTGGTCTCAGAGGATCTTGGAGGTGAAAATGCTTGATGTGGAGGTCCTGGGCTGGTGTGGTTACATGTGGTCAGCGGTTGTGAGGCTGGTTGGATGTTTTGCCAAATTCTCTGAAACGGCTTATGGTAGAAGAGAAATGAACATTCAATTCACACGCAACAGCTCTGGTGGACATTCCTGCAAGTAAGCATGCCAATCGCACGCTCCCTCAAAACCTGTGGCATTGTGCTGTGTGATAAAACTGCACATTTTCATTGGCCTTTTACTGTGCAATAATCATGCTCTCTAATCAGAATCTTGATATGCCACACCTGTGAGTTGGATGGATTATCTTGGCAGATTTGTGAACAATATTTGAGAGTAGTAGGCCTTTTGTGTACATAGGTCTTAGATTTAGAGTTCAGCTCATGAAAAATGGGGGCAAAAACCAAATTGTTTTTGTTCAGTATACTTATTGCATTGTTTTTCTTAAATTGTGCTCCCTTAGTGAATACTAATACCATGTCATACCATTCATACCGTTTTTGTAATATGAGTTGATCACTGACAAGATCACAAAGTAACATGAAACATTTACAAAACAGCTCTGTTTAACATTACTGACTCGTATAATATCAAATACTATTGTATTAATGGGATCTGCCTCAGCCAATCATAGGAGCTTTTGAGAGAACCATTAAATTGTCAAAGGCAACTGACCAGGCATGACTATGGGGACATAAAGAAGACTATTAGGCACAATTCTACTGAGATAGAGGCTGTTTATTCCAAAACAATAGTGGTGAGCATTTTAGCGTGGCCATTTAAATGGTAATATCACTGTAACTAGTTGGAAAAGTTGGCTGCATCTGTTTATTTGGATTAATTTGCTTTACAAAATCACTGGTTATCAAAGAGTCAGACCATCACATACCTGGCAGACCCATGCAGACTGGGATCAGAAAACAAAGACCATATCACCCCAAGTATCTGGAGAGCCTTCAGTGCAGTCCTTTGCAAATGGTCGCTCAAACACCTTCACACGCTACGTACAATCGAAAGAGGAGGACAGATGTGTGCAGTATGGGTAGATGTGTTTGTGTGTGTAATGTCCAACACAATGACAGATCAGTGATATCACCTACAACATCTGGAAGTCATCTTCAATGGAACTTATATTTCCTATTATTGGAATTTTTAGCTATCTTTCAATTGACATTCTTAATTATTCTGACTAATTATTCTAAATTATGACTTGATATCTCACACGCCTTTATGAGTCATCCTGTACTTTTTCATCTACAGAATTATCCCAAATTATTGCATTAATAAAGTATTAAACTCCTTGGCCCCAGAGCTGTTTTGAAGACACAAGAAAGAAAACCCACATGAAAGACAAGAACACGTCACTGGAGAGAGGCCCACTTGTCAGCCTTATTTCCCAGAAGACCTTGTCCAGAAATGCTGTGTCACAATGCGGGGGAAGCACAAGCAGATTTTGAGAAGGGGTTGGTTTGCCATTCTCTTGAACCCAAAAACTCTGACGGATAAGTTTTCAAATCTGAAATTGTGATTGTGAGCGAAGAAAAAAAGAAAGCATAGCACTTAAATTGTCTCTACAAATCAAAGTACAGATGGGTTAAAAAGGTACCAAGCCTTATGTTAATGTGTTTCTGCTGTTGTCAAGTCTTTGATTTTACCAATAAACAAAACAAAATGATGAAACTGAAGGCAAGGGCTTGCACTGGATGGAGATGTGGGCTGTGAAATACCCTGATTAAGAGCATGAACACAGGCAAAGCTGCCTTTTAATGTTGCAGAACTGAAACTGACCTCAATACAGCAGCCATTTTAGGATCCTGATAATCATCATGGAAACTGTATTAGAATTGTACATTTAAACCCAGTGTGTTTTTATTACAGCCTTGAAGCCTCACGGTATCTATGTGATTTATATCTTTGGATTGGGTTGAGTGGGTTGTAGATCCGGCGGTCATGCCTATCACCTGGACTGCATTTGCGTCATCTCTAAAAATCGACGAGCCTACACCTGGCCTGTTCACTCAACTCCAGCGCAGAGATGTGCAGAATATTGATGCTAACCAGCGCCTCACACTTGCTTGAAGCTGTGTGTGAAATGCGTCTTTATGCTTTCATGTCACAGCATGTGCACATACACGCCCGCTTACATACGTGCACATACTGTCTCTGCTTCTCACGCCGACTAATCAAAGATGAAGTGTCCACATGTGAGCTCAAAACATCTGGTTCTGCGTCCCAAGCAGGAACTGCGCCTTTTTCTTCCCACTGCTATCACTTACAGGCAGAGAGAAAAATATGCTTTCCACACACATTCAGTGCATTTTGTGTTTCTCTTCCTTCTGCCTTGATCTTAAAAAGCTAATTTAATGGTCTTGGGGAAATGGGATTAACACAGGAACATGTGAGAATAATTTTTATCCAATTGTACCTTTATTTCAGTCTAATTTCACCAAAGACTTAGCATCTTTATTACATTGTGGATAGTTTCACAATTCTCTAATTTTCTGAAGTTACTTATTGTAGAATTAGTTCGGGTTCATCGAGTTCAACTTCCCAATAATTAGTCATGAGCTTATTATTTAGCCTTTTATCCCGGGGTCAGCCTTCTGCCCTCATTTTCTATTAAGTCAAATGTATCTATAGATTATTATATGTCACTCTGACAGAAAAAGAAGAGATATATGTGCTCGGTCAGCCAACAGCTTTCGTCTGTCTCTCTCTCCCCCAGGCGCTGCAGGATAAGGTGGAGAGTCTGCAGAGGCAGCTGCATAGCTCAGAGAAGAAGCTGCTAAGCAAAGAGCTGGAGACGGAAGAGAAGGTAAAAAAAAAAAAAATGGAAATGCCTGTCCCTCACTCAGACATTGTCTCTTGGTCAAACTTGTCAGTGCTGAAAAGGAAAGGCAGGTAACCACTTACTAAAAGTCATATGTTTTCTGACACCATCCGTAAACTTTCTATTTCTATAGCCACATTGCAATGTTTTCCAATCATATTTTCTGATATCTCAAAGTATGATTATCCATCTTTCTGTTTGACAAACACTGACACAATAAACACTGACAACAAACATGAAGATTCAACCAAACACTGCACACTCAATATCTTCATATGGTTAATACTTTATTCAGTGATAATGTTGCAATAATGTTGTATGCTTCTCTAATGCATGCCTGATGTTTAGAATTGGACAATTTGTGGTGATCCAAAGATTCGTCACCTACACCTCGCCTCTACCCCGTTACTTGCCATCCTTCACAAACCCTCCAGGGGGCTACAGTCAGCAGAAAGAAAAAAAAAATCTCAAAGTCTAAGTCTTTTCTTGCCCTCCCCTCATCATTGCACCGTCTCATTCTTATAGTTCAGAGCCGGTGAAATGCCCCCTCACACATTTCCCAAATTCCTTCAGAGTTGGCTTCAAGGAACAGCGCTTAGGGCCAGGAATGCCACCGCTGCCTGTGTCGGGAGTGAGGCCTCCGAGACAGTTTTTGAATGCCCTGTAATCAGGCTCTGTTTTGACCTTGACACACACGCAGAGAAGAAAGCACTAATAATAATGACTCCAGTCTTTGTAGCGCGGCTGGTATGTACACCAAAGGCATTCATCCTCTGATCCGCCCACTGACCCTTGTACACACTTCACACACTCGTCACACACCTCACTGTCTGGCTGTCATAAATCTGCCGTAAGGGGTCAGTGGTTTTTAGGAGCCGTTGGTCACAGAGCCAGTCGCAAAGACGCTGCACGCTGTTTCTCTTGAGTCCAGACATTTCGACCTTTAGGCTGTAATATCACATCACTAGGGTTTGGGTTTCGTTTTAGGCTTTGTTTATTGTTTTGTTTACCACACATAATTTAAAACGCTTACTAAGCAAAAGGCCATAATATGTTGACTGTACATTTGATTAAAATCAACTTACCTGAAACTACACATGACTTTCCGCCATTGTCTGAAACCATGTGAAATTGTTGAATTCTTGCTTCTGATTGGATATAGCAAGGAAAGGATACAAGAAATTTATGTTACTGACCGATTACAGTAACAGTGAAGTTTGAATACATAAAACTATTTATTTGTCACACATACAGTCACAAAAGTGTAAGAAATTTGTGAGTAAACAGGGTTAGCCAACATTTGGTAGCAATTTACATATCTGACTGCTCACTAGCAAATGTTTATCAGATTGTTAGCTGTGACAACATTGACTGTGACACAAGCCAGGGCACAAACAAAATAAATCACAGGTACAAGTGAAGCTTTAACTTAAGTATGTTGGGTTCATTAAAGTGACAAGATCATTGTTAGGTTGAACTGGACTAAACTCTAAATTGTCACAACTAGTGTCCTGAAATCCAAGCTGTCCCACATGTATCTGTGTCATCGCAGAAGGACTTAATGCTCTTAATCTCTGGTCAGGTGAGGGCAATTCGCTCTGCCTGGTGTCAGTAGCCCCTCTTGTGTGGCTGATAATGCGGCACATACATGGTCATTGTTGTATGCATTGTTACGTGGACATGTATGACAATAACGCCACAGGCCTCCTGCTCCTGTTTCCTCACAATGATACTGGCCTACTTCATCTGCCAAGACGTGACTTTGTAATCCAACCCTTAGACGCTAAAGCAGCATTTTCTGCCCAGACTTCACACAGATGTTGCTTTTGCCATGCATGCTCCTCGCAGGCTCCCTCTAAAATTGCGGATCAAGCAGGGAATTGTGTAGAATGTGGAAGACTACAACTCTTTCTATAAATGCTTAATACTACTCGTAGACTGGTAGAAGCTGGAGAATAAAAAATATATAATTTTTGTTCTTATTTCAAGTCTGATGCAGGCACAGGAGCCAAACTTGTTGTGTTACGTAGTTGTCTTTTTGGGTGCTGTTTTTGTTGAGGCACATTACATCAGCAGCCCCAATACTTCTAACAACTCCACTAAGATCTGTAGCCACTTGTAATCTCCTCCTTCCTTTTGCAGGTTTTTTTTCTTTCTCAATCTAATGAAACAGTATCTTTTTCCCTCCTGCAGCAAAGCGTTTTTGAATTCAAATTGCTCCTCGGTGAACTCTGAGTGCCAACTCGGAGCATGTGGAGGTGCAAACTTTGTGAGTGGCATCATCTTTGATGTACCCCTTGTTCCTGACACTTTGGAACAAGAGGGTATATCAAAAATGTCTTTCCAACAGCTCCTAAACCCCCACCCCCGCCCATTCCACTCACGCATGTACACACACACACACACACACACACACACACACCCCTACTTCATTAGCATACATCAAGCTTCCCAACGTCGTGACAAACTTCATTTGAACATTGAAAGTGTTGAGGGCTTGTTCCTTTCTGCTGGCAGCTGTCAAAAACCAAGCCATGTGACAGTACCAAACGCAAGGGGAAGTCGAAACCACAATCTAAAGACTATATATAGATGAAATGTTGTCATTTTAAGATGACTGGGAGGGGAATCAACTGCCGCCTCTCGCAGTCTTCAAAACTGGAGAATAACTCATCAGGAACAAAGCCTCATTTTAAAGAGAGCTGTGCAGTTAAAACCTGATTTTCACTACAGTGAGTCAAAGTCCTTTTTTTAATGCTTTGGAAAAGAGTGGCTCACTTTTTTTTTATGCTTCTTATTTTCTTTCCTGCTCATTCTCTTTTTGAAGTCCATCACTGACCAAAAGCTTACAGCAGTTTTGATCAGTGCTATAGTTCTAAAACACACCTGTCTTAACTGTGAAAGGGAGGATTTTTCAAGATGCCACCTGTCAGAGAAACAAACATGTCTTTGCTGTAAAAACTGTTAAAAGACTAGAAAATATGTAGATGTAATGGAAAAGGGCCTTATAAGAGGATACGGTGCTGAAGGGACAGCATCTCCTAAAGAAACTAGACAGACATCTTCGGGAGATGAATTTTATAACCTGTTTGGAGGCACAGTGAAGTTTGTCATTTGCTCGTACTGTTTGTTTGTTTGTTAGCCTTCCGTACGTCTCCAAAACAGAGGAGGCGTTTTGAAAAAAAGACTGCTGCTTCCGCCCACACACATTGCATTGTAAACTATGGCTCGGTTCTAGTTAGACTTACTGTGGAAAGACACAGTTGCAAATGCTTTAGTTTATAACAAGTCGTACACACAAAGACTCCAAGTTCTATTCAACTGACCACACAGTTGTCAGGACACATCCCAGGTAACAGAGCTCTCCTCAGCCACATTTAGCTTCTCCAAACATCCCATGTCTTTTTCCATCAGCTTTAAGATTTTATGTACATTCTCCAGTCATCCCCGCTGGACTTACTTGTGCTCGTCTTGGGGAATTCGTCCTAATGTATGGGAAGGAAAAATGGCGGTGGCATCGCCCGCAAAGGAGCTTGTAATTTGGGCCGAGCGGATCTCTCATTGCTGTGGCGACTGCACCATACATGAACCAAGAATGCAAAACTAAGGAGCCGGGCTTTTGAAGAATTGAGACTTATATTCAGAGTGGTTGGTAAGGGATGTGTTTATTCGACCATTGTTTATTGCTTTGGTCTGAGGTAGCAGAGTGTGTTTTGTCTTGGCTTGCCGTCTTGTTATGACTACAGAAGATGCTATAGATACATAGACATTTTGAAAATCTGCACTGTTGTAGCTCATTTTTTAACTCTCGGACAGGGAAATTAAGGCTTCCAGAAGCCGTTTTTGCCACTTGTTTGAAAGAGCTACTCTGAAATTAGCCCCAAGTCTTTCACACAGGGTACAAAGGACATGGGCTCTCGAGTGTTTTTGTCCGAACACTTTAAAAACAAACAGGGCAGAAAGAGCTTGAAAAGTTGGCAAAAAAAAAAAAAAAAGGTTGTGGCGGCGTAATCTACTGCATGCTGTGCCGAGACAAAGTGAGCCGCTTCATGTCGGGATCATTTATACTGGGGCTTGCTTTGAAGTGCTTCCCAATCCCTTTCATTGTGCCCAGGAAGATTAATTAGCCAAAGCCAGAACAATCAGTTAAATCCACAACAGGAAAATTATTTTTGGAAAAGCAATCTTTTTTTCCCTTCCCCCTCTCCTCATTCACACTCTGTTCACTCCAAAGACCAAACTGGTGAAGAGGGGGAGATCTTCTTGACGTTCACTGGACGTCGGCTGGCTCTGTCAAACACATTATGGACGCTTGAAATGCCTAGACGCTCCCCTGGTTACACCTTGAAGTATGTGCCCAAACTTTTCACAGTCCATCGCTCCTTGTTCCACCCCTCAAATCTGTTCATTAAACTATTGAAAGAGTGCTGGATTAATTGATTCTACAACTCTTTCAAAATGTTGTAAACCTCTTTACAGTTGTGTAAAAGTGTGCACGTCTCTGTGTGTCCATGTGTGTTTGTGGCTAAAAGGGGGTTGCGCTAACCAAACCCTTTTCAACTTCTATAATCAGACTTCGGTTTAGTGCAGTGTAATTTAGCCCCAGACAGACTTCCTCTTGTCCTCCCCAATGGAGCTAGCGCGCTAGCTTATGAGCTGCTGCCCTGTTTGATGTGTTCTGCCCTCCATGGAGGCCCTGCGGTCTCCCAAAGCCAGCTGCGAGGAACCCAAGAAGTGCATTGTCAGACGTGACTATAGTCGTAAGCAGCCAGTAGGGGCAGCAGCGCTGAGCGAGCCGTGCCAGCCTACGGACCCCTGTGGAGATGTGAAGGAGCTGTGAAGAGTGAGGGAATACTGAGCTATGAATAAAGAGGGGATACCCACTGTCTGTCTGCTGTATAAAGGAGTTGTTCATTTGGGCGCCATGTGTAGGCAAATGTACGTGGCAATGAGGCGCAAAAGCATGTTTACAACAATCTGATCTTCAGTTAATTAAATAAATGTAACTCCTCACTTGCTTTTGAATGAGCCTTTGTCATTGGTTTATTGGTGTTGGGAAGCTTGTGTCTAATTATGACGTAGGTATTTATTTAACCTTTCTTAAAGTTGACCAAAGCTCTTTGGCTGTTGTTGTCAGGTGACTGCGGTACGACAGCTGTACGAGGAGAGAATCAAAGGGCTGATGCCAGCTGAACTCAGACAGGAACTGGAGGACACAATCGCCTCACTCAAAGCCCAGGTGAGTTTTGAGATTATATGTGAAAGATGATGAAGTCTTTCAGTCTGTATGGCCTTTTATTTATTTTTATTTTTAACTTTCAGTGTCCCAGAAAACTATCAAGCCTAGTAATAGTAATAGACTAATAATACTGCTTAAGGGCCTAAACATGCATTACTTGTCTGTCACACTATATGTCACTCTTTTAAAACAGTGTTAACTTGTGTCTTTCACGTTACCGGTTTATGCTCTAAATGAATCGGAGCCTGTCAACCAGTGTTCTGAAAAAAATATGCATGTCAGACAAATTTGTTTTGATGAAGACACAGGTCTGCAAACTGCTTCATTTCAAACATCCTAGGCACCTTTCTCATTTATTCTGCATTCAGCTACTACAACCACAGCCTGTTTGGTGGTCACTGTTCTTAGGCTCATTCACACTGAGCAGAAATGGGTTTTTAATGATGATATGGCATTTGTTTTCAGTTCCCATTGTTAATATTGTGCTGCCAAGACACGATTTCATGTCTAGGACCACAACTTTGTAATCGTACGAGTTGTTTAGTAAAGCCTTCTCCACTAATTGACAATGTCTTGGGTAACTTTATTTATACATTTGGACAAAGATGCAGAGTATCTTTGGGTCTTCAGAAGCATATGACCACATTTTATTGGCTTTTTGTGTAAACTTCACCAGTGTGAAGTGCCAAATGAAATACTAGACTTTTCCTGAGGTCTTCCCCATTGAAGGGAATGCATCCTGGGCTTCGGTACGGTAGTCAGAACAATACCGATTCTTGGGAGCTGTGATTATTCTACCAGTCTCTAGATGCCATGTAAATGTGGACAGGGTTTATTTTCACTCGAACCAAAGACACTTCATAAATAAACTCACAATTTGTAGCCAAACAAAAGAATTGCACTGCCCTCATCTTGTATTGCCCTAACCTAGAATAACCCGACTCATAATCTGCCCTCTATCCCCCTGTGCCTTAACCCCAGTGCCCTAATGTGTTGACCCCCAGCCCCTGCTGTCCTGACCCCTGCTCTCAACAACCACCCTATTCTTCCACTTCCCTCTCTTTAGCTGACCTCGTCCACTCCAAAATCCTCTCTCAACCTCTTACTTTCGCTGATCCAGTTTCTGCACCTCTGCTCTTTTTTTTTAACTAATCTCACTGTAATGACATAGTGGAGGGGGAATTCAACCTTTCTTTCTTTGATGCAGCGGGTTGTGTTCTCTGTTACAGGTTAATTTCCTCCAGAAGAGAGCTACTCTGCTGCAGAAAGACCTGGATGCCTGTCGAAGCAGGAGGTCAGCCCCATTGTTTAGTTTCTATAGAAACGTGTGTGCATGTTTTTGTATTTGTATACTCTATATAGTATACTACAATATAAAGCAAGAGCTGTATGAATAATCAAAAAGATTAAAAACACAGACATATCAGTATAAACAATGTTTTTGTTGTTTATACAAGAAGACATTTTCCAGGTAATCTGTAAGAAAGGTCTGTGCCAGTTTGCCAAATTGGTTTTATTTAAAGACTTAGATTGTGGCAGTAGTACAACCTCACATTGAAACTGAGACTGGGCAGGAGACAAATTGTCTCTCCATGAGTTGTATAGATGTAAAATTAGATTTAGATTTCCATCATTTCAATATTCAATGTGCAGTTTTCCCATATGAAGCAGTTCATGACGCTTTTGTATGTGTATTTCAGTATATAGTACTTTGGATAGTCTAAACTCAGTCAGCCTGCTCTGTATGCATTAAACATACAGTACCTGATATTTTATTTTTTTTTAGAAAAATTTTTTTTCTAGAAAATGGTTTAAACCCCACATAGTAATTTTTCGCAGCAGTAGCTCAGTGGGTAGAGCAGCTGTCCTTTGACCGGCGGGTCAACCTCGAAACATCCCAAAACATCATAACATCCCGCTCTCCCCCACATACTGTCGTTGTGTCCTTAGGCAATACACTTAACCTACATTGCCTCCAGTGGTGTTCTGTAACACTGGTAAATAGCTTAATGTATGTAAAGCGCTTTGAGTGCCTACTACAGTAGGTGGAAAAGCGCTATATAAAAATATTTTTTTTATTAAATTAGTGAAAAAACAGGCTTTATGATGCCATCTACTATTTATTATAGGGGATTGAATAAGTTACTCAGGGATGGAAAATTTTGGCCAATCACATGAAAGTAAACCACATGCTCAAGAAGGAGCGCTCCTATTGGTCTACACCGGCTTGTGATCTGACATTCCAGGAAGTGCAATAGCTGCAGATAAACTGTATTTTCAGCATTGAAAATGTCTTTTAACACAGACAAAAATATCAACAGAGGAAAGGGAGGCAACGTAAAACATGGATAAATACTGTTCAAGCACGTTATGTTTAACGTGGTGGTGATAATTTCCCTTCTGACGCTAAAGTTGTACGCTAAGCCAAAGCTAAGCTAATTTTGAGCGCTAAACTTTAGTTTGGTCTACTGTGTTAGTATTTTGTTGATAAAAAATTTGTCGGGGGAGAGTGGAGTCTGAGACAGGGATGACAAGAAAATTGGGTAGTGCAGCTTTACGCACTATTCATGATGCAAATACATTGAATGCCTCAGTCTAGGGCTGTGACAGCCTCCACAGTCAAAGCCTTTGATTTGCCACAATCCATCACAATATACAAGCTGTTAATGTCTCTATGAGAGGTATCTATACATACACAGTAATTAGATGCCAGACAATACTGTAAAGAACCCGTTCTTTCACTTTAATCTATTGTACCTCGACGTTTAGATTAAATTTGTGCCCTCTTTTTACAGGTAACACTGGGAGCCACTGTGACCCCGTCCTGAGAAATGAAGAACATTGCCAAAAGTGAGCAATACCGACTGTTACAGCTATTTATATTCCTCTGACATCTTGTTTGTTATTGATTTATAATACTATTTATTCATCAGTTTTTAGTTTGCCTCGTGTTTACTTGTTACTTTGTTCAGCTGTTTTAAAGTATGTGTTTGATATCAATGGTATTTTGTTGCTATCAAGCTTAATAAAATACTTTTTATCTTTTTCTGTTGCCACTCATTTTTTTTCTGCATGTTTTTCATCTTCTTTAAGCACATCAGAATTAAGCCATCAATTAGAGGAAGTCGTGCTGTTACCCTTGTTTTTCTATGACCACAACATGCATGTTAACAGAGATTAGCTTTGAAACTTTGCACTGAAGTCCGAGGCCTTGAATCACCATCTCCCCCGTCGCTATTAAACGCTGCCTATTTGTCCAAGCCCCCATTTGAACTTTAAAGACTGGTTTGTGGTTGGTTTCGATAAAGAGCGCTGCAAGTCGATTGTTTGAACCACTTGCCAAACGCTACAGTTCTTGGGCCCAGCGTTTCTGTTGCTGCCATGGCTTTGTGTTTTACCAAGGGCTCCACTTAAAACCCAAACCGCATTCAAACGTAGGAATGACCACTGTATCTTCTCTGATATCTTCTAAGTGCAGAGGTTTTTATGACACTAATAACATTTGGAGAACTAGATGAGCAGTGGAAGAGGGATCATTAAAAAGCCCGTCTGTCTCTGGTAGGTGAGGAATGCATAGTCTTGAATACTGATGATTTTATGAGAATACAATTTTTCCTGGAAAACAGTTTGGAGGCGTTATTAAATTCCAAAATCAGATATGATTTCAAAGAGTGCCTGCACTTGTTTGTGTTGGAATTGCTTTCTTTAACACCCACAGTTGGTGCACATCCACATATTCCCATTGTCCATGACCTGCTCCGCTGTCTCCAAATGAAACACAAGCCGTCTCTGTATTTATTTGATGTGCTGATTCTGCTGCCCAGGCAGAGAAAGAATAAGAAGAAACAGGGGAAAAAAAAGAGGAGAAAGAAGAGAGGACTGTCAGAGCGACATCTGAGAAACAGGAATTTGGGCTTTCAGCACAAAGCCTTTGTAGAGGCTGTTGTTTCTGGACGCTGTGCACAGTGGACTATTGCAACACAGCATCCTAACAGCGCAAGCATTTATGTACTTTTTAGGTAGCATAAGTCCTTTTTTAAAAATATATTTATGTGGCAGTCATGGCTTCAGGGCTTTAAAAGGTTTGTCTTTCAGAAATGTGTCCTTGGTGTGCCTAACACAAAGGGTTTTTAAAAACTTCTCAAACGCCTCTGTAGCTTGTGGTATTTTTTTTTTCCTATAGCCATGGCTGATTGGGGTATTGTAATGCTTCTGCAGACTCTGTTTCATCCACCTTGTATTTGTTCATTTACACTCTAACTGGCTCCAGCCCTAACCTCTCCTTTTATCTCTGTTATTAGTCTGACATAGTTTCACTCTAATTGATTGTCTACCACCAAAATAACCTCCATAATTGTGCTTGTGTAAATACAAGGCATGAATGTCATTTCCACAAAGTCGACATGGCCCCATTAAGGATCAAAGCCAGCGCTTCCTCCCGGTTATCGCCACATCAGACAGCGGACTGTTGTGTGACTAACACTAAAGGCCAGTCAGAGCGCTCACTAAGTTTTGAGTCATCTGCCTTCACGTACTTGGTAACCATTTCAAATCTCTGCACACTTCCTCCCCATAGGCTGCTAATCAGAGTGATATGAGGTTATTCTCTACTTCTGATGAGATTTCCATGTGACTTGTGCTTCCCGAGCTCTTGTGACAGGCCTGTGGGATTGACTCTATGTCAGTGGTGATTGACAAGTCACTGTACGTGAGCTTTTTATAGAGTTGTATTCTGAGTTAGACCCTAGGAGGTCTGCCATGGCTGCTGTACACCACTTGCATAAATAAACATGTTTAACACCTACATTTTTTCACACAACACCCCCACACACACTTCTGCTATTGATTGCCTTCTAACATGCTTTCTCTCTATCTAGCCAGTGTCTTTCTGGGTATTTATGGCAGTGACTTTTTCCTTTCTTCCTCGCGCTGTCGCTCAAAAGGGGGTTTGAAAAGGATATGCAGCTGTGTGATAGAACAGCGAGTGAGTTGGAGGTTAGACAGCTTTGGTGGTAGTAGGTTACATTTGTGTGAGTGTCAGGAATAGAGGCTGGTGTGTTGGGAAGAGGGGAAGAAGACCATCAACAATGTAGCGTCTCCTAAATACACACCTCACAAAAAAAAACAACCATGATAAATACTTAGCTATTTCTCACTCTGCCCACATGTTACACCCCTAACAGAATAACAGGAAGAATCCAGATATTTTCTGGGCATCTGTTGAATGGAGGAGCAGGTTAATCGCTTTGCCAATCTGGGAGCTGAGCACTCAGTCAGGAAAGAGGAAGATGGGGTTAAAGCGATGGATTAAGGATGAGTGAAGGAGCCTAGGGTTGAGGTTATGACTGATTCAGAGAAGGATTGCTGTCCTGTCAAGCATGGCAGAGCAGTGGCGTCCGGCCTGTCAAGTGTCTGCATGATGCTTGGATGTGAGCAGCGCAGAGGAAATGAAAGTCATTACTGCCAGTGTGGAGTGAGCTTCATGGCCCAAACGGGATTAGACAGTGCATCCGACATTGTTTCTATACATTGGTAGACTTAAAAGTCAAGCGCAAAATGGGATTAAAACAAGGGGGAAAAACAATAAATAACCTTCAACGACTCCCCATCTTCTTCTTTTCTGTCTTCTTTGGCTGTTAATCCCCTACCTACGTATTTCATGTTTAATTCTTCTCTATTTCACCTGCCTCACTTCTAATGCACTTTCTCTGACATATATCCCATACACTCATTCTTAAATGAAAAGGTGTAGGGGCTTATACTTTGCTTTTGCAATCAAGAAAAAAACAACCCTTTGGTGCAAATTAGTGCTTAAAGTAAGTTTATTACCCCAAGTGAACCCATTGAAAAATAACCCCACCCCCACCATTGTCATTTTTTTTTCAAACAGCCCCATAACAAGCTGCCTGTTGTTGCCCTTCCTTAACTTTTAAGGCTATTATGCACCGTGTCCAACTTCAAAGCCTGTCTTAACTCCAGACTCTAATTGTATCTTTGCCAGCTCTGTGTGTGCCATTTGATTTTGCTGACAACAGCACTCCTCCATCATTCTTATGCCATCCTCTTCTTCTACCACTCTTAAGTCCAGGTTCCTGTTGCGGTTTGAGTCCCATCAGCTCCTCTCATCAGCTCCTTGCTCCCTTTAGATGCCATTGTCCCCCTGTTGTCACCTACTTTGAAGAACTTCCTCTCCCGGCAGTTGCTGGTTGCCCCGGTTGTGTACACACCAAACAAACTTGAAACAGTAACCCCCTGTCCTACATTGTCTGGCTCCTGCCGGTTTATCTGCTCTTCTTTCTGTCTGTGTGAGCGGACTTCCTCCTCATGGTCCTTGTTGATAATTGCCATAAGCTTCCCTCTTAGTTTCATTTTCAATTGTCCTTCCCCAAATTCCTGGCCCTGGCTTGAGATAAAGGGATGACTACTTCAAAGGGGTCTTGCAAAGAGTTTAACTCAAGCCGAAAGAAACGGCAAACAGTACTGTAATTGAGAACATTTAGTGATCACAGAGCACAGCGGCAATAGATGCAAATACTCACCTTCACTGGTGTTTACGACTACAACTGAGGTGGTCATTAGCAGTAACAACTGTCCGGACTGCTCAGGAGACCACATAAGTGTCGTAAAAACTTCACCTGGACTCAACTGTTGAAATGTGCTGTTTTAATCACATTTTCCATCAAGTCAAGTTAGCCACACAAGGAAAACTATATTGACGTTGTGTATTGTATTGATAAAATGAAGCTCTAAACTTTATTGTTGTGATTTATGCCTTTCTATTTAAAGTCTCTTTATTGTCAGGCTGTCCTGTAATTGACCTGTCCTGGTAATAATATCTACTCAGACGCAGCCCACTTTCAAGGGTCTTTTTTATAGGGCCAGAAGCCAAGGACACCCCTGGTCTGAGGCCAGTGGGACCTGAGGTCAGCTCCTAAAGGGGATGCCTCATGCCTGGGTTGGGCCGCCAGTGAACTGTGTTTGGGATGACAGGGCTGGACATTATGGTCCAACTGGCCCCTGGTACTGGCAGGGGGTCCACATCATCACCTAGGTGATGGTCCACCCCGGTGTGTTTACTGTCAGAGGTCAGTTTGGCTTTCTAAAGTTAACAATGGCTGACATTGTCTGGCCTGTGTGCTTCATATTAGTTGGATGACCTCTGCTGCTATGGATGTCTGTGTAATTGTCCTTTTTATTAAAGATATCTTGTTAACATGCTTTTGAGTCACTATTTCACATCTTCTGCAGTACTAGTACTAGCTTGATGTTTTTTGACTACTGAGAATTTAAAGATGATAAAGTGGCCTTTAAATCATAACAAAACCCTTAGTCATAGACCCTTCTTTAAGAGCAATTGCCTGTTTTATTCACATTGGTGGAGAAAGAAGCATCAAGGCAGAAAGTTTCATAGAACCTTTGGCAAATACTGATCAAAGTTACTGTCTTTGTAGTGAACTTTTTAAATCCTTGTCCACTGAGACAACAAGGACACAACTACTGTCTTCTTTTGCAGGAATTGAGGCTGTCATCTTGTACAAAAAACTCCCCACAACCAATTCAAACACTCATCTCTGTCCAATAAACATACAAAGAAACAAGTAAGAATCTATATTATCCAAAATGTTTGAATACCATCTCGAGGCTTCAAGAAGATGAATATGCTGACTGTCTGAGCCTTTTTAAATCTCTTTGTATTGCATCTAAAGGGTGTATGCACAAAAGAGAGCAGTTTTCAAAGCTGCAGCCACAAATACAATTTTTCAGACATTCAAAATGATACAGTACCAGCCTTTAGGGAACTTCTCCTCAGTGAACAAACATCTTCATCTTGGGTGTCAGTATGCCTTTTCTGCCACTGGTAGGAGCTGTGGAGTAATAAAACAAATATATTTATTTATTTATTTATTTATTGCAAGAGAGTCTGGATGACAGTGTGTTAGTAAGATTAAAAAATGTTAAGACATTTTTCTGAGGTTAGTAGTTGTTAAGTGGTTTGTTTGGGCTCTTTTATTACTTCATGTGCTTTTTTTCCTTTAATTGTAGTAATATGCCTGGCTTTCATTTTGCTATTGTGCAGGATGGTCCTAAAAGAATTTCAAACCACTAGGCTTTTATGATAGCCTATACACGTCGGTGCTTGCATTGTGTATTCCCCAGGACCCTGTGGCTTGAGCTCAAAACTATGCGTGCCGTAAAAAGAAGCAATCCCTGCGTCTTCTTTAAAGTTTATGCAGCAACAGAGGGATTCTAGCGATAATGCTATTGGGGCGGCCGATCAGTTACTTTTGACGCTCCAAAGCCTCGGGGAGTTGGCTCAAGATTGCTTGTCTTTGATAAGGTCCTCTCAATGTCGCTGTAACTTCGTGATCTGGGAAAAAGCTTAGTAAAACGCGACAGGCGCTTTATAAATTCACCCAAAGCTAACAACAATCTGATACGCTCTTGTCTAAGGGCTTGTGGTGTGTTTGTGGGTATCACAACGTCGCTTATTTTTTTCTGGGGCATAAAGCTGCAATTGTTTTTTATGCAGCTTCCGGGACCCGGCAGTCGGTTCCTTACTTTGAAGTGCGCTGCTCCAGCCTCTCAGTTCAGTTGGTGCTGGAGTCGCCTACAGGAGAGACCCACCGTGCAGCATGGCAGCCTGAAACCATTGGGAGGAAAAAGGGAGGAGGGAGAAAAGCGGCATATTTTCCCTCTCTGGTGCATTTTCCTAGCCTTACACCTACTTTATACCGAGCGGACTGTATGTGGACGTGCCGTGGAGACGACTGTGGATTATGTTCGCTATTTGTGGATAAAAAACAACCGGAGTTTAATTCGAGTCGAGAACTCTTAGATCGATGGTAAGTTACAAGAGTGTGCCTCCTCAAACTGGCCCCCATTGGAGTTTCCTTTGATGTGCTTGACTCGCCTTTGAAGTAATGTTCTGTCTTAAATGGTCGTCTTTAACGCTGTTTTCAACCGTAAAATGATTGAAGCTGCTCAAACACCCGATTTTAGTTGTCTTTTTAATTGTTTGACTTTATATTTTGAAAGTTAAAGTATACATTTCTTGTTTCTTTTAATGGAATTCCTCCCCCACAAGCCTGGTGTTTTTAGAATCAGACGTAAACGGGACCATTTGTGCGCACTGTTTTGAACATTTAAATGCATTTTAAAAACCTGCAATTTGCTAGTACCTTACTTTGGCTTAATACCGAGCTATATGGCTCTTTTACCACTTTCCCCAAAGTAACGTGTTCAATTTGACCAATATTTGTTTCGTAGTTTCGCCGGAGCTGTATTTTTGTGGCAAATTTGTAACTATAATAGTTGACAAAGTGAAATCTGCAGCTGCCCATCTGCAGCGTGACCGCGTGAGGCTGTAACTAAACCGATTAACGGCCAATAATAACCATCTATGTGCAGGTATTAGATATATGCTATACCACTCACTGTGCACCGTCGTGCACGTTTTTCAGCGAGTTTGTCCCACGTCAAGGACCTACAGGTAGCAACGTGTGCCTCTGGTTTAGATGTAATTTAGCAGCTTTTAACGAGACGCACCAATTAAAAATGCTGAGGTGCCATGGTTTGAAGCAGGTTGTGCGTGTAGGACACAGTCAGGCTATGATTCTGACATCAGACGTGATTTACACTGAAGCATTACCCTGTTAGTACTCTGTCACTTTTGACTTTGAACGGTTAGTAACTAGTTGTTACCATTTATTACCCTTTTGGATGTCTTGTCAGAAACGGAGTACATTTGGTTGAAACTAATTCGTTTTCAAAGATGTTTCCTCTTTTTCAGTCCAGTCTATGTTGAAATGTAAAATAACATTAAGTGTATGCTGCTTTAGCGCTTTTCTCTGCTTTTCCTTTGGTCTGCTCTGATTTTCAGTGAAAGTCAGTGAGGGTCTGAAAAGACTCTTGCTGTGTCTGTGGCTCTTTGAAGTTGGGGCGGATCTGGTTTTGATTAGATCAATACTTTGTGTTTCAGAGAAGTCGGGCAGCCGGAGAGAAGCTCCCCGCTGACATAAGAGAGTGAGGAGATTACAGTAGAAGCTCAGAGGAGGCAACAACACAAGCTTTCGCTGCTGCCTTCAGAGCCATGAGCCGGGCACTTATGGACCATAGCTCCAGTAGTTTCCGAGAAGATGCTCCTCGACCTCCAGTGCCTGGGGAGGAGGGCGATGCTCCCTGCCATCCCAGCAAACTGGCAATGATGAAACCCTTAGAATCTCCCAAATCAGTTGTGCTGAGCTCTCCAGGCTCCTCGACCAGGAGGAACGAGGATGGTCTTGGGGAGCCAGAGGGGAGTGCCTCCCCAGATTCACCGCTGTCCCGATGGACTAAATCTTTGCACTCTCTCCTCGGAGACCAGGATGGTGCTCTTCTTTTCAGGACATTCCTGGAGCAAGAGCAGTGTGTTGATACTTTAGACTTTTGGTTTGCCTGCAATGGCTTCAGGCAAATGGATCTCAAAGATCCCAAAACGCAGAGAGTGGCCAAAGCTATTTACAAGCGCTACATTGAAAATGACAGCATTGTTGCCAAACAGCTCAAGCCTGCAACTAAAACCTTTATACGGGATAATGTCAAGAAGCAGCACATAGACTCCGCGATGTTTGATCAAGCTCAGACTGAAATTCAAAGCAAAATGGAGGAGAACGCCTACCAGCTCTTTCTGACCTCTGACATTTACCGGGACTACGTGAGGACTGGGGGAGAAAATCCAAGTCATGTCAGTGCCAACGGCCTGGCTGATCTTAAGGCAGTGTGTGGATACATGTCCACGCTGCCAGAGGAGGAGGAGGAGTGGAGCTGTGACTTCAAAACCAAAGCCCTGATTGGACTAAGTGCCAGTGTGCAGCGGGCACCGCTGTCTCTGAGGGCAATGGAGACACTGGAGCGAACCTATAGGTAAGGCTACTACATCTATTGGTTGAGATTTAAGAAAATTAGGAAAAAACATATTAACATGGATCCACACTGAACACCAGTCTTCATCAGTTAAGTGCTTCTTTCCAAACTCAGGTACAGCTGTGTCACAAAGTGTAAAGTCTGTGTCTATTCCATTCATTTGGCAGTTAATCACATGTTTTACTTTTAACAATGATCAGGACATGTTTAACAAAGTGACAGCTACTTGTGGATAGTTGAGTGGAGTCTGTCTGTTTAATTTGCCGCTCGGTGGCCAAACTGAGAAAATGGCTCCCTTTGAAATAGATCCCTGGTCCCTCCTATTGTCACTAAACTCATTCAAAACATGTGGAACTCATTTCTTTCTGCTTACCTCTCCTCACCTCTTATTTGACAGTTTTTTTCCGTGTGTGTTTTTTGTTTTTGTTTTTAAAGAAGAAACAAACCCTGAACAGCAGAAACTACAGTACAGACACCCCCCAACCCACTCCCTCCTTTTCTCTTTTTTTCTTGTTTGCGTCAATTCTCTCCTGATTCCTTCCTTTGCTGCTTTCCCCGTCTTCTCCACTTTTTATCTTTTTGCTTTTGAAAACTCTGAGATGAGGACTAGGAGGCATGCTTCTGGAGTGAAAGTGAGGGGAAAAGAGCAGAGAGAAGGGAGAGGAAGGTGGAGTGGGAGCTTCTCTTGGAAGAAAGGGATGGACAGAGGGGATAAATGAGAGACGGAGAGGAAGGAATGCAACGCCAGCTGTGTTGAATACCTGCTTCTTTGTGAGCCTCTCTGAAGGTCAGCTCAGAGCTTGGGGCCTACAGCTTTAGTCATCCTGGGCCCAACTCTCCCCTTCTATTCTTTTCTCTCCTACGACCTACACTTCTGCTCTTTACTGTGTCTCCTCCTCTTGTGCCATGACCAGAATGCACACACAGCAGGAGACAAACACTGAGGAAAGAGTGAGTGTGATTGTGAGGAATGGAAAGACAGAAATTGTTTAAGGAAGCTCAGTGTTTCCCTGAAGCAGCAACACTGTACACAGCTGAACGACTGTTTGAGGGACGCCAAGGTTTACAGTAGCTGATTAAAATAATTCATGGCAGTCAAGGTCACGCAAGCATATTCCTGACTTTGATCACATGCCCTTAAGTGTCCTGTATCTCTCCGATTTTGACTCAACCCTTGACCCCATCTCTACATGCATGATGCACACAACCACATGTACGCCACCTGTTGGACACTGTCTCTGAGCTTTGCATTAATGTGTTATTGTAACCTTCCCCAGATCATACAAGAGAGGAGAGCCTCTAAACCTGCGCCACGGGGGCTCTTTTGCCCCTGTCAGCAGCACCAACGACAGTGAGGTGTCCAGTGACGCTCTGACCGACGACTCCATGTCTGTGACTGACAGCAGTGTGTAAGTCCAAACACGAGTGTGGAGGTGATAGACTTTATTCGGGACTTTTATCAAAACTTGATGATTTCCAGATGATCAATAAAGACATTAAACCAGTGCGCTGATTGCCCACAGTAAAACTTTGTGCACATGTGGGTAGGCCTTATCTGAATGGTACGTGCAAAAGGCCTTGTTTCTTCAAAAGATTCCTTGGTCTGATCATGTGTTTTTAGGTGACACAGTGAAAATGTTTTTTTGTGGAGCTCAAGACCAGAGCTTCTAGGACAAAAATCTGAAATGTTATCATACATGTTATTTTCTTACTTTGTCCCAAAAGAGATGTGTCAAGGATGTCCTCTATGAAGCTGCAAGGTTTACAGTGGCTTTACGACTGCAGCACTAGACTAGATTGTAAGCTTATGAGTGTTGTAATTACAGCGGAATATGGCAGCTATAAAGAGTTTTACCACAGGGAGCCTCTTGCTCGGGCATATCTCTAAACAGCCGGTCTTCAAAGAGACCGGGACCCATAGAGTCCATTCCTGCTGCCCTTTGCTCAGTGCAGTGACAAAGCCAGAGCCACAAGGACAGCCACTGCCTCATTTCCTGCCGCCTCTGGCCTTGATCATAATATCTCGGCCTGTCTTTAGGTCAGTGAAATAGATCCCTAAACATGTGAATCTGACTTTTAGATAAAGAAAAGAATAGAAGAAGTAACAGGGAGGAGGCGGATGGGTGGGAAGAGAAAGAAAGTGGTGCAGGAAGGGGGTGGGGGGGGTTGCTTATATCTTATTTATGGATTTGCTTGGACGCTAGGGAATGCAGCTGCGCAGACTTCAAACATTACCTTATCTTACAAACCAGCCTTTTGATGTGCGGAGATCAGAGGCTGACTGCGGCAGTGCTTGCCAAATGAAAATTGGGAGGGGGTTGCTTATGCGCATGACTGTGGCATTTCAAAGCAAAAGTGGAAAAGTGCTCCTCAGTTAGGCTAGGTCACCAAGAAAACGCTGTTGAGCTTAGGGGGGAGAAAAAAAGACCCAGTTTAACATGTCAAGTGCTTCAGTTTGAAACCCAGGCCTTTCCCTGTCGGCCTCTGTGAAAGAAACCAGTCGCTTGTTAGTAGATTGTTAAATAATGGGAATACTAATAAGTTACAGTTGTGTTGAAAGGTAGTGGTGTCTATAATTTGCATTATGTCTTTTCTTGGTGCTGTTGTCTATCCTTTGCACAAAGTTTAGTTTTTTTTTTTTTGTTTGTTTGGTCCATGCTGATGGGTCTGATTGGCTGAGCTCTAATCTTTTCTCTCTTTCAGGGATGGCATCCCTCCGTATAAACTGGGCTCCAAAAAACAGCTACACAGAGAGATGCAGCGAAACATGAAGATGAACAGTCAAGTCTCGCTGCCTGCTTTTCCTGTAAGTACACAAACCCACACACTCATGTTCAGACGTCTTTTTGAACCTGGGCCCCACAGTGTAATTTCCATACCACCCTCTGCTCAGGGTCTCTCTGGTTCTATGAATAGGTTTGCACAAAGTGTGTTCGGCATTCTCAATTCAACAAAACCAGCAAAGATCTAAAGAGAAGCGTCAAAGAGCCAGCCTCCAACTCTCTCTCGTACACACACACACACACACAAAAGCAGGCCCCTTCTCTACCTTTGGTGTCACCTACACCCCCATTAGGGTTCCTTGAAGTCTGCGGGAGACGGGGAGGTCTCTAAGCTGTTTATTGCCGCAGCGCTCAGAACACACCAGGGTTTTTCTTCCCCACCGATGCTGTAAATATGGAGAATAGTGAGAGATGAGGAAGATCTCTGCCGCTTTATCCCATGGGCTCTGAAATCAGCCCCGTTCCCCAACAAAAACACAAAGATACTCAGACACTTTGCACATGCACACACAACGCTTTGATCCAAGGATGAATGGAGCAGACGCACAAGGAAGTGACAACTTCCAACAGAGCTGGCCCCTTTTTTCACTGCACCCCAGCCCCCCACTCCCTGAAATGTGTAGGATCTGAGGAAGAGTCATGTGAGCTCTCAGTTGGTCAGAAGGAGATGGCATGTTAACCTAGGCTAAGAAAAGTGAGTCTAAACAGAAGTCCTGGTTGAATTTAGACGGATGGAAAGAAACGTACTACTTTTTTTTTCCATTGTGAAGAAGCTCCAGGCTCTTTCTTCTTTTTCTCTCCTTCATCCTCACTACAAAAGGAATAGAAAAGTCAAATTAAGAGAGGGCAGTAGAAAAATACTAAAGTAAGATAAGCGTGCACACACAAATCCTCCTGTCACTGTATAAGCTGCCCACTGTGCAACGAAGCGAGGGGGTAAATTAGCTCAACCTTTTTGATCCTTTTTTTGGCACCTTTATCTTTTTCTCACAATACTTCCTTCCTTTTCATGCGTTCATGTCACCTCCTGCGAGACCACATCTCTGGATCTGAACTTCCATATTTTTAATCCGCCGTCCTGTCCTCCATGGAGTTGTCTTCCGCCCCCTGTCGATACATGGCTTTTATTCCTCGATGTAAAGCCAGTGCTTCCATCTATCAATCGCGTCGTCCTTCCCTCTGCCACCCCACTCTCCCCCACTGAGTGTTTGATATTTGACGAGGAAGTCTTTGAAGTGCACTGACTTTAAAGAAGCCTACTGATGATGACAGTGGCAACCAGCAGAGGCCCAGCCTGATATGTCCATACACCGATCCTGCCCCCCGTCGCAGCGCTTGAACATCCAAAAAGTCTTCTTTAATTAGTAGAGCCTTAAGAGCAATTTATTCCACCATAGGGCTTATATAAACAGAAAAGTTACAAGAATCTGCATCTTTATGTCCGCTCAGCTGTATGTGTGTGACAGGCCAGTATGCAGTGCTCCAAAGAATCAAAACAGACTACAATCCAGTGTTTGCTTTCAGAGAGAGCAGCTGCAGGGAGCCCCCCTCGTGCACACACCTCAGGGATGAAGAGGTGTGTGCACGAGGGTTTATGTATCCACTTCTTCCCAAAGCACAAACAAATGTAAATGTGTCCTTTTTCTTCTCAAAGTGTACTCGCCCTCCTCCCAAAGAGGTCGTCCCATTGGAGCCGGCTAAATTTGCAGAGCAGCTCATCGCCCGACTGGCGAACCTAAAACGAGAGCAGGACAGAGGAGACGAGAGGCTGCAGCAGATCCAGGAGGTTTGTGTGGGACTTGGAGGACAACATGGATCATATCTCTTTTCAGTTTCAGAAAAACAATGTCTTGTTTTGTTGTTGTGTTTTCAGGAGGATGAACGAGAAGATGCAGAGATTTTGGGAAGCTCGCCGCAGCTCTCTCACCACCCGCTGAGCCTCCTCTCTGGCTCTTCTGATGACGACCCGCAGGCCATCCTAGACGAGCACTTGTCGCGTGTCCTGAAGAGCCCCGGCTGTCAGTCTCCCGCCGTTGTCCGCCACTCGCCTCGCTCCAGCTCCCCAGACCACAGGCCCTTCACTCTGCCAGGCTTTGCACTCAAGACCCTGGTGCGGTCGTCTGTGTCCAGTCCTGAGCAGGGCTCCATCACTGTCTCCCTAGGGCCTAACCGGACGCTCATCAGCAGGCAGAGCACCAAACACATCCACCATCACTACATCCACCACCACGCCAGTCCAAAGAGTAAGGAGCAGATCGAACGGGAGGCGGCGCTCAGAGTCCACAGCTTGTGCTCGAGCTCCGAGTGCCAGCCGTGTCCACCTTACCAACGCAGTCGCAGCTTGGGCCGCGAGATGTGCGGGGCCGTCTCCAACGACAGCACCATGGGGTCAGTTCAGATCACTTTGTTAAAACTCTTGATAGGTTTGAGGTTTAATAATGTGGCCTTTGAGCATTTTTAGTTTAATACCCCTGGCCTAAAGTCGATGTTTTTGCTTTCAGGCGGTCGAGTTCTCTGTCCAGACGCATGTGCCGCTCAGGGCCTGAAGATGGAATCTCAGAGAGGTGTATGGAGGACTGCGCGGCTCTGCAGTTGCCTAGCGACACAACAGACCCCACCCAAAATGTGCTGCAGTGGATTTTGGAGAGTAAACGGCAGAGTAGGCACAAGTCTCATAGGTGAGCCCTAGTCAGATCTAAAGGTTTGTTGTAAAGATGGAAACATAGTCTGACTGCTTTGGCGTGTTCTTCTGCAGCGCCCAAAGCAACAAGAAATCCTTCGGAAGCACCTCAACCCAGACGCACATATGGGGCGGCGGTGGAAGCTGTGGCCACCTGCGAAGCCACCAACCAGCGCAGCCTTTCGTCCAAGACCCCGCTATGCCCCCACTGCCCCCACCCAATACTCTGTCCCAGCTGGAGGAGGCCTGCCGCAGACTGGAGGAGGTCTCCACCCCCAAGACCACCAAGCAGAGGTGCATATAGCTCTGTCACTTGTCATCATTAACACAATTGTGTCTTTTAATAATCATTTTATCTTTTTACCAGGCATTCAACTTCCGGCATCCAGCGTGAGAAGAGCCACCTTGTGCCTGTCCAGAGCGGGGCGTCGAACCCCCTACCTCTAGCCAACTCCCCTGGCCTTCTCACAAACGGTCCCGACCTCCAATCAGAAGAGTACGATGCCTCTAGCGTCCCGCCCTCCCTGTCCTAACCTCATCTCTGCTCCTCTTCTTCCTCCTCTCAGCCATTGCCTCCACCTGCCAGTGTACTTCTACCTTTTAACTCTTCCTTTCACTCGTATAAAGTTCCATATACCATTATACTCACTTTAAACTACAAGGTGACCCCTTTGCAAAGCAGAGGTAAAGCTTTCCACGCAGCGGCTCTGCTTGTGCTCATGTGTATTTGCAGCTTGTG
This sequence comes from Perccottus glenii, assembly GCA_024416835.2. Taxonomy (NCBI): domain Eukaryota; kingdom Metazoa; phylum Chordata; class Actinopteri; order Gobiiformes; family Odontobutidae; genus Perccottus; species Perccottus glenii. The sequence goes on from CM044553.2 coordinate 14,403,356, forward strand.
TGGAGAGTGTAGTCACCACCACCGGACTGAGACATGGCTTTCATATATATGTCTCATTTTTATTGGCTGTCCTTCACTGAGCTGGCAGCAGAGAGAGTACTTCTCTGAAGTGGGCCTACAAAGCCTTGGATCTAGCTGAAGGGGAATTGATAATACTGTGGCCCTTCTGACTGCACAACCAACATAAGCCCTGGGTCACTCTCATTTTCTGCTGTTACTCAGTACTGTATTTCTAATTCTCTCCTCTTTACACTTGTAGCTCATTCATCCTTGATTTCTCATCATGTAGTATATTTCGTGTAGGTGCCAACCTCTTCTTACATGCTGTTTGTGTGTCTGAACAGGATGAAGGAGTATAAGAAGGCTTTGGGAAACCCCGGGGCCTGTGGCAGCGGAGAGACGGTGGTGACGTATTTCTTCTGTGGGGAAGAGATCCCGTATCGGAGGACCATGAAGAGCCACAGTCTCACCCTGGGCAACTTTAAGGAGCAGCTCCGAAAGAAGGGAAACTACAGGTGTGTACAGGTAGCAAATGTATTCTCAAAAATTCAACAGGAAAGAAAATATGACCAAAGTGTGGGCCTGTGCAGGAGGAATGGCTAAAAGGATTATTTCTTCTGAAGTCTCTGTAGAGGTTTGTGGTTGCACTGGTGTCATACAACATAACATTCTTGTAATTGTCCCAAAAGGCTAGAACTTCAAACTGCGTAAAGAATTAGACTGACACTCTCTGAATTGTGACCTTAAACTCTCGGGTTGTGTTCCGGGTTTTATCAGAGCCTACGTGGAGCACTTATCAGTGTTTGTGTCGATGTGTGCAGTCTTCACTGACTTCTGTGGGGCTTTTTTTGTGAGTCTGTGTGCTAAAGGGCTCTGCCATGAAAAGGAAGGACAAGAGGGAGAGAGGGGGTTAGTGGGAGAGTTTGAACTGCAGTGATTTGGGTCCCATCTGGTATTGATTTCCATGCTAAGGCACACTTAATACACATGGCTTTGAAGCCCCGGCCCCTTTCATTTTGACCAACAAAGACTCACACAAATGGCCAGCGTGCAAATTCTTCACCGATGCTATCAGGCGCTCACTTTTCTGCCCCGCGCACACACACCAACGGGCCGGCATCGAAACACGCACACTGTTTACACATGTTGTAATCATTTTATGGATATTTCTGAAAGGCAGACTGTTAAATGCCAGATCCGCTTGTTCGTCACAGTACAGAGCCCTGACTGAGGCCACACAGCTTCAGAATGGATTTGCCCTCAGAGATTTGACTTTGATTGTCTTTTCCAGTGGGTCTAACAGGCAACAGATCAAACGTGGGTTGTTTAGCCTAAAGGTTAAACATGGTTTGAGTATTGTGGTAATAATTACAGGTATTAAAATATGATTTCACAAAAAGAGCTCTTTAAACATTTTCCTGTCCAGATGTATGCACTGCTTTTGCTTGAGCACATGTGACAAGCACTTAACAGGAGTTGTTCACATCCCCCCCCCTTTCTTTTAAACCGTCATCTCTCGCTCTCCGACCCACCACCGTCTCAGTTCCTGTGTCATACCATCCACATTTTTGGGGAAAGAGAGCGGCGCAGTACTTTAATAGCAGCCGGAGAATGTGTGGAGTTGGGTCATTTCAACATGGCAGCTATTCAACAAAGAACAGTACTGCTGGGCCCTGCCAGACGATATTGGTGCCAGATGTCAGAGCAAATGGGGAGAGAGAGGAGAGGCGAAGGGGGAAAAAAACAGATCTAGCCACATAAAACATGTTCCAGTGGAAATTCAGCCTCTCTCTGTCTCCGTCAGTCTCTCAGCAGAAAAGATCATGACTTTGGGAAACATATTTAAGAGGAGCATCTTTTTTTTCCCTTTTTTTTCCCTTCCTCTCCTTTTGGGACACTAGTATGATATAAGCATGACAGCTTATTTACACTCTGTATTTCTTAGTTGAAACCTTCCTGAATTCTCACTGCAGCTGCTTTTTATTAGTTGCCACCCTTGCTCTGATTGGAGCTCGTGCGCACAGACACCTTTGCATCATTTTTAAACACTCTGGTTTTATAAGAATCACATGTTTGACTTTGTCAGCCTTCCGTCTTGTTAAAAACAAAGTACTCCCAAACACACAAACATGCGTGCATTCCAGTTGCCCCACACATGGAGCAAACTGAGGCATTTTCCATTACATAGTTAATGAGTGAATTCAGAGACCCCCTTCCCCAAAACCAAATCACCCCCGCTGCTCTCCAAAATGAGGATGAGGGGGGTTGCATCATTAATGGCCCAATGAAGTCATGGCTGACGAGAAGCTGGGAGCTGGTGGGCCGTGCTTTAGCTGCATCTCCAACAATCAACAGGGAAGTGAAATATAGCGGCTTGCGTTTGAATAATGTAATCATAAGTATCAAGAGACAGGATAGAGGACCAGATAAAGGCTGGTCAGTCAAAAGAATGTAAAGAAGCTGTCATTTTGAGAGTTGTGTAAATGTAATTTTGTATTAAAAATCCCACCCTCTGTTGCAGGTTCTATTTCAAAAAGGCCAGTGACGAGTTCGAGTGCGGCGCTGTGTTCGAGGAAGTGTCCGACGACTGCTCCTTGCTGCCCATGTACGACGGAAAGATCCTGGGAAAGGTGGAGAGGATGGAGTGAAGCTGCCCATGGCGTGGGTTACACCCCTGTGGATGTACACCCCCACCCCCAACCGCTTGTACGTGTCTTTAAGCTGACATTGTAGGACGGAGCTGTCGCAATTACCGGACATTTACGTGAACAGTCCAGTGAAGAAAATAATGAACTCTTGATTAGGACTAAATCATGACAAGAAAGACGGCTGTAGAGACTGGAGATGAATGACCACTCTTTAAAGACTTTAAAGGGTTCAGGGACTGTCGCCTTGCTGCCCCATATGTGCCAGAGACCCCACTTTTATATATAAGCACATATACATGTACATTGTATTGTGATCATCATATTGCTGTGTAAAGCTTTTATTGCTATTTATTGGAAATATTCCCCTCTTAACCACATTATTCTTCCATGGACAAGCTGCTTGGAGATGGAGAAATGTCCATTATTCAGTATCTGTGACTTTTTCTCCTTCTAAGGATCCAGCAACAAAAATGTCTTCAAAAAAAGCTTCAAAAATACCTCTTGAAAAGCCCCTGTTTGAGACGTCTGTGGTCTCCTAGAAGCTTACGGATGAAGATGCAACACTTAGAAGTCAAAGTTTGATAATATATTTACTACTGCAGTGCTAGTTTTGGGTGTGTCCCATCTGATTGTACAATGAGAATGGAACAGAAATGCTCTTAAAGTTGAACTTCCCTTGCTCTGGGACTCTTCATCGATAGCCTTCATCGGTCACATCTTAGTGCCTTTGTTTCTGTGGAGCAGGCATTGCACAAATAGCCCTAAGAGAAGTCCCCAAAATATGTTTACACCCATATGAATATTTCCCAACAGAAGCTCTATAATGTGTCCCCGTGTGTGTGTGTGCGTGGGTATGTGTGTGTGCACTGTGTGTAGCAGTGATATCGAGTACAGTAGCTGTGCCTACATGGATTCTTGCCGTGTGTTACCCAGTTTTCAGGGTCTCGTTACTCCCTTGATTTTTACAAGGGCCCTTATGTTGAAAAGATATTTTTATGCCTTCAGACTTGTTTCATCATGTTTATGTTTTCTAATATTTTCATGGCTTCACTTGTAAACTGTAAATTATGCGTTCTATAGAGCTCAGTTGAAAAGATGCCTCGGTACTTTAATTATTGTAATTATGAAGAGATGTAGCCTTTATTAAAATGTTCTATTTTTCAAATTAGCGAATGGCTTCCCGTCGTCTTGTGTGATTTTTCTTTACTAATTGGTGGAAGCGTGAACTTTACAGTATACACATACCCTGCTGTGGAGAGTGTAGATCCAGTGAGGAATCACTGCCAGATTTGCATCTATTATCAGCTTTTAATTTACTCCCTGATGGAAATTAAAACATGCAGCATTAATGTAGCCACCAGAGCTTCCGCACGTTTTACTGTAACAGACTGAGAGGGGATTTAAGTGTGTGTTAATGAGACATTTGGCAAATTCATGCTACTACAAGTAAACTCAACCAGCTATTTACATGCTAAACCTCCCTGGCCTCCTGTGGCACTTGATGAACTGCGTTGTGTAGTCTTTCGCTCAGACCCAATTACCCTCCCAGACAAACTGTGCGCTCTCCAGGTGGCTCCGACTCCTGCTGCAGCAAAGTAAGTCCTGATTAACTGGTGCAAAGAGAGAAAAGTATAGACTAGAAGATTAAGGACAAAACAAGTACAACTATGAAAACGTGTGACGCACGCACTATAAAGCGGAAAGTACTTTACTAAAAAAAATCTCAACCATGAAAATAAAGTGTTAGAAATTGTCACGATCATATAGGCCCAATGCAAGGCCATAATTTAGTGTTTCCAAAAATGTCTACAAAAAATAATGGGCAAAATAGTATTATGGCCTGTGTTAGTCTGCTTTATTTGGTTTTACACTGTGACACTTAAACTTTAATCATCGTCATGGGGAATAAAAAATGCATAAATATTTCATACAGTGCATCCAGAACCAGCTGAAGGTACGGTCAGGTATTTACAAAGATATAAAAAGCACATGTCTAGACAATAAGAAATGTAACAGCCCATAAAATAAATGATCTCTAGTCATAATTTCATAAGATTATGGGTTGTAAAATATAACATTTTTATGTTTTATGTATCCAGATGAATGTCCATAGCATATATGGTTACTTATACCCTTCCTGAGTGATCCATTCATGCTCCTGGTCACCCCATCCCCTTTTAAGTTCCTATTGGCTGAAAGCGATGCCTATGCTGTCTTTTATATTAAAAGGGCATCATGATATTGTTAAAATACCATTTTCCGGCCTTTCATCAGCAAAGGTCAGTGCATACACTTGAAGGCCATCCTTTGGACTCCTCAGAACAAGAGGCTTTTCACACAGCAGCGCTCCACTGTTCGAAGACCTGGGAACCCGTCTTTGTATCGAGGGTCAGCGTTTTGAAGGGTGCACTGGGTCAGCTGCACCTAACACTCCTATTCAGACAGGTCAGGCCTTTGGTGGGTGAGCTTCAAGATTTGGGAAACTGGTGAAGGTTGCTGAAAGTAATAGGATTTGAAAGGAGCAGTAATCAGACATCACATTTGTTCCATCCTACTGTAAACTAAATAAAAAGATAAATGCTTAAGAATGAAATGCAGTGTTTGAAAGAAGCAGCTTTACTTTAGCCTATTAAATGCTCTATTTAAACATGCAAGTGAGAGCCTATAATCAGTGTGTTTCCCATGCTAATGAATAACCTCCCATCCATACATTCATGCCCCCAGGTCTACGTCTTTTCCAATATATTTTGACACCAGCTGTGCCCCTCTTGCTCCAGTTGTTGGCTGTAATGAACTGGCAGGACTCAGTGCCAAAGTGCCACCTCTATACAACCCTCACGTCCAAAACTGTGCCTGTTATTTCCCCTCGACAATATCCAAAAGCTGCTACCTTCTACCGAAAGATCAAAGCCTACGTAAGCAGGAAGTAGCACAGGATAACACAGATGTGCCTTGACGTCCATGTAAAGTCATTATTGTCAATGATTTTTCCAACAGGTCAGTTACATTTGAATTAAATTTGCAGACATTATAGAGTAGGTAGTATTGAGGCCATGGGAAAATAAACCCTCACTGTCTGTAACCACTGACCTCAAACTCACTCAAATACACTTCAATCATCCCACCAGAGACGGATATGAGTGAGCGAGACCCCCAATTTTGGGTCCTGAACCCCTTCATTTGAAACCTGGCTCAGCCATACTGCTCGTTCCACACAGGCATTACCCCAGACAGCCATGGGACTGTGGTCAACCAGAGGCCCTCGTTTGGACTTAGGCCAGGCGCCTCTGTAGTAGCTGAGCCCCCTACCACTTTAACAATCACATGACTTTCACTCCAAGACGCTCGGCCAATAAGAACCAAAACCTACCCATCAAAAGTTCATGGACCAAACTCAAATGGACCAAAAATAGCAATATGCATTTGTTAATACAACCTAACACGCAGAGATATCCTCTTTCTACGTGCTCCAACTTGGATTTTACGTCTCCTTTCTTTGAAATTAAAAGGTCCAATTCACCCTTTTTGCAGACATGCAAAAGGGTTGACGTGCAATACGCAAAACAAAACTACTTCTTTGCATTATCACACCGAGTCCAAGGTCAGCCAACAACTTTTAACCTGAGTTTTGAGCTTCTTTTTTCTGACTTGGCCAGGTGTCCATGTGCATTTTCTCAACATTTCCAACACCACGCAAATGCAGCATGACATGGCAGATTTGGTCATGGATATCAGCAGAGGAGTGTAACACCAAGGCATAAGAAGTATATTTGAACTCCGGCGCTGGTCTTAGCAACATCTGTTGAATTAGTTCTCCATGACAGACTTAACCGCGCCTGGTCTTAGAATGGTTTGTAGACTGTTTCTAGGATCATTAGCAACAACTATAATATAAAACCCAGTTAAGTTAACATTTCCATAACATATTAAGGTTTATTAAATTATTTAGCATAAATATTTATCCAAAAAAACATTATATTAACACTCATCTTATTTTCTAGACCAGTCTAAAGGACTTTTGTAAAACTGGCCCCATAACATTTAAAGGCTGAAACCATATCTACCTTTTTTCCTGCCAGAAAAAAAGCATTATGTTTCCCTCAGAAGAATCTGAAGAGATTATGTGTCTCACAAATGCTTCAGGAAATGGAGAAGACAGGACTATTGCACGTTAAGGGACAGAAATCCTATCTGCCACCGGAGCAGTACATTGGTGTTGGGTGGTGCGCTGCTAAAAGGCCACTGAGGACTTGAGTTATGGTAGCCGCCCGGGACACGCTGGGGTATTCTAGGTGCTGCCTCCCTGCAGCTGAAGGAAACACATCTTTTGTAAAGCGAGCGCACGCCATTATCCTTCTTTGGTGTTTACGCTTGTCTTGAGTTTCACCTCAGCGCCACCCTACCAAGCCACAGGACGGCCATTGTTCTAAGCCTGTGCTGGAATGGTAGCCTGCAGTCACCTTCTTTCTGACTGTCACCATTGTCCCATCAACCCTCCAAACCTCTTTGTTTTTGCTTACCACCACAGACAGCTCAGATTGTTGCCCGATGTTGCTTCCTCTCGCCCCATTGTCTCCTCTTGTGTATGACTTTTCAGTCTCCTTGTAGGTCTGTGTGTGTCGGAGCGGCTGAAAGGGGGAGATGGGAACTCAGGGGTTGGGGGTTGGAAGAGAGGGGATAGGGTACACAGAGTGCATGTGAAGTTTTATGGCTAACCACATGTGTTTTTGAATCTTTGAGCCTTTTTTCCCAGGGTGAGGGCTTGGGGAGAGCGTGTAGCATGAAGATGGGGTGGAGAGAAGGGAAGTGGAGTTAAGGAAGCAGGACTAGAGACATGTGGTTCTAGTTTGGGGAGCTGCATGCAGAGATGGCTGCTCTGGCTTACAACCTGGATGTGCAATTGAAATATCTAACTCATTATTAAGCAATGTATGTCTTCTCATAGCTCTTCTATGTAAATCAATAACATATAAACACAAAAGGGCACCAACAAACAAGACAAACGGTGCACTTTAGTGTCCCGTTATTGGAATCGTTCTTGTCCACGATTAGGTTTCTTTTTGGCACTACACAAATAGGAGTATATTAGTCTGATGCCTCTGGGCTCTCTGTATCCACTCCGCTGCATCAAGTCAAGTTACTCTGGGAACAACGTGAACGCCAACCACAGCCCACCTCTCATCTGTTAGATACAACCAACACCCATATAACTGCAAAGCCCTCTGGGTAAGGAGCTGTTTTACATGCTAGCACCCCCAAAAAAACACTAAAATGTGCCCATAAAGCATTTTACTGGGAGTGATTAGCACCACTTTATTGAACTGTTTTGTAATTTCTTGACAATTTCCAAAACGTTTGACTTCTACAAGCTTTTCTTTGCATAAAGTTGTATTTTAATTCTGCACTGTAATAGAGCAGAGAAAGAAGAAAGGAAAAACATCAGGAAAAGGAATTTCACATGCTTTGGATCTTGGAGGAAAATAATAAATTTACAAAATACATAGAAAAGAGAATCAGCACCTCCAAGTCTGAGGCCATTTTTCAGTCAGAAAAGGGTGGTTTGCCCCCTTCTGGTTAAAGAAAGCTCCTGCCTCAAGTGGAGGACTTCAAGTATCATGGGGTCTTGTTCATGCGTGAGGGAAGGATGGAACAGGAAAATTGATTTGATCGGTGCAGCTTCTGCAGTGATGTGGTCAATGTACCGGTCTGTCGTGGTGAAGAAGGAGCTGAGCTGCAAGGCTAAGCTCTCGATCTATCTATTTTCCTACTCACCTATGGTCATGAGCTCTGGGTCATGCACAAGCACAAGATCCTGGCCGAAGGGTGGCTGGGCGCCCCCTGAGAGATAATCTGAGCAGTTCGGTCACTTGGCAGAAGCTCAGAGTAGAGGGGAAGACGGATTGATAGATAAAAATCAGTTATCTTCAGAAGTTGTAAAGAATTATCTAGTATTTTAAAGTGTCTCACTGTGGCCCTCATGCCAGGTGTTATTTATTTTTTTAACAACTAGCAAATGTTGTGAATTATGGATCCTTTATGGATATTTGAAAAATGTGTATATTTGACAGAATTACCCAAATAAGTTGTGACTGTGTGGTACTTTGTGACGACAGAGGCCTTATCTATAACTATGTCACTTTATAAAAATGATGGGTTTGATTTTATATAGCACTTTTAGGGCACTCAAAGCATTTCACAATTAGTCCATTATTCATTCACTCCACAGTCACACACTGATGGTGGTAAACTACCTCTGTAGCCACAGCTGCCCTGGGGCAGACTGAAGGGGACGTGGCAGCTACTCCGCTCCCAACGGCCTCTCCGACCATCTCCAAACATACTCACACATTCATTCACCAGTGCCACAGAAACTGGAGGTGAGGTGGGTTAAGTGTCTTGCCCAAGGGCACAATGACAGTTGAGAGCAGGAATCGACGCGCCAGCCTTCCAGTTAATGGACTCCCTGCTCTACCACTGAGCCACTAGGCTTTGCACAAAAAGGTAAGTGATCTCCTTCACTTTTCTGATTTTGCATTACTTCTTGTCCGTCCATTGTAACTCAGCTGGACCACAAGAGTTCAAATGTATCCCATTATTTCTGTGTAAAACATATCACCAGTTGTGTTTAAGGTGGTAATACAAGGACTAATCTAAGCACGTCAACTTTAACTCTGCCTTACTTAAACACAACATGAGAAATAAACTATAGACACCAAGTATATAGGGCATTTGCACTTCCTCTCAACTCTGTTAACAAATGATAAAACTTTCTCAGGCTGTGTTTTCTGTGGTCCTTCCAGTGACGTTAACATATCTGATGAATATTACAACTCGAAAAGAGTTATGAATGTTTTATGAACGAAGTGCTCTGATTTAAAAAGCCGAGTATCATAAAATGAAACGTCCTAAATACGGCACTGAAATGAGCTAATTATCTCCAGAGTGGAATGAAACCAGGGAAGACACTCAATAAAATAAAAGTCAAATGAAAGATCAAAAGGTCAAAAGGATACAATGGTGACACCTAATGTTTCCTTTTCTTCTGCAGGTGTTCGCACTGTTATGGACCCTCTTTGAACAATGCCATGACTTTCAACTAATTTGTAACTTCTTTAAAGAAACAAAATGACTCACCTGCACAAAGCTTACATGTGAGCGTGCACGTAAAAAGGTATGTTTCCGTAACTACAAAATGAGCAAAAGTGATTGATCCGTTTAAACCGAGCACATAAAAAGGAGATGTCTAAAAACCATGAGTATTTGTTGAACAAAACTTTGTAAGGGCAAAGAGGGCAGGAGGCTGTGATCCAGATGAAAAGCTTAAAAAAAAAAAAAAAAAGTGGAAAAAGCTGCAGTGGCTGGGCGTGGGTCAGAGTCGGAGTAAACAAACCCACAGCTTAGCAGCGCGTTTGATCTGTTCAACTGTGAAACACTGAGTAGAGTAAACATAAAAAAATTAGCCTGGGTCAGCTACAGAGGAGAGCTGTGTGTCTGTTAGTAAAAAAAAAACACACACAAAAATGATTTTGAAGGTACACAGACAGCCAGAGAGGTTAGCTGTTCCGACCCCAGTGCAAACAGGCTGCATTTGCTTTGGGGTTGGAACAGTGATGACGGGTTTACAGCGCCCCAAACTCAACCTGTCATCACTCCATTTATCTGCAGTGTGTGGGCTTTTCACCATTTCAATTAGTCCGACTAAAAAACAGCAACAATTCACACGTTTTAATGGGACCTCATAATATATTCTGTCTGTCAGTGTTTGCTGGTAGCATTGCATTCTACCATTAATCAATGCAGTACTGATGAACAGTTATTTCTGATAGTATTACCACTTAGCATGTGGTATATTGAGTACTGTAAGCATGTGAAGACTTTATGGAAAACAATTTCCTTAATATTCAGACAGGATTCTAGCATTTAACTTTTGTCATGGAGTGAGCTTAGGGCCCTTCAAACACATTAAAACTAAACCCAACAATGTCATAATGGAAATTTCACTTAAAGAATGTACAGTATCTAATTCCACAAAGTGAAAACATTCTATACAACAACAGACAAGATCTATGCGATAAAAGCCAGCAGTTGTACCAGAACAAAAAGAGACAAAACAAAGCAGTTCTCCAAACGAAAATACCAGCACAAAGCAGCAGAAGCCTCCGAGTTGGTGCGGACGTTCACCAGATAGGAACACTTCCACATGGAGTAAAGAGCGCCCAGGCGTCAAGGGTTTTGCATAAATTTCAAAAGCTCATCCAAGTTTGTTCTACTCAGTTTTTGTCACAATAAACCCATCTATTGACCGATTGTGGATGCAGTGCCAAACCATCTCCAGTTCCATTTTTCCTCCCTTGTAAACAAGTCTCTGACATAATAAGACACACTTGGGGCAGGGACTCTCCCCAGACCTGAAGGTAAGGCTAACTGCAATTCTCTGGTCCCCTAACCGATTTTGTCTGTCCTTAAATCTGCACCTGAGAACTTCCTGAAAAAAATGAACAGAATCATTATTTCTTCATTTCCAGTTTGGGATTTAGGAAATGGACTTACAGAAGTGGATTGCAAAACAAGTGTTGTGGAACCAATGGCAGCTCAGTGAAGTCCTGGACATGTGTTACAAGTTAGCTTAGTTGCTTCCAGAACAAATTAGTATCGACTGCTCACTCATGAAAGACAGTAATCTACGCTGTATCTCCGCAGTAGAGCTGGAAATGCCTATGGCGAACCACAATAAACTGGAGTGACACACTTAATATGATACATTACAACTGGCCCAGGGGACAAAGTATGACACTTTACCACAGTTGAACTGTACGTGGAAACATTTATTCCTTGTGATGCTTTTGTAACAGGATCATTTTCACAATATGCATGTATTAATGGAGTAATTTAAACATGTATTAGCCTTCAGATAAAAACAAATGTGCAAGACGTGTCAGAGGCACAATGCTCCATTTAGCAGCCTGCTGACACTGAACATCACAGGCACAGCGGTACTTTGTGGACCCTGGCTACCTTTTGAAAGCTGAAAGAGAAGCACGTCAGGCAGAAGAATCCTAACGACACGCCTTTGCCTGTTTTTCCAGCCTTGAAGAAGTTAAAATTAGTCTTTTTAAAAGGCAGAATTCAAAGCTGGGAGCATGAAAAGGGGGGCAGAATGAAATGTCGACACTGCAGTGTTAAAAGGGAGATGTGAGATGAGAGATCCTAGTGTCTGACTTTGGTGTGACTTCAAAAGGCTGTGTTAAAAGCGGCAGGCCTTAATGCTGGCCTGATAGTGCAACTGTCATGTCTGTGTGACCTCCCACAGCTGGCCGGCCAGGGACGCAGAGCTCACGCCGTGTGAGTGCATGTGTGTGTTTTCTTCACGTGTGCGCTTGTTTGCTTTTTGTATGTTTGTGTGTCAGGACTCTTGTGGCTCTTGCTGCGCGTCTTGATGTGATTGTCTGCATGCCCTTTAATGTGAGCGTTTTTGATGTTGGTGCATATGTTTGCCTGAGCCGTGACTTTGTGTGCATGTGAGGTTGAAGATCTAAGCCGGGCTCTGCCCTCTCTCCCTTTGCGCATGGACCTTTTTTCATTCTTGTTAAGATTCAAACACTGATAGGCTTTGAACTGCAGCTGTAGACTCTGCTCATTTCACCATTCTTTAGCTCAGCCTGTGTGCTGCCTGCCATGCTATTGGTGCTGCCATAATATCAAGAATCACACAAACCACATTAACTGCATAGCAGCGGGTGAAAGTGATTGGCAGTGTTTAGAAACTACACTGCAATTGATGTGGCCATGCAGACAACTGGTCTAACCACATATATATATACATATGTATGCGTATATGTATATGTATTTATACAGTCAGGTCCAGAAATATTGGGACATCGATACAATTCTAATCTTTTTGGCTCTATACGCCACCACAATGGATTTCAAATTAAACTAACAAGATGTGCTTTAACTGCAGACTTTTATCTTTAATTTGAGGATATTTACATCAAAATCAGGTGAACGGTGTAGAAATTACAACAGTTTGTAAATGTGCCTCCCACTTTTGGACCTGACTGTACATACACAGCTAACAACTTTAAGATTTTATAATATAACAGTATATTTATTTACTTGTGTAGGACAATCTTCATCAGCATCTTTGCGTCTTTCTGACATTTTCAAGCAGATTATTAAATGACAGTTATCTAAAAAGCACAGGCTTTTCAGTTTGTTTTCGTTCTTGCCATGATCCTCTAGGTGCGACTCTTCTTATCTGTCGGCGTGAGCGGGTTCGAAAGGCAGAGCAGTCTCTTTGCTGCTCTTTAAAGTCGGTCTGGCAGGAAACTGCTGAGAGCTTCTCATCTTTCTATCGTCTTGACCAGTGCACTACACACACACGCTCTGACACACCTTTAACTCCTTTATGTTTGGCATACAGAGGAGAGCCCATCAGGGAACCTCTCTCAGCATATGCATCCTGCCAAGTCCATATTCTTGATTCCTGTTTTTGAAGCTAGTCAGAGAAAGGGCCAGTATGCACCTATCAGTTGATCAAATGAAAAGTTTCCAGTGGTTACCTCCCGGCTCCTGACTGTGCGTCCGCTCGGCTGACAGCGGGAGAGCCAGGGAAACATCGGGAGACGCTCCTGTCACAGCCCAATCCCAGCTTTGATGAGTCACATCAAACAATGTCCATATCTAGACGTCATCCTCAAAAGGAAAACTGGGGTGGGCGTGTGGATGTGGGAGCAAGATATACCCCAAAAAAAAGAAGAAAGAAAAGAACATAAACAGACTTCTTTGTTTCGTCGGGCCAGGCTGTTGATAAGTTTTACTTAAGGTCTGTTTAAAAGTGAAAGATGCAAGGATTGGAGTTTACTTTAAAGCTCTTTTTTTTCAGGATTATGTGTTTTGTCAAGATGCAAGTTGCCAGGAAGAGATAATGGACTTCTAAAGGATATTAAGTCTAGGAAGTGTCTTGGCGGTCTGTTTGTGAGAGATTTATCCAGCATTCCCACCAGTGTACACCCATTAATATCATCAGAGCTACAGTTGGAAATAATGAACCAACGGACCTGGGAATGACGAGCAATCTCAAGCTGTAAAGCAGTACCTGCCTCACATTTACATATCTGCACTTGTTCTTATTGTCTTTTAATGCTTCCGTTATTGCATAGCATGATTACATCTAATACTTTGTGCAACATTGGTTCAAATCATTTCTACAATCAAAACCACAATAAGAACAAACCACAAAGAACAAAAAGAAAACATCAAAGTTATACTGATTAACGTTATTGCTTTCATTCATCTTCAGCTTCCTGTTTTCTTGTGGCAGCTGATCTTATTCTCTGTTTTCTGCCTGTGGTTGCTGTTGTTGAACCTGCTTCTCTTCTCTTATTACTGCCATTGTTTTGTCCTCTGGCACTTGTTGGCACTGTGTTGAAACTACAGCTGCCAATAAAACGTGTTCTCCTGTGATGAAACTTTTATGTGCTTGTCACACAGCACAAGTGGCATATGTTTGCCCTCGATGCTGCTTTCTCGATGATCAGCTAGAGATGAAGAGTAAAAGGCACAAATTGATTTATTCATTTCCTGAGATTCTGGTGAAAAACAATAGTTTGGCTCCAAGTTGGAAAATGTTTTGTGAGTAACATTTTAAAACTTAGTGTATGATCAACATTGCTGGCAATATGCACTGTACTAAAGTCTTACTCAACATTTTCTAAGCTAACGGCTGCACTTTTGAGCATTGTTGTTGCTGTAATGAGAAGATAAGAGACATTAAGGCACTTTAACAGAAATAAAATGAATGTGTATTATCACACATCAGTCCACAGGCTGTCACAGTAAAGTTCTTGTGCAGGCTGGGAAACACAAGCGCCTGTTTTGAGTCCACAGAGCCACTTCAAACAAACTGGCTTAAAAAAGGAAGTGTGCACAGAGCTGCCAATCTTGCCCATTGTCTTTTAATCAAGATTTTTCTAATGGCTCTTCAAAGTCAGTCGCACAAGAGGCACTTAGCTCGGGCTTAATCAAGAACTCACTCGGAAATAAAATGAGAGCTGTCAGATTTGTATGTTCTGAAATGTAAACATGTCTAGTGTCTTCCTCACATCTGCGTGTTTGTATTTATCCGTCTCTCCCGTCTCCACTCATTTGATAAAAGTCGTCCTGCCACATCCTGGGCCAGCTCGGACCCCTGGCAGCCGATTAAAAATGCTAATGTCCCCCCGCCAGGTCTTTGATGCAGGACCCAGGAACACTGGGCTTGTGTAATCCTTTATGTGAGGCCCGGCAGCAGAGGGACACCCAGCTGAGAACAGCGACAGCCTCAATCAGTCATGTCACAGGTCGCTTAGCCCCAGCCTTAATTAGCCAACATTAGAGACAAAACGCACACATGTTGGGCTCAGGTGACAAATAAAAACCACTGAAATGCATCTTCTTTCATTTAAAACTACAGAGAAGCGAGGACCGTCAGTAGTGTTTCTGATGCAAGAGGGCGTTTTGTGGAGGCGTTCAGGGCAGAGCATCGGGATGGGGGTTGTTTTGAAGTTTGTCTGACATCATGTTAACAAAGCTTGCCTAATCCTCAGACAGAAGCCTGGGCCAGAGATGTGTGTGTGTGTGTGTGTGTGGGGGCATCTGAAAACTCCAGTTTGTATTCATCCCTTCATCCGGCTTTCATTTCTGATTGATGAGGCTGTTGCAACATAGCTTTAAAGGAGTGTAAAATTCATCAAGATGCTCTCAATGCTTCTCATTTGTGGATAATTTGGGATAATTTACAAGTTTGGTTCTTGTTCTGGCTCACAGAACAAGAACAAGGTCTGATTCATGACCTGTGCTAATACTACATGATACAAAGCTGCTCATAAACACTGAGATACTGTGAACAAAACGCTGATGTTCATGGTTTTATACCATATACACACTTATAACCATCACACAATGAGACCTTCATGTGCACAGTTTTATGTATTTACATACAATGAGCGGCTGCTATTAGGATGCAGTGCACGGTGCTGATGTAGCTCCCCCAGGAGCCGAGTTACTTTGGAGCAAACTTCTGAATCAGTTGCACAAACAGCAGGCTCAACTCCAAACAATACCTGAGCCGACTTTCTTTTCCTTTCTTTTCCTGCTGTCACACGCTGCTTTTATTTAGTATATTCTTGGCTTCCCAGCCCTGAGCACTTGGCATAAAACGTGTGTGTGGCCTCATCATCATTGACTGTACTCAAAAATAGAGTGCTGCTGAGCTTCAGAGTGGGGCGCCCTGTTTGCTCTGAGTCCTGACAGTGGAGCAGTGTGGTTGGAAGGTGTGCGGCTCAAAGCAGTCAGCACAGACCAGGGTTGTGTTTGTTGAGCCTTGATGAGAGCAGGTGCCTGCTGGAGTGAATGTGATTAATTCTTGGTTTGGCATGAAACAACCTGTTACAAGTGTGCTGCCTGCTCCTGCCTCAGCATCTTTGGTGCCACACGGTGACGGGAGCAGGAATGCAGTAAGAGTGTCCTTCTCCCTGGAGCAATCTGCCAGCGTCGAATTACAAACCCAACACACACAAATGCACACTCAGGCACACACAAGTCTTTGTAGTGCATCTAGCTCTAGTCTCACCTTGGCCCATTCCTGGTGACTGAAACTTGAGAAAGCACTGGCTCCAGGGCTTGGCTCAGTGTGGTGCTTCCACTGCCACATTTTAAATATCGACAGAATCTTAAGCCTTTAAGGAAGCACACATCCTGCTTTTAGTTTACTGACTTGTTAATGAAACCTGATGGAAAAAAAGTGTCTGGCTCAGAGACAGTTAAAGGGAAGGTGCAGCTGATTTTTCTTTGCCCTCGCAAACATTTGGTTAGAATGTCAGACTAGTTTGCCAACTCATCAAATGTTAAACTTTGGAAAAACACAGAATCCAAAAGTCCCGCCCAAAAAAGTGTGAGATGCCAAAGGAAGCAACACTGTCCCCTGTCATCCTCTCACATCAGCCACCTTCATGTTCATTAACTGCTCTTTTATGCCATTTAGACAAAGTATTTACCCTGTTTTTTACCAGGATGGTTCACCAGCCGCCTTCATGTTTTGACCAATGTCCAAACATGAAGGCGTTCCTTTACTCTCTTCCCGTGTGCCAAGTTCTGCTGATAAGGATGAACATACACATGCAGCCACCGATAGAGACCTTTTGAACGGGCATCAAACTAATACAACAGTTCTCCGTCTGGGACTCATTTCTGGACATTCAAGGACTTTAGTGAAACTGAAAGTTAGCCAGAGCACCTACTGATGTTTGATCATATACCTCTAGATTTAAGGACTCTCTAGCTTGGGAGTACGACTGTAAATTTAACAGTCCAAGTCCATACTTATGAAGTTTAGTGTTTTGTGAAATAGACAGAGTTAGTTCAGTCTTGGACCAGGTCCAGACACATGGATAGTGTTTGGTAAAGGAGGCAGAGTTAGAGATTCATTGAATATAAAATGATTGCGGATTTGACTTAATCCCAATAATAGACAACAATTTTTTGGTCTTGGTTGGTCTTGATGTCTGAGACCAAGACCATCCGTCAACATTGTACCAACCATTCTTCTCTAAAACGAGATACAGCTGACTGCGCAATTTTGAAGTTTTCATTACATTGTATGTGGATGAACTTTTTAGTTAACGGCCATTATATTTTGAATGAAGAGGCCAGGCTGAACTAAAGCTAAAACCTGTATTGGGTCCCTTCCGGTGAAGACATAACACACAGTCTCTACAGCCGTGACATCACTGTCTAAATAACACGCTTGTTAGGAATCTTCCTTGATGTCTGTCGCTGCGCAGAGGAATGAAAGTGAGCGAAAGAAAGTGGGGCAAAAGCCATCAGACACATCTTCAAGAGCAGCCTTTAGCTTCAAAGGCAAACCTCAGGCTCAACAACAGAGTGACGTCACTCAGGAACAGGACTTCTGAGGAAGATGCAGAGGTTTAATGAGGATGAGGTGGGAAAGCAGAGAGCGGGGGTTCATGGGGGTTGCTGTGCACACACACAAGAGCAGCGGGAGAGATCAGGGAGCGCTCCGTGTTTGGGATGGGAAGGAAAGATAAATAAGCCAGGATGGTCGCACAAAGACTGGCAAGGAGGAATTGGGAATGTTGGGGTTCCTAAAGAAAAATGTGTGCTTCTCGCAAAAGCAGAGATTGAGCAAAGGGGTAAACACACTCAAGCATCTGCGTGTGTTGTAACCAAGGAGCAGGAGTTTTAGAAGTTTGTTATGGATTTGTTTTCAACATTGACAGGCTTTCACAACAACTGCCTCCACTGCTGCGTGCCAGTAGAGAGCGTATGTTTTACATCAAGCTCTCAGGCAGCAGAAGTATGCAAACACATTTGACTGTGCTGTATATCACGTATTAATCCATCTTCATCACCAATGCTTGCTTGTATCTTCAAAAACTTTTTACTGTTTTACTGACGCTTACTTTATCTGAGGTTTTGCTAAATTTGCAGCATGTCCTCCTCTTTAAACATTTCCCTGAACTGTGAAGCAACAGGGAAATAAAAACAGGGAACATATGTTTTTATAAAGACATTTTTACAGACTGAGTAAATAATCAGAGTTACACATGTTGAAAAACATGCCACATTAACTTTTACTTTAAGAAAAAAAAGAGGTCCCGGATCCAGTCAAATAGTTGTGTTACGAGATGCACATTTTGATGAGGATGTAACGCACGAAAGAACACTGGTCCCAATTTAGGAGGTGAGGGAATATATTCCCCGTGTTCCCCCACAAATTAAGCACTGTCTCTTTAAGTATAGAAAGGTGGACGGAGACACAATCTTTCCTATAGGGATGGAAAATATATCGGCACTGATATTGTTATTGGCCAATAACAGGTGGAAAAGCAGTGGTGGGAAGAGTACTGAAAAATCATACTTAAGTAAAAGTACTATTACTTACCAAAAAATGTAAAAGTACCTGTCCTAAATACCACTCAAAGTACGAGTAAAAAGTAGCCCCTTCAAAAGTACTCAAGAGTAGGGAGTAGTGAGTATTATGCTGTGACTTATTCCACCTTATACCCTGTGAAATAAATATGTAGCTTTATAACAGTGTCGTTCTCTTTTACATTCAAATTGCGCATTGTATTCTGCAGTGTATTTAGTAGCGGTTTAAAGCCATTTTGCAATTTAAGTCATTATACATAGGCCTACAGTATAACCAGCGACAACCCCGCTCCCTCTTCTCATCAATGACGACGACTGACGAGATAGTCTTATTAAGCAGTCGTTGCTTGTGATGATTTTTCTTCTCGAACACGCCCATACTGCTGCATTAATAAAATGACCGTGCCTTCACTCCAAGCTGGTTGCTAATCGCTAACGCAATTGTTTTTGGCCGAATAATTTTGGTTGCCTGAAACATTCGGTGCATCCCTAATTCACATTGGCTCATAAAACCTAACACAGTTTTATTTATGCCCCCCACACTATATTTGTGACGTTTATTATACCATTTAACATAAATATTTAAGATATGATACTTAGCAAATATGAAATCTTACCTCGATGTGCTTTTTTAAATTAGAGGAAGAACTCTTGAATGCTGATATTTCAACCGGTCTGGGCAAGCAAAGTAGGCATGACATAACGACACAATTGCGCCTTCATTGTAAAAAGCTCCTTCAGGTACGGCCAAGGATGCTGAAGTGCTGTATTTGAGTTACTGCATGTTGAAGCATCCACCACACTTCCTTCCTCCTCCTCCTCCATGATTAAACTAAATTGGCGCCAGGTGTTTTGAAGTCTGATGCAAGTTTTCTATGCGCGATTTGATTGGACGGGAATCACTGGACTGATTATTCTCCTTAGCCAATCATCATTGACAGGAAAAAAAATAAACAATGTAGCGACTGCAGGTTGAGGGAAAATAGTGCAGTAAAAGTACCGATACAGCACTAAAAATGTACTCAAGTACAAGTAAAAGTACACTGTTTTTAAACTACTTAATAAAGTACAATTCCTGAGAAAAAATACTCAATTACAGACGAGAGTATTTGTAATTCGTTACTTTACACCACTGATTAAGTGTATAGCCTACTATATACCCTTAAACACCTGGAGTGATCCCTGGAGTATACCCAAATTCAGCATTAACAAAATGAGAAAAAACAATAGAGCTTTGGAATGTGACGTCACGCTGACAGTGTTGCCGTAGCTAACGAGGTTGAGGCTAGTTAGCAGGGCTTGCTAGAAGCGATTCTTACATTTTGAGACTTTAGCGTGAGCTGTGGCTGTGACAGCAGCTCTTCTTATTCCTGGCAGCTTGTTAAAACCCCTTAAAGATTTCAAGTCAGTTGTAAGAGTACGGGGCATTAGAATATGATGGGCAACAGCAACAGTGATAGGGCTATAAGAGGGGGCTAAATTATAGCATAGCAAACTTATCTTTGTACAAATGGCAACATATTTACAACTTGGAGCCTTAAAAAGGTCCAAATCCTGTACCCAGCCATTTGTACATTTTTTTGTGTGCCTCCAATGACTTATAATTACAAAACTGTTTGGTAGTGTATGCACTGACTCTGTAAACAAGATAAGAAACTATGTCCGGAAATGTTACTGGAAGTAAATTGCCAGGATCTCTTCCCCACTCGTGGCTATCATACGGGGTTGAGATTTCTGATAAAGGCTATTTTTTCGAGGTCTGTCTCAATATGGCCCTTCTTGTTTTGCGCTACTTTTGAGCATGATGCTGATAAACAGCAGCACCGCTATCATTTGTTTTGGTTAGTGGCCTTAGAAAATGGCGCCGGTGACCTACAATGCCTTGCGCAGTGATGTCGGGTTCGAAGCGCTATAGGCCTACCTACATTTGATTAAAGCAATGTCTCTTAAAGAACTATAAGAAAATGTACAAAAAACAAAATTGATGTGTGATGTTACACTGCATTAGCTCATATGTACGACTCTGTACTAACTCTTGTCAAAAGTCAACGGATGCATGAACAGCAAAGAGTCTACAAATGAGGTTATAGTCTATGTAAAACTTGGATACTTGCATGGCCATAAAATGTATTCTAAACAAACTGGACAAGTGTTGTGTCGGCCCACGCTCCCTTTTCATCTCTTCTCTTTTATTTTCTTCTCACTCTCCGCATTGGCCCGTGTTCCCGTTCCTCTCCATCTCTAGGCAACACGGCATCGAAGGTATGAGTGGCAGACAAGGAGATAGCGAGCCACTCTTGAAACTTGGGAGACAGCTATGCGAGGAATGCAGGTGCCTGCTGTGAGGACAACAAAGTGAGCGGGACCTCGGCTGCACGGTGTGGGCTACCGGCACTTCAGTGCGAGGGAACCCAGCCCACAGCTCGGCTCTCATGCAAAGTAGGTTTCTCAAAGGTGTGTTGGTTTCTGTATATGGAAAGTATTTGGGAACAAGTGTAAAATGACAGGGAATGCAATAAAAAATGAGTTGATTGCAGATGATCAAAACCCAGATGAAACATTGGGTGTGTTTTAGAGCTGAGGCAAATAAACTAAAACAGATCACTGAAGAGAAAACGTCTTCTCAATGTCCTGTCAGTGCATTCTGTCGTGACTGTATTTGACTGCATCTTTCTCTCTAGCCTGCATTTTATTCAGCAGAAACAGAAAAGCCACATCACAGAGACAAAAAGTAAAAAAGAAAAGTAAGAGAGTTGGAGAGACTTTGTGATGTGGCTGAGTAAAAGGACCCAGATGACAGAGAACAATTCAGAGTGTTATATAAAATAATTTTATATAGTGTTGTGTGTCTGTGTGTGTATGGGTGTGAGAAATGATGCCTACAGAGCAGATCAATGAGAATGCATCAACCAAACTTCCTACAGGCATACCATATCTAAGAGTGAGAATCGAAGATCATTTTCTTGTATGCAGTGTGTATGAGTGTGATGAGCCTTCCCATCTGCCTTGTGGGGACAATGACTTTGATTTAGTGGCACAGGTCAAAGGTCAAGAGTCTCTAGTCTCCATCTGCGAGTAAAAAAAGGCCATTGGGAAAGGATTAGGAAGGAGTCAGTAATCCTGGTGACACATCTGCTGCTGGATCATTTCTCTTCACACGCTTAACTATTCATATTATGCATAAGTGCATATACAATACTTGGTACAACGCAATACTAGTTTCCTACTCTGCCCTGCAACAATTTTCAAACCTAGAAATATGTTTTAAGATAAAGTAAAATAATACCATCAACCAACCTACCTACCAATTATAAAGTTTAAAAGCTTATGGTTGGTATGGTAACATACCTTACACATAAACCAAGTCAAAGACAGTAGGGCTGTCAAGATGAGAGCAATTGATGGGACATGGCGTGAAAAACGATAGACTCTGCATTTGAGATAGTCAGCCTCAATCTCTGAACTGCCCACAGACTGTAGCAGGCATAAACTACAAATAGCATTAGCAACACCAATAGCCGTCATTTGTTTTATATTCATGAAAGCAGTGGTGGAAAGAATACTGAATATTTGTATGCAAGTAAAAATAATGCTCAATTACAAGTAAAAGTACTAGTGTTAGAAAAGTAAAAAGCAAGCAACACTTTGAACCTTAACGCAAAATAAAAAATTCACATATATTATTACTTTTCATATAAATCTAATAAATATTCCTGCTGTAATGAATATTTGGGTTGATGTAACGTGTTCTGGATAAATACAGTTCTGCTCATAAGTTATGATTCATCATGTCAGAATTTGTGATTATTTTTTTTGCCATTTCTCAGAGAATATGAATAATAACACAAAAGGTTTTTCAATCATAGTTAGTGGTTGGGTGAAGCCATTCATTGTCAAACAATTGTGTTTACTCTTTTTAAATCATAATGACAACAGAAAGTTCCCAAATGACCCTGATCAAAAAGTTTACATACCCTGGTGAATTTTGCCTGATAACATTTACACAAGTGACACAAACAGGTTTAAATGGCTACTAAAAGTAACCATCTTCACCTGTGATCTGTATAAAGGGTCAGTGAGTTTCTGGGCTTCTGACAGACCCTTGCATCTTTCATCCAGTGCTGCATTGACATTTCTGTATTCTGAGTAATGCAAAAGCAAAAGAATTGTCTAAGGATCTACGGGAAAAGGTAATTGAACTGTAAAAAACAGGGAATTAAGAAATATCCAAGGAATTGAAAATGCCAATCAGCAGTGTTCAAACTCCAATCAAGAAGTGGAAAATGAAAAGGTCAGGTAGACCAACAAAAATTTCAGCCACAACTGCCAGGAAAATTGTTTGGGATGCAAAGAAAACCCCACAAATAACTAGCTGAAATACAGGAATCTCTAAGAAAAAAGGGGTGTGGCTGTTTCAAGATGCACATAAATGAGGCACTTGGTTTAGGAAAGCCTTTACTAAGCAAATGCCACAAAGGATCCCGCTTACAACACACCAAACAGCACAGAGACAAAGCCTCAAAACTTCTGTAACAAAGTCATTTGGACTGATTGGAAAAATTTAACTTTTGATGAAAGGTACACCATTCCTACTGTGAAACATGGAGCTGGATCGCTAATGTTTTGGGGATGTGTGAGCTACAAAGGCACGGGAAACTCAGTCAAAAGTAATGGCAAGATCAATGCAGCATATTATCAGAAAATACTGGAGGAACATTTTGCACTCAGCAACCTGGAAGCTTGCGCATGGGACGTACTTGGGTATTCCAACATGACAACAATCATGTTAGAACAATCGTTCTAACATGATTGTTGTCAATCAGTCGACCTGGCCTTGTACAGGTCACAAGGCCAAGTCCACTTGTCATTGGCTACAGCAGCATAAAGTGAAGGTTCTGGACTGACCTCAATATCATTGAGCCACTCTGGGGAGATCTCAAATGTGCAGTTCATGCAAGACAGCCCTCCAGAATTTACAGGAATTGGAGGCTTTTTGACAAAAAGAATGGGCAGCTTTACCATCTGAGAAAATAAAGAGCCTCATCCACAACTATCACAAAAGACTTTAAGCTGTCATTGATGTTAAAGGTGGAAATACACAGTATAAGAACTGGGCTATGTCAACTTTTTTATCAGTGTCATTTGGGTAGTTTATGTTGTCATTATGATTTAAAAATAGTAAACACAATTGTTTTATAATAAATGGCTTCACCCAACTACTAACTATGAGTGAAAGAAGGTTTTTGTGTTATCATTCATATTCTCTGAAAAATGGCCCAAATAAATCACAAAATACTGCAAGGGTATATAAATTTATGAGCACAACTGTATAAAGACTAGGGACAATGGTTTAGTTTTATAGTTTTATATTTAGAACCAGTCTGTATATGAAAGAAAAACAACTTTGTAGACCAGAGGCTCTGAGCCATTGCAGAGATGTAACCTTAATTCTGAAAAAGCTCACATAGTGGACCTCTGATAATGTAAGGCCTTCGTTGTGAAACTGGACACAATAATTGATTGTACAACAGTAAAAGCCTATGTACAGTGGCAAGAAAAAGTATGCAAACCTTTTGAAATTTTGTGATTTTCTGAATAGTTTTGACTTAAAATCTGATCTTCATCTAAGTCAAGGGTATTGACAAAAATAATGTGTCTAAAATATAATTACACAAAAAAATTCTGATCTTTCAAGTCTTTATTGAGAACAACCAAAAAAACCTCATAGTGCTTGTGGAAAAAGTATGTGAACCATTGAGTTAATGACCTCAAAAAGCTAATTGGAGTCAGGTTTTAGCTCACCTGGAGTCTTGTTAAGAAGGAGGTGTGGACTACAGCTACTTTGACTGTGAAAAACCCCTCAAACTTTTGGAGTTTGCTCTGCACAAGAAGAACACACTTATGTGAGCCATGCCTTGCCAAAAAGAGCTTTCAGAGAACTGTTGCTTTACATAGAGCTGGAAATGGTTACAAAGTTATTTCAAAGACTTTAGAAATCCACCAGTCTACAGTTAGGCAAACAATCTATAAATGGAGACGCTTTGGGACTGTTGCTACTCAACCAAGAAGTGAGCGCCCAGTCAAAATGACCCCAAGAGCACAACAAAGACTCATCAATGAGGTAAAGACGCTTTCTGAAACATCATATGACAAGCTGGAAGGAGCTCTCTGTAAAGTTTTCAAAATAAATTAATTGTTGTTGTTTCATGCTAGCTAGTGAGCGTTAGCTGCAGAGTTGCTCCCCTGTTGCTCAAGTCAATTCCTTTCACACTTAACTATCCATCTTTCTGTAGGCAGCAGTGTCTACCTGAGCTATGTTTTATTTGCAAGGATCTGTTTGACAGATAGACATACCTGAACATTTCGAGGAGACATGGTTAAGAGCCAAATCCCAGTCATCCAGGTACTGAACTTACAAAAGGGAGGACTTGTGGAAAATTTCCCTAAAGTGGCTCAGAAGAAGAGACAGTGTTTCCACAGGTGAAAAGCAAACTGATGTCTGGGGAAATAAGGTTTATGTATTAATTTCACTTTCTTCCTGTGAGAACATCCAGATCCAAAGGTATATTCAACTGCCTCACAGTTTTCTTTTCTCTTTTTTGTA
Organism: Perccottus glenii; assembly: GCA_024416835.2. NCBI lineage: Eukaryota > Metazoa > Chordata > Actinopteri > Gobiiformes > Odontobutidae > Perccottus > Perccottus glenii. Next base: position 14,428,538 of record CM044553.2, read on the forward strand.
TGTTCTTGTAGTGATGGAGTGACAGTATGACTCTCCACAGAAGTAAGATGTCTGAGATAAATATGCATTCAGGTCACTGCCAAGAACGACACGGAATTCTTTTCAAATACATCACGTGGGAGAAGTGTGTCTTCTCTGAGGCATGTAGTTAATGCAGTGGAATAAAATAAAAACTTCCATTAAAGGCAATATCAGTTAAAGGCCTTTCCTATGGACAAACCAATTTCAAGTCCATTGAATTGCCTTTCATGAAAATAGCCTGTTTTATGGTGACGATAGAACTTTAATCTTCAAACAAACCATATACAGCTCTAGTGGCTCTCTCACAGCGCTTATCGTCTTATTTGCATTGTTGGCAGACTTTCTATATATATATATTCTTACTTTCTTTGTCAGCATATATAAACAAACCCAAGGGCTTCACAAATATGCACCTTCCTGCTTCCAAACGTTTCGATAAAGTCCTTTACTTTGCTTTATCCTGCTTCATAGAGAGGAGAAATGGGTTGTTAGCGCTTTGAGGCAGCTATCAGAAAATCCAGGAGAAATTACGCTGAGCACAGCAGCCGCACAGCAAAGGGTGATTACAAATTCAAATGGATGCTTTTACATCAATGGGATGCTTTGAAGAGCTCTTAATGAGAAGATAGCTGGAGTTAAACATTTGTGGAAGTGCCATCTTTGAAAGAGAAAAGGAAGAGACTAGAAAAAGCAGTGAAGGGTTTTTGATCCAGGCAGATTTCTGCAGAGCAACTGTCTGTCTCAGACCAGTGGTTGTCTTTTGAGAGCTCGCTGCTCTAGGCTCTGTTTAGATCCAGGGTTAGACGGGGCATTCAGAACACACTTGCACCAGGACAGCAATCCCACCGTTCCCACTGATCAGACTGGCATATGTGATGAATGCTGGATTGAGATACAAAAGGAGAACAAGTGGGCTGCAGAAAAATACTGTTAAATGTAATATTGCCGAGTATACAAGGACTAGACAGAAAAAAAAACAGAAGCTGCTGCTAAGTAAAGTAAAGGCTTCTTTCAAAGAAACGGCAGATGAAAAATAAGAGAGGGAAAGATGGATTGAAGCAGGGAAAAAGAGCAAAAGACTGGATAAACAAACAGGGAGGGTAGAAAGAGACCAAAGTGTTGTTCCTCCATCTCAGCAAAGCAGCGGGAGTCTAGTGGAGCTTTGAACTTGCCCCCCATTAGAGGCCTGATGACGGTTTGAAGTGAGCGGTTAAAAAGAACCGAAGTATTTTAGATGTTAATTTGTTTTTGTTGAGTGTGCGAGTGCATGTGCACATGTGGGTTTATTTTCTTATCTTTTTTGGGGCCTCAGAATCATTTATAGTCACACCCAATTTAACACAGCAGGATGAAATGCTTCCCTTACAGCTTTGTTGTGTTCTGAGCTTTCCTCTTCCGTGTTCCGTCGTAACTTATACTGTTTTATGGAAGAAAAGCTTCAACACATTCTCAATTGTTACCTGCAGGAGAAGTGCAAAGTCAAGCATGACAGATTTAAAAGGTTTGATCTGTTCTGCTTGTGTCCTCATTTATTCTTTCGCTACAACTTTAAATGGAAAGTTGACTCGATTTAGGCATAGAATGTGAATGATTAAGACAAACGTTTTACAATATTGCAAATTACCACTCCAATACATCAGTGATACTGTGCCAAACTACTTAGCATTACCTGAAATTAGTTAGAACAATGAATGTAATGTATATTAAACTTGACTGTGGTCTGTTTGTGTTGATTCCGTGATAAAATACTGTAACATGACATACCCAGGTGGGATGAACAGGGTGTGTTCGTGAAAAGCATTTATCTGAATCACATTAGGAACTTGTCAAATATTATGGGATCATTAATGAAGTGTTTTGCATGGGAAAGACTCATCAGAGCAGAAACATTGGAGAGAAAGTTGTACCAAGATTTAACAGTATACTGGTAAGTCACTAACCTTGCACTGCAACTGGATTCTCGCATGATCTCGACCTCTTGTGACCAATGATGTGGCAGCACAAACAAGAAGAGGCGGGTTTTTAATTTGACAAATGCAACAAGCGTCTTCTCCTCTTCTTTGTTATCAACATGGCTACGCAGAAAGACAATGCTAACGTCTTTCACTAACGATAAAAAATGTGGCACTAAAGGTTTGTTTGTGCTCTATTCCTACTGGTTTCGACGTATCCTAAATACATACACGGTCCTTTCATAGGCCGACGTCCTTGTTTCATTTACCAATCTAGTGTGTGTTAACGTTCCTTTTATACGCAGATTAACTTTTCAAAACTGATACTGTAACAGCAGTGTGTTACTCTGGTTATGTCAAATGAATCGTTACTATGATTGGCTAAAACAAATCTCATGGTAGACGGATACTAGTCGGTGCTTCAGCCAATCACCTAACAAATTTCCGACAGAAGGCGCCTCCCTTTTGCAAACGCTTTCAACAATAGCCTTCCCAGATGGTTCTGTGAAACACACTGTTCTGTGAGCTGTTCTATCTGGCAGAGTCAGATTAGTAAATCACACAACAGTGGCTAACACATAGAAAGACCTCTTTTTCTGTGACAAATGAGCTGCATCCAAATATTGCTTCAAGTCAGGCTTTTGAAATAAAAGTATCTCTGTGTTTTGGGAGATAGTTTGATAGTTGGCTAGCTCCTCATATTCAGATTGTAATGACTTGCGTTCAAATGAGGCTGTGCTGATGTTTTTGGATGCCTTCCTCCACGAGGGATATCCTTGTGACAAATGTTGCAAACAGCAAGTATACTGTCGTGCTTAACCCACCTCATTGAATCACCAGACTGGAATAGCTACTTTTGCGGGGGAAAAAAAGCCTGTATTTTGCCTCATTTGAACAGGCCTTGTGATTGTGATTTTTGGCCACCCATCGACTGCTAATCAATCGGAGCACCCTTGCTCAATCAGAAAATATGAACCAATCTAATGCATGCTTAGAAGAACACATGTACAGTAAATAACAGGTGTGGAAAAGAGGTGTGCTGGCCAGATGTGTCCAGACAGAGACAAGACGAAAAGAAATGCAAGGTCTGGAGGGGGCCTAGCCACTGAGTAACCAGAGGATTACAATGACACCAGACATTAAATCAAGAGCACGCTGAAGGGGTTGGGTGAGATGGAGCCACATTAGAAGAGGTCAGCTGACTTGTTTATAACTTCTTTGACCTATGACCTCTCATTGTAAATCCCATCAGCTCTGCAGCCGTCGGTCAGATCAGAGACCAACTCTGGCACCACCACCACCAGGTTGACTCCCAGCCTTTGTCCCTGAGTGGTCCCAGTTAGGGCGACAGGTTCTGGGGGGGGACAGAGTGGGAAAGGGGTGGGGGCCTGGAAAAGTCTGTCTGGATGGGTCCGCTCTGTAAACACTGAGCGTCTGTGATCTGGTGACACATGAAAGAGGTCTGCCTGTGGGGTTACCGGCTCATCGTCTGTATGTCTACATCCTTTTGCCACACACATGCGTACACTGACAGCAGATTTATGTATTTATGCATTGCGGCGGCATTGCTCAAAGGGATATGGCTGGAGGGGGTTGGGTACAAGCAGACAAAGACGGATAGGGTGCTGCGAGGTGGGGGCAGCTTATAGGTGACAGAAACTTTTGAAAGGCGAGAGAGGAAAAGGAGGAGGCCTACGCGACATCTGGAAAGCAATGAAGCTGCCATTTGAATGACTGTTGTTTTAATCAAGTCGGACATTTTGGTCACTCGCTGATGACTTCTGTATTAAAGTTAAGAAGTCAATGTAGTGAAACTTACCAGTAGAGGGTGACTTTGTAACATTGCTGAGAAAATGTACTCAGAGCTTACTTTTAATAAGTTACCTTTATTTCTCTGCATCTATTTTGGTTTTATGCTCTGGAAGATTTCACACATAGAGGCTGACTGTAATGGTGGACTCTGGAACATGACTGTTACACCAAACAAACATTGTCAATCAAACCTGTTATATGTTAAATATGTTTTATGTTATGTTTCTTACGTACATATTCTTTCCTAAATGTAGGCTAAAGTATGTGGTTTTATTTTATTCATTTTTTTGGGGGGGTGGGGGGACTAAACAGTTAAGTCCTTGTTTAAGCTTTATTACCATTTTAATAAAAAGAAAATGTTCAGTACGTACTGGCCAATCACATGTTAAAATACAATGAGCTCTTGAATAAGGGGCGCTCCCGTTGGCTAGTTTGGCTACATTGAATCAATCCTAATTTTTATTCCAGTGCTAGCTATTTTTTATACATCAAAACAGCCAAAAATATGAATAATAATAAGCAAAGGGAAACATGCTCAATATGGGCAAGAAAGTCACACAGTGATCAACAAATTGGAAATTCTGCATCTCTTTTATAAAAAATAAATAAATAAATAAATAACCGGACAAATTCTTTCTCTACAAAATACTAATACTAAAACTAAAGTTTAAAGCTCAGCAGCCTCCACTGCTCCCAGAGTCGCTGACAGAATTGCTGGGGCCTTGGACAAACCCTATGGGGGGGGGGGGTTTCAAAAACGAACTTTGAATGCCGCTGGTCTCTTGTTTAAAACACTCAGGATGGCGTTCGGGAGCAGTGTTGCCACAGTTACTTTGAAAAAGTAACTTAGTTACGTTACAGATTACTTGATTTAAAAAGTAACTTAGTTACTATACAGATTACTTGATTTTAAAAGTAACTAAGTTACTTTACAAGTTACTTTATTAGTTACATTCAGCAGCTGCCGACAACATAAAAATGACAACTGGTTTTGCCAACAATCACTTTATTTATAGTGTTTTTTTACAGTAACATCAACAATCTATCTCCTGACAATTAAAGTTGAATTTAAAACTATTTCCTGAAAAATACATGTTTTTTACAATAAATAAAGGCAGTCTCTCTTGACTTAACATAAATACTTGTTTTAATAAAAAATAAAGGCAGTCTTCCTTTGTAACTAACTCTAAGGGAAAAGTAAATAAGTAATAATTTATTTTGTACTTTATTGTATTTGTCTCCTCTGTATGTAAATGTAATGAGCCGAGGAAGTAATCTCATCTCGTTTTAAAACGCTCCGAAATCATTAAGTTCTAAAGGAAAGGAGTGGATAATTAAGCACCTAGCTAGAACGGGAACAAGGTATGTCTTTCTTGACAAAAAAATGACAAAAATAGTAACGCACAGTGACTTGGTTAAGTAACTTTAATCTGATTACTGGTTTGGAAATAGTAATGCGTTAGATTACTCGTTACTGAAAAATGTGGTCAGAATAGAGTAACGCGTTACTAAGTAACGCGTTACTGGCATCACTGTTCGGGAGTGCCGAGAGTTCATTCGCCTCTGCTCTTCAACCAGTTTTAAATAATCAAGACATTACGTTTTCAAACCTCAACAGTAGAGGTTTGAAACACGTCATGTAGAGCATTTGTTTACTTCTTTGTATTTATTTATTTATTTAATTATTTATTTCAGGGACAGTGCATAATAATAGACAGAAAGAAAACTGTAAATATGCCATTCTTTGTAGATGCTCGCCTAGCTCACGTCATGTCTGGCCCACTCAGGGCCAACCAATTCTGATTGGTTGGCCCTGAGTTTGTTTGTTAAAACAAGCTGGCATTGAGCTTTTCCAGACTCCTTGCTGATACAGTGAGGAATCTGGCGTGCCAGGCTAACATTCACCTGCCCCGGTATAGTCCACCTAATGTAGGCTAACGGTAGCTACACATTACAGTACCACAGTTCTCTAAATCTGGGCTCAATATCTAAGGCTCTCTCTAAGACCCAGATGTGCGGCTCAGAAAACTGAATTTTAGAACTGAAATTGAATTGTAAAACTGAAACTAAAAAGGCATTGTAGAGCTGAATTTTAAACACGGGAAAAGCAGTTCCAAAGCAAATTAATTAAAATTTTAAAATATAAATTAATTTTCAATTTACTGCAATTCATTTAAAAAACAATACATTCGGTTTCAGATTACGCTTTTTAAATATTTTTTTTAAAAGCATTCATTCAACTTGAGCAAATCAGATTCAGTTTGAGCACTTCAAATTCAAATACAACATATTCAGTTTCAGTTTCTAGTGAAACAAATATCAGCCCATATCTATGCACCATTTTCTACACCTCAACTCCAGACCTGGGAGTCAGTTGTTGCTGTCAGTTCTCCCAGACACTTTGTTATACATTTTTTTTAAATCAAAGTCTATTTTAATCATGAAAATGTACAAAGGGGTATGGTGGCTCTCCTGGTAGAGTGTGACTGGGGTTTGGTTCCAGCTGTTCATTTGCTCAATTTTGCTCTCACCCTCTTTCCTATCTACACGGTCTCTGTCAAATAAAGCCTAAAAAGGTCAAAAAATTATCTTTAAAAAATGTACAGAGAATATATTTTGTGTCTTTTTTGCCCTCAGAAGAGTTTTGTGCTCTTTTTTTCTTTCTTTTTTATCACCGGTGAACATTGAGCCTTCAAAAGCCCGAGACAGAGTGGGAGAAAGGAGCAGAAATAAAGGGGGATGTCTGGGTAACTTCAATAGCCTCTCTGTGTCCATCTAATATGGAGGGTTAGCATGCTGGGAGTTGGCCCTTTCCATTCAGCCGGACCCCAAACTCATAAAGACCTCTTCTATAGCCCCCAACCTAAAACCCACCCACCAAAGCCCTCACTGGTATAGGCTCCTTCCATGGGAACTTGCAATCTGCAACGTAATCCCACTTTGGCCCCTGGAGAAGTCTTTCCAAACAAACCATGTGAGTCCTAATACCCAGAGCTTCACAAGTGGCTCCTGGCTAGGCCCAAGCTCCACCACCAACAACAACAACTTGGCCCTCCTTCTTCTTTTCTCATCCTCAAGCTTTTCTTTTCCATGGACAGACGTCAATAGAAAGGGATCTCCTTCTAATTGCGTTGGAGATTGAAAAGCTGAGAGGAGCAGTGGGCGGCTGCAGAGGGAAATGAGACCAAGGCTCAGGAGGCAACGGGGGACTGTCAGTCCGGCTTTGGCCGTCCTTGGTGTGTGCCTGGTGGAATAAAGGAACTGGCAGGACAGCCTCCTCTGCGGAGCTGGACCTGAGTGGATCAGAGTAGAGGTGGGAGCCTCCCAGGGCCTGGCTTTACAATTGAGTCCAAAGACTAGACTCTGAGAATACAGAGTAGCTGTCTGCTGTTCTCAAACCATGCACTGCTGAGAACAAGCATCTGAGCCAAGAAGGAGTATCTCACAGAGGGGCGCGTACACAGCGTGTTGGTAGGCATCCAAAGCTTTTGCCCAAGCCACAACAGTCCAGCCACTGTTGATCAGTCCAGCAAGATGATGAAGTGTGTGAACAAACAGTTGTGGTGGTCCACAACCTTTGGATCTGTGCTAAATAACTTCTAATACTCACACGGAAGTACACAGACATATGTATTGACTTTTATGGTTTAAAATCTATGACCACGTTTTTACAACTCTTTCTTTGTTTGTGTTTTCTGTCTTAAAAGCACAAGGACTTGACAGTAAACACTCATATAAATAAATAAAAGGTTAGGATCATTTGCTGTCAAAGTAAAGGCAAAATGTCTTAAACTCACATCTGACTGGAGGAGAGTCAGGGCAGGTCTGTAGGGGACAGGGGAGCTAGTGTTGTCCTTTAGCTCATTACAAATTATTTCAATCAGACGTAGAACAAATAAACCCAAAATACAAATTAGTTTTCTATATGTGGTATACACTCAGATGAGCCACTAAAGCACCCCAGTCATTAGTGATCTTAACAACACATTACTTACAACATATTACACTGCTAATTTTCAAAAAACAGTCCAAAAAAGACATAAATGTAATTATTATGTTTCAGCTTTGAGCACCTTACATTTCATGTTTAAGTTCAAAGTATCAGCATAAAAATGCTGTATCTTCTATATGTAGTGACATAAGATCTAAAGCATTTTGGTCTAAGCAGTTCCAGAAAGTTCTGCTCTTACTGACCTCCTTTCATCCCTCCATTCATCTGACGTTCTTCTTTTTAATACAAATCAGCCACTTAATGCCACGCACATGTTTTTTTGTTATTTGAACTCAGGAAGGGAACTTCAAACAGCTTTTAGAGTGAACAAAGTTTATTCTTCTGCTTGTTCCAGCTACACCTGATTAGAAGGTGGAAAGATTAGTGTTGTGATATGCAAATTAGGCTTTGTTTTTGGCATTGACATTTGTTATAAGCTCTGAGAGTCAACATGAAAAGGTCGTACCTAACCCCCCCTCCATTCCTTTTTAGCATAACCTCCTCTCTCAAATGCACTGGCCTACCTACAAGGCAGGCTCAGATTTTCTATTTTTCAATAAGATCAAAAGGTTACACACAACAAAGAAAAACCTATGATAACAATAATGTACTTTTACAAGAACACTGATTAGCCAACTTTCCCAGAGAAGTGTGTGGAGCTGTACAGCAAAATGTTTCCACGCACTGAAGAGGTAACGTCTGGATCCGTGATTTTCCTGATGAGCACCTCTTGGGCTGTTTAGGCAGAATGAAGGACTCTGAAAAATGGCAAAGTCTTTCATGTACCCCACCTGCTGTGACAGGATTAGAAGGGAGACACTCACTCACTCACACACACACACACACACACACACACACACACACACACACATGCACACACGAACAATACATGGACTCTTCTCTCTTTCATTGGAACATGCATACTTACCTCGGTTCAATCAGCATACAGTCAAGTTCAAAGGCGTCCAAGTGAGGTGGCGGGCGGCACTGCTTTTCCAGCTATTAGCCTTGTACACCATCTGCACTGATAGTAAGGAGTGGGTTTTTTATAAACTTATAAAGAGATGGTTATTAGAGCATCAGAGTGGAGATGGACTGTCTGCTCTTTGAGCTAACCAGCAGGGTTTCTGAGGGCTTTGATGTGATCAAGCTGTTAAAAAACTTTCAAGAGGTAGAGGGAGCTACTGAACCTTTACAGAGGACCAGCCTGTTATATAAGTAATCATTGACCCACTTTATCTTTTCTTTATGTGACTTATCAGAGATGCAAATTAAAGGCCTCTAATAAATAAAAGATTAAAAAGTCATACCAAAAATATCAATTGTCTGTCCTCACTGTGTGTGTGCAGTGTGACCCAGTGGTGGCGCTGCTAACCACCTGACTAAAGAGACTTAATTGTGTCAAAACCAAGCCTCTCTAATGGAACCTCTTAAACAGCCCTCAAGTAAGGGCGCCGCCAAACGGGAATATACAATGAAATACAGCAATATACCGCCGTCCACCAGAGGGCAGGCTCCAAAAGCAGAAATACAGTATAAGGAGAAACCCAATGGCGACTTTACAAGTGTAAAAATCATGTTTAAAGCCTGGTACAAAAGATGGCTCTGGTCTCTAGAGCTAAGTTTTTACTACATGACAACTCTGGGGGGGGGGTGATTAATATGTCCGTTTATACTATCTGAAAACTATTGTTTTACTATGCAGTAAAAGCCTAAAAGCCCGGATGTAACCGCCATTTTATTGCCTTGTCGTAATGACAATATTGATGAATCGGTGACCAATGGGTGGATTACATCCATGTTTATTTACCATCTATGGTCAAAACAGGACGGCCAAGATTTTAGAAAGAACAGACTTATTTGAGAGATTACAGAATAAACTAAATAAATTTATTGGCTAGTTTAAAGAAAAATACATAAAAGAAGCTGTTTTATGGAGGCATATGGCCTATATTTGTGCATATATGTAGGCTATAATTATTATCACTGCAAGTGACTAAAATGTAAAACGGTGATTGGGTTTGCTAAGTTGTCTTGTTGCACTAACCTGTATGAGCCTGTATGAGCCTTGTTAACCTGTATGAGCTGCATCCTTTACTGTTTTTTATCGTTATTTTTTCTCCTTTTGCTCTGAATGGACAGTCCAGACGATTATTTTATTTAGTCAGTCAAAGCAGACAATAAATCATTCAATCTTGAGCTGACATGTCAGACACAGAAATTACAGCGTCTGGTCACAAGGTGGCAGCATGTTCAAACAAAACGAGTAATATTCAGATCCAATGGCCTGGTCCCAGACCATCAAATATAGCCCACCATAAACACAGCTCACTTGGATTTATGATAAAAGCCATTATTACTGTAAATACGCGATTATGGCTATATAGACTCAGTGCTTTGTGGCATCCCTCAGCTGTGTCCTGAAATAATGGAGGCAGGGTGTAGGCTACGAACGCTGTTGATTGAGGGAAACCCGCGTCTTTAGACATAGGCTACTGCAACGCCATGACGCAACTGACAGTCCGCTGCTGCAATACAATCAAATATGAATCAGTTTGTGTGAGTGTAAACAGCTTTTCGACACTGAAGTAGGGGGTGTGGCAGCTCCCATTCACACAGCACACGTCCGCCGCTGCTATGGTGCAGTAAAGCGGTCTCGTTTGGAAGCTATTCCACAGCCGTATCCTTCTTACGCACGGGGGGCTGCGGAGAGAAACCCGCTCTCCTCCCGCGGACAGGCGCTGAGTCTCTTTGCAATACGTGGATTTTAAAGGTTTGAAAGGATGATGCACTGTGGCCTGCACGCAAAGATGCAATAACCAGTCTAAGGTAAGACAAAGGTACGGACCTATGATTTGCCTTCAGCAGCTTCTTGGTTTATATGATATATATGAGACAGAATTGCCCTGTAGGACAAGACAAAGGGACTGGATGGAGCTACAAGCATAGGTTCAGTATCATAATAATGTTTGCACCCTGCAATAGAAGAAGTGCTGGAGGAGCTGTGGTAAATAAAGCAGTCAGGGTGCTCTATGTCCAAATGTCAGTTATCAGCATCACTGTGATTGGATCCAAAATCATATTAAATATTGCCACAGCTGATTTCTAAAGTAAAATAGTGGTCTAAATAGAAGTGTGTGGAGATCTTGTTGTACAGCTGAACAGCCCTCCTGCTCTGCATAAGACAAGAAGATCACAAGACATTGATCAACTGGATCTTTATCTCCATGTCATTTAATTGGGCCCAATCCCTTCTTTATCCTCCAGATCACTGTACTGTAGACGTGATTGGCCTTGCCTATTACACCATTTATGACTTTCTCTTGTTTGTCCTCATCTGAACTTGTTTTGTGGAGGCTGTATTCACATGGGAATGGTTAGTGCATACTTGAATGTACCACAGTGTCAGCTTTGGAGTTGAAAGTACTTTTGTTTTGTGAGATGAGCCATGTCTGTCCCCTCGTTGTAACAGATTTATTCCACCGCTCTGTTTTATTCCCAGGCATGTCAGCGACATGATCCATGGCTGTGCTGTGCATGTGTCAGTGGAGAAGATTGAATGTCTCTAAGGTCTTGAGGTAGGACACTCTCTTCTGCTCTTCTTTGGCAGGACACATAGAAATAAGGGAATGGACCCAAGAGCCTTCTTATTATGACTGTCTGCTTGTTTTGTGTTTGTCTGAAGGGAATTCTTTCTAATTGGACATATTGCTGCTAGGGTAAAAAGAAAAAAAAAGCTAATGGGCAGCTGGACAGTCTGAATAAACAATTGTTTGGTGATAATAAGGGGCTGGGCGACTCTTAATCACAAGGCCTTCAGAGATAATGTGATCTAAATAAATGGTGCACAAACTGGATGTTCTTATGTTTCTGTTTGTGTCTGTGTTGACATGATTGTGTGCTACAAGGTGTGGATTTTCAAGTTGAATTACAGTTTATATTCATCCCAAATGTCACTTAATTCAGTTATTATGGTTTCTGGCCAGCTGTCTGTGAGTCAGCAGCCTGCCCTACAGACCTGTCTTCATGGTTTCAAACACTGGGTCAGGCTGGGGACATGCTAACTACTGTGTCGCTGAGAGGCTGGAAAACATGCATCTATTTTTACACCAGACAATAGAACATGCTGGGTTACTCCTTGTGCCTTGAAGGTTCTGTATGATCCTTATAGGGTTATTATTTGTTTATTGTAATCTAATTTGGTATTGCGTGATTCATAATAATGCAGACTTCCTGTTATTTTTGTGAAGTTCTGTTGTCATTGCCACAGTCATGACTCAATTGATACAGGTTAATATTTAAAGGAACCTTTTTTATTAGGAATGGCAATATTATAAGTCTTTAGGCACTCACTGACAATGCCTTCTATTTACTTTCACCAGGATACATTAAAAAAGCAATATATACTCATACGCTATGTGCTCATACGCTTACATAACCTGGCAGAATTTGTGATTTTTTTACACAATATGAAAGATAACACAAAAAATGTTTCTTTCACTCATAGTTAGTGGTAGAGTGAAGCCATTTATTGTCAAACAATTGTGTTTACTCTTTTTAAATCATAATGACAACAGAAACTACCCAAATGACCAGTTCTTAATACAGTGTATTTCAACCATTTACATCAATGACAGCTTGAAGTCTTTTGTGGTAGTTGTAGATAAGGCTCTTTAAATTCTTAGATGGTAAAGCTGCCCATTCTTTTTGGCAAAAAGACTCCAGTTCCTGTAAATTCTTGGGCTGTCTTGCATGAACTGCTCCCGCTCTCCCCACAGTTCATACTGTCGCTGTGTTCTTCAAGACACTTAACCCACCTTGCCTCGTATGAATGTGTAAGAATGTTTAGTGAGTGTACTTGGTGTTGGTCGGAGAGGCCGTAGGCGCGGAATGGCTGCCACGTCTCTGTCAGTCTGCCCCAGGGCAGCTGTGGCTACAGTTATAGCTTACCACCACCAGTGTGTGACTGTGGAGTGAATGAATAATGGACGGCCTGTAAGCGCTTTGAGTCCCATGGTCCCTTGGGAGAAAAGCGCAATATAAATCTAATCAATTATTATTATTATTATTATTATTATTATAACTGCACGTTTGAGATCTCTCCAGAGTGGCTCAATGATATTGAGGTCAGTCCAGAACCTTCACTTGATGCTGCTGTAGCCAATGACAAGTGGACTTGGCCTTGTGCTTTGGATTGTTGTAATGTTGGATCGTCCAAGTATGTCCCATGAAATGAGTGCAAATGAGTGCAAATTTTACTTAAGTATTTTCTCATAACATGCTGCATTCACCTTTCCTGTGCCTTTGTAGCTCACACATCCTCAAAACATCAGTGATCCACCTCCATGTTTCACAGTAGGAATGGTGTACCTTTCATCATAGGCCTTGTTGACTCCTCTCCAAATGTAACATTTATGGTTGTGGCCAAAAAGTTCAATTTTGGTCTGATCACTCCAAATGACTTTGTTCCAGAAACTTTGAGGCTTGTCTCTGTGCTGTTTGGTGTATTGTAAGCAGGATGCTTTGTGGCATTAGCCTAGTAATGGCTTTCATTACATTTTCCCGCAGATCTTTTGACAATTGCTTTCCCCATGACATCAGAATACAGAAACGTCAGTGCAGCACTGGATGAAAGAGGCAAGGGTCTGTCAGGAGCCCAGAAACTCACTGACCTTTTATATACACACACACTGATTACAAGCAAACAGATTACAGGTGAGGATGGTTACCTTTAGTAGCCATTCAAACCTGTTTTTGTCAACTTGTGTGTATGTTATCAGGCCAAAATCACCAGGGTATGTAAACACTTGATCAGGGTCATTTGGGTAGTTTCTGTTTTCATTATGATTAAAAAAGAGTATTCTTTGACAATAAATGGCTTCAACAAACCACTAACTATGAGTGAAAAAAAATGTTATTATTCAAATTCTCTGAAAAATGAGTATGTAAACCTATGAGCTCAACTGTACAGTATATATATTGAATAATCATGGCCACTTCATATTTTAGTTCAGATCCTACATTTGTTTGTTTTAACACTGCAGGCAAAAAGTGAAGGGTGGCGCTTCCCTCTTAACGGGCCTTTAGAGCGGTTATCTCACCAAACAGGAAGTCCACATTTAAGAGAAGGGAGGAAGTCTTTGCCAACTAAAGATTGCACACAGAGATCTGGCCTGCACACAGAATAAACAGTATATAGACACTGTGTGCAGCAGAGCCAGCTAATTCAGTGATACACACACTTTCTGAAATGCCTTCTGAAATCTAGCACATTTATGTGTCCATATGCATGGTCCCATATTGATGAGGTATAATGTTGCTCTACACAATATTATCCACAATGAGGACTAAATTTAAATATGGCATAACATAATCATCTTTAATTTAATAAAGGTGGCATATTCACTGGAGCATCGTATTTGCTTTAAATACATGTAAAAATGACAAATATAAAAATAAATATAATTTTAAAAATGTTTTTTTTCCTTGTCAACCAGGCACTAGTAGGCAAAAGCAAAAAGCAGTAAAAGTTAGAGAGCTAGTTAATTTTTATCTATTTATTTTTTTTGGTTCTGCAAAGGACATATTCCTTGTTTATTGATGGTTGACAGTCTGATGATGTTTTTCTGTCTCCTACATAACTTGATGTAATTGGGAGGATTATGACTAATACTAAACCCTCAGTCAAGCTGTTTCCAAGCTGACAAGCAGCTTTTCCACAGATTAATGATTGCTTAAGATCTTTGGATTATTTTGCTTGTGTGCCTTCTACCTTTTGATCTTTAAACTGCCAAAGCGGGTTAGTCACCATTAGACGTCAATATCTGACACAAATCTGTTAGTTATCAGAGTGAAGCCTAAGAACATATGGTGCTGTTTAGACAACCGAGAGACTTAGAGAGCATTTATTTCTATCTATACAGGAGATTGCAGTCAACAGCTGAAGTTGTCAACAGAAAGTGATTTGATGTTGACAGCTTTAATTAAAGGTTGTTAAATGATCAGGCTTCATTTTGTTTTCACACATATTTAAGACATACTTATATTACATTTAACTTAATAATTTACTTCATACAGTTCTTCCAAGCTGAGTTTCTTTGGGGTTCAATGAACTTTCGTCAGCTTCTTGTGCTGCAGCTGACAATGGGACAATACCGCCCAGGATCATCTGTAATAGATAGAGGCTATGGCCTAAAGGGATTAACATTAGAGCACATATTACTGTAACATAAGTCATTTATACAAGGACCTTACATGTATACTGTATATGGAGATGTCCAACAGCCTATGAATGTGCCTTAGGGATTAATAAACCTTTCTTTCTTTCAGTTTCATCAGGTTCTTCTCTCTCTGAAGTCTTGGACCTAAATATCAGCAAAAGCATGAAATTCTTAGTGTTCCCATTGGTGCCAAGAGAAGAATATTTAGGTCCCATCATGTTATTATTAATTGTTAAGATACTAAATAAATTTCCAGAGACAAAATAATCTTAGTTAAAATTTAGACATAAGCTGGAGAACAAATGGATAACATGGGTGTATGTGCAGAACAAGATACAAGCTTCTCTGTTGGCATGGTAACCAGCTTCTCCATCATCTGCATGCCGAGGTTTGATGTTTAACGTGTTGAGGGTAGACAGAGAGGTGAAGAGAACCGGTTTGATCCAGTGTTGTTTTCTTTTGACTCCTCTTTATTTAACAAATGGATGCATTAATTCAGCGCAGTGTGTTTTCCTCTGATGCTCATGACTATTACAGAGACCCCAAAAAACAGATTTAACCAGTTTTATTGACAGTTTATTTATTAAATTCAGTTAGATTTAATTGTAGTAGTAAAAATAATCTCAAGTGGGCAGACATTGCTGTAGAAAGAGTAACCATGCGGAAGATGCCTATCCTGGAAAGTCAGTCATGTCTCCCACGGCAACGCCTTTCTCTTTTTTTCTCTCTGTTTTTCTCTCTATTCTAGTTGCTCTGTGTCCTGCAGCGACCACTTAAAATGTCCGGACTGATGCTATGGGTGTAACACCTTGACAACCCCCCCCCGAGTTATTTTAGGATGTGCTTTTGTGCTGCTTCCTCCTTGGGAGAAGTCAGGTCAGAGTTTCCTTGACAACTGAGCTAATTACTGAAGGGGCACCATGTCACCTTTTACTTATAATACCTTGCTCTGATTGGTTATTAATTTGGATTTTGTTTATTTTAGAGTATGTGATCAAATCTTTTTTTTTTTTTATAGAATTTCATGGTCTTAAGCCTTCAGTCACATATTTAGGCTTAATAAAGTCCCAATAAAATAGACATGCCTGCAAATAAAAACCACTGTCTGCAACAATCTTTGGAAAAAAAGAGTCTTTAAAGACTTATTTTTCTTTGCTTTTCTTTTCTTTACAATTGAATATTGTTCTTATAACTGGTGTGCAATATTCTAAGCCCAAAGGAGGACAAGGCCTCACTAGTTTTTTATTGCCTGCCCTCCTCAGTCCTTTAAGCCCCTCCTGGATTATTCTGTGGATGCTTTTACTTCTTCCTTTGTATTGCTACATCTGTATCCAGCGTTCCCTACCCTTTCTCTACCTAATGTGATTTATCTTCCTTCGTTCATTCTGCACTTTTATGCCTGCACGCTTTCATTTATTCAGTCTTTCATACACAGTCTTAGACAGAATTGATTTGTTTTTGTTTGTGTGTTTTTAAAGATATTTTTAGGCCTTTTTGCCTTTATTAATAGACAGTAGGTTGACAGGAAACAGGATGGGGTGGAGGGCTTTGGGCATTGTCTTGCGTATTTGTGATCGAGATATATTTCTCTGTGTTTAAATTTGCCATACCAACATTGTATCCTCCGTGGAGGTCGTGTCTTTAACAACACCAGATGCATCTCAAGTTTTAAATCACACACACCCTGGACAGTTTTTTTTGCGTTTGGTGTGAATTTTAACAATGTGTACATTTAAGATTATAGCACATATTAGAGGTTTTAATAAAAACATGGGATTTTTTTTGTTTCACATTCAATAGCAACATAAAAAAAACATCTCCTTTTGTACCCCCTGCCTACATATTCCTCTTTGAACATATGTTTTGACCCTTCAGACTATTCTACTTCCTGAAGTCATTTTGATTCTCACCACTGCGCTCTTAATTTGTCTCCTCCTTCACACACGTCTCCCCGGTCACTGGCTTTAGCTGATTAGACTGGCCCTGCTCGCTTTGATTAATTGGCTGGGTGTTGTTCTTGCGCCAGACTCCTCTCCCGTCTGTCCTCTCCTCTCCTAAAGCTGTGTGTCTCAGCAAACACAGAACAGTTTGGACCTTAGTCATTTGCTCTGTGTTTAATGACTGAAAAACAACTCCTTTGACTGTGGTTCTCTGTAGATTTGAATGTGAATTTATGTTTTTGTGTTTGCAGTATATTGGTATGGTAACGTAGCTTTATAAAAAAAAAAAAGCAGATCTAGTAACTCTGTTTTAAAACTTAAAACAAACAAAACCACTATTTCCTCTTTAATTTTGACCTCCACTGTGTTAAATCTGTCCTTCAGGCTGCTTTGATGACAACAAGTACTTAGGTCTCCATGGCACTCCTCTAATTGGTCTCATCCCGCCTTCTTTCTTTCCTTGATTTCTAGACATCCACTTCAAAAACCTGTTTCTGAAAGGACATTTTCAGCCTCTGCACACCCATTGCGCTTCATCCTTCTTTATTTTGTTTCTCTTTTTGTCTATTTCTCGGTTTTATTGGATTTGCTGTGCCCCCAGTGTAGCCACAATAAATTAACACACGACACAAAGCTGGAATGATACAAACAATGTAAATGGCTGTCTGGGAAAGTCAAATGCTGTGGTAGTCCATGTCTGAACACATAGTGCCAAGATGAAACCCCTGAAAAGAATTGCACACAATCACCCAAACTAACTGCTACATTGTTTCCCTCCATCATTCCTTCTTTCAGTACTGGTCATTTTTATTGAAGCCCAGAGTCTTTACCTTCACAAACAGTGTGTGTGTGTGTGTGTGTGTGTGTGTGTGTGTGTGTGTGTGTGTTGTGCGCTGTCTTTCTGATAATGCTAACCGAGGATGATGTGCGCCATGTGATGTGGAAGAGTAAACATGGACAATAACCCAATAACAACTCAAGGCCTCATTCAGTGGAATCTCTGCATAGTGAATGGCTTTGGTTGCACTATATGGACACAATACAATAGACGCTTTGTTCCTGCTGCCATTGGAGCGCAACTACTTTGACTACAGTTTTGTTTTCTGAATATTGTAAAGCCTGGATGCAGTAATAGACACAGTACATATGTGTATCTAAAAATATCTGCAACAACTTACACTGTCTATGCTGGGGTAAAAACATTATTTTTGTATGTTCAAAGACCATGTTATTATAATCCAAGGCAAGACCATACTTTTATGAAAAGGAATTTTCCTGATGATGATATTAATCAATAGCACAATCATGTCATAATAATGTGTCATAATACACAGCTAAAGCTGTTCTTTGCTAAAGCTACAACAGTGCACACAACTACACAATGTCATCTAGCCTAGTAAAGCATGGTCTAACACCAGTACGACCTGATCAAAAACAGAATGGAGTTAAACACACTTCTTTATTTTTCTGTTCCTTTGTTTTGGTGGTATCACCAGTTGTACAAGTTTCCCAGTTCGGTCCTGTCTCATTCCCAGTCAACTATAGTCCGCCCCCTGTTGGGAGGGAGGGAGTTAAACACAGCTATAACATTGACAGCCTCTCCTCAAGGATTGATGCTCTGAAGTAACTCATTAATCATGTTGCCATAGTGAGCACAAGTGAGTGATTAGGGTAATGTTAAAACAGAAAGAGGCCAGGGGCTAGAGCAACATGGCCTGTCAGACTCAGACTTGCATAATGAAGGCTAATGGATCGAGGAGCACAGATGTACCTGTCCAGTCTCCATTAGGTTGTCCTTTTTTCCTAAGGGCTCTGTAGTTATATAATGATGATAATAGAGTGTGTCTTTGCAGGCTGTGAGCCCTGTGCAGGCTGGTGATGAGCGGTCAGGGCAGCAGCAGCGGCAGGGGAAGTGGCCAACATGTGGACACCCCGCCCCAACGTCAGATCCCTGGTCCCAAGCTCCAGGTTCAACGCTCACACTCTCGGGACACCATCACCATCCACTTCTCCGCTCTAGGGAAAGAGGAGGATGATGAAGAGGAGGAGCTGTACGGTTCCAAAACGGTGCAGCTCGGATCAATTGGGGTAGAAACTCTGAGATCAGATGGCTGCTTGGAAGCCAAAGAGGAGCTGCTGTTTGAGGCTATAGCAGAGGAACCATCCTCTGGAGCTGCTGTATTAAATGTCTCATCCACTTGTCTATCGGACCCCCCCTCAAACACACCCTCCACAGCCATGACCATCACCCCTCCCTCATCCCAGTCCCACCATAGCCCTGCCCCTAACACCAGCTCGTCGTGGCCCTCTGACAAACCCCTCGCCAACCCCCCTTCCACAAGCTCTAGTTCTTCTTCTCCTTGCAAGTCCACACCTATGTCCTCCTCCAAACCTTTTCTGAGCTTGGTCAGGTCCTTGTCCAATGACGTTGAAACTCGAGAAGCCGCACCTGTGCCCACTACAGTTGCAGCCACCCATGTTCGCCATCGACACTTAATGAAGTCTTTTGTAAAATCTCTAAGCACGGACACTTCAAAGGCAGAAATTCAAGAAGGGTCGCATCCTTACCAGCACGTACCACCCGCGCGGCCTTCACCTCGCAACTTGCAGCTTTTTAAACAGTTCTCCCAGCCGCGCTTATCCTCCAGTCCTGTCATTGTTACCCAAGCAGGAGGGGACTCCAAAACGGCTCCTTCCTCTCCCATCATGTCGCCAGATGGCCGTTCATTTTTTAAGGTGCAAGAGGTGGAAGCTAAAATCGAAGACACCAAGCGGCGTCTTTCAGAGGTCATGTCCGACCCCCTGCAGCTTTTCAGTAAGATCATAGGGGACGAAAGTGGAGCCAGTGGGGGCATGGCTCACCGTACCAAATCTCTGTCATCCAGCGCATCCGAGCTCAGTGGGGTGACAGCCGTGAACGGGCACGCTGAAGGTAACAGCAACTATAGTATTAAAGAAGAAACCCCAGAGGGAGAGGAAGGATGAAGAAACCCCACAGGAAAAGCTCCTGATTCTGTGTTTTTTTCTTTTCCATCATTGCCCACTATCCCGTCCACTTTATCTAAATCCCCCTCTCTCACTCTGGGACGCTGCTCCATGTCGGCCCTGGTAGCCCGACAGGAAGATGAGGACTTCTGTGAACTGTACAGTGAGGACTTTGACATTTGTACTGACACAGAATCACCAGACGGGGGTCACACAGTTTCCAGACATCCCCAGACCATTAGTACTGGACTCTCTAGTGAACTGGACTTAGAAGAAGAGGACAGACAGGAAGTGGAATCTATTCCAGTGACGGGTCTTATCTTCTTAACACAGTTAGTTTACTGGTATTTAGTCCTTCCATTACCACCGTACATGTATGCAGTGATACATGGGATAATAGCAGGGTTTATGCTGGCCCTCCTGGTTCTCTGGTTGTCCTCTCCTCGACTCTCCTCCAGGATGAGAAGAGGCCAGAGAAGGATATACAGTTGGAATGTGGCTCAGCTGGACATAAAAGAACCAGGAATATTCAAGGTGAGTGCAACAACACTGGTTTTCTTGGCCGTGTGGGAAGTAAGGCTCACTCACCTACCCTATCAAATCTTTAAAGAAAAAATTCACAAACTGTCATAAAATGGCATGGTAATTAAAAAAAAATCAAAGAATTAATAATAATTCTAGATTTTCCTTCTCCCTAGTCATATACTGTAGAGTGAGCAAATGTATTGTTGCATGTATTACAAAAGGCAAAACATTTACATTGGATTTTTTTAAATCAAAACTGGCCTTGCAACTTGCTTCATGTTATTACACTATGCGTCCATAGTGGCTCTGCAAGTGAGCCTACTGAGCCGTGTGCAGAATACTAAACTTAAACTTGCTCAAATGCTTTTATGAATAAGTAGAAATGACCTAGGACCCTCATGAGTTGCTGTTTTGTGTTTATAGTCTGTATATGTTCTTTGCTCTATCAATTTAAGATCCCTATGCACCAACCAAGAGCTGAAATTTCCCCTGTTGTTTCATCTGAATTGCCTTTGCTCACAGCCTCTCCTGGGGCTGATAAGGCAGGAGTTTAAATGAGATTTAAACTGTGTACAGCCTCGCTTGGTCAACGGCAACCCGGTGACCCGGCAATATATTGGAGTTATATTACACATTTTTTTCATCTGTTAACTTGAGGTTTTGCCCCAAATCACAGAGACACATCCATTGTCTCTGTTATATTCACTCATATACTAAAAAAAGTTCAAAGCCTCTCAGTATTTGTGTGTGCTGTATTGTTGTGAAGGGGTGAGAGGTTGGGCTGAGGGCACAGCTGTTCCTTTTGGACTTGGTCCCTAGAGCACATAAATTAAAAGGCTCCTCATTTAATTTGACCCTTTGACTCAAGGGAAGTGTTACCACATTGACACATCCTCTTCAATTTCACAGGGCTGGATGAATGAGATCCACAGCTATGACCCTGAGATGTATCACGCCACACTGACCTATTCTGTCTACGTGCGCTTGGAGGGCTCTGTCCTGCGGCTTTCCAAACCAAACCGCAACATCTCTCGTCGTGCTACACACAATGAACCTAAACCTGATGTCACATATATCAGCCAGAAGATCTATGACCTATCCGACAGCAAGGTACACTGGCTTTGAAATGTTTTATTGTGTGGAGTGCATATGACATTAATGAACTGGTGTTTGTGCCTACTGGGATCAGTCTGTAGTGGTTTGCTTGACAATAAGCCTAACTGAGTGTGACATCAAGCACACGTCTCCTCATATTTGCCTTCGCCTAAGTGTGTGTAAACAAGGAGTGAACACCTCAGGTCATGAACCCTGTACACACACAGCTGCAGCGTAAGTGGGTGAGTGTGCTAGATCTGTGCTTAAGGCAGTCGCGGAAAAACTGTTCATATTTGTGTATCATAGTCATTATTAATAACTTCATGCAACAATTTTTTTTAAACTAGAAGAATCATTTCCTTCATCAAGCTAATTTTACTTACTGACAGATCATAACTTTTTATGGGTAATATCACATCAAAGACAAAAAATATCTTCAATGAAATAGACATTAAACAAAATAGATTGCAGTAGATTTGTGAATGAGTGTCCTCTGCAGAAGGCCAGCTAACTTCCTACAGAATATTTAATATATTGATTTTGGAAATCTTAATCTGATGAATAATATGTTTTCAGATTTTTCTAAACTGTTTGTGTAATTATGTAATTTAGTAATTATGTTTTTTTGTGTTTGCATCTTTATTAACAGATCTACCTAATGCCCCAGAGCCTGGCAAGGAAGAGAGTGTGGAACAAGAAATATCCAATCTGCATCGAGCTGGCCAAACAGGACGACTTTTTGTCGAAGGCTCAGGGAGAAAGACCTGACTCTGGGGAGGATAAACCCACAGGACCCAGTGACAGGGTAGAAAAGGTGGACAAATCTGATGGATCAACAGAGGAACCGAAAAGGCAGGCTTCAGGAGGAGGAGATCTGACTATCTACCTGTTTGGAAGGACTGGTCGTGAAAAAGAGGAATGGTTTCGACGATTTCTGCTGGCATCTCGGATGAAGTCAGAGTCTCGAGGCGGTAGTCTGACAGCGATTTGCAAGAGTGGTGAGACTGAGATTGGAAACACACATACACAGTTATCTTTCTGTACATCCACACATCACTTCCTATAGTCTTTCTTTAGCGTATGTTACTGCACAGCCTTCAGATCGCTGTATAAACCCAGCTTAGGTAATGTCAATCCCCTCGAGTGAGTGAATAGAGGGGTGTGAATGGGTCAGCAGGATTACAGAGAAGCAGCGCATTATTATTAACACTGGTCCATGCCTTTGGATGTAAGCCGGCGAGGATAAGGCCTACAGAAAAGGAATAGTAGTATTGTGAATGCGCAGGCTTAGGAAGATGAAGAATTAATGAAAGGTGGAAAAAAACATAAGCTCTTTTGTAGCTATTACAGTTATTGTGTGAACGGTTATCATCGTGCTAATATTAGTCATAGAAAAGATAAATATGTAAAGCTCAATGTAGTGAGAAATTAATGCAAAATAGATGCTAACCCTTTGGCTGAGCATGCATTATGTATGTGGAAAGTCATGCATTGATTGAAATGACTCAATTGTTGTTCATGCATAATTGCATTAAATTAACCTTCCTCTTAACCTGAGTCATTTTTTTCATCTTCTTTCCCTCCCATCATAGCTTTCCTCCCGACCCACAGCCGCAGCAGCAGCCCCCAGACTACTGGGGGCCTGGAGACAGAAAGCCGGAGCAGCAGCCGAGGAAGTCTGGAAGAGATGTCCACGGCTCAGGGTCGAAACAAGGACACCTTAGCTGCGCCGTCCTGTGCCTCTGCTGTGGCCAAACAAAAGATGCTGCTGGACTATAATGTCTACATGGCCAAATATGTCAACCCCCAGGCACCGCCGAAAAGCCCGACAGGAAAAGACAGCCCAGGGAACAGCCCTGAGAGCAGCCCCAAGTCCACTAAAAAGGCAAGACAGATTGAACAGGAGAACTTAGTCTGTTTGTGCTGTAATCCACAACATGGCTGACACTGGTGGTTAGCATCTTTATGGTAATCTGTGCCATTATACTTTGCCAGTAGGCTACTTGCCTTTTAAGTATCAAAAGTGTGAGTTTGAGCCTAGAGCTTGGGTAATTGAAAGTGACTCACTATTTATGTGTGTTGTCATTCAGGAGCAGAAGAGTTCAGAGCCTCCTGGGGAGCCTGAAGCCTGGGTCAATGCTTTTTTGGGAAGGATATTCTGGGACTTCCTTGGTGAAAAATACTGGGCCAATGTAGTCTCCAAAAAGATCCAAATGAAACTCAGTAAGATCCGAGTGAGTAATGGTACGGTGTAAAGTTTTGCCCTTTTGTATTTGCCCTCTTCGTGACTGTTATTATTCTTTATTCAGCTGCCCTATGTCATGAATGAGCTAACCTTAACAGAACTAGACATGGGCTGTTCCATTCCTAAGATACTCCATGCCTCCAAACCCTCCGTGGACCACCAAGGTAGTATTACTCCAATTCAGATGTATACAAATATTTTGGAAATCTCATTGCACATGGCTTTGTGTATCTTTGCAACTTTTTGTTTTATTTAATTTTAAGACATTTTCCCATCATTAATTTCCACTCCTGTAGAGTTAAGCCTATTCCCTCAGCCTACTACGCTCTATTAAAATGCAATAATTACATATTATCATGACTGCTTTGAGTTAGAACTGTTTAAAAATAACTGAAAACTCTTATAGAGATGAACAATTATATGAAACCTCATACAATACAATTTATATGAGCCTCTTTTACAGTGTGTATCATTGTCAGCCTTGATTTCAACATTTTCTTTGTTTGTTTATGAGGTAATAATGACAGGAGACTACAGTTAAAACCCCAAATAAAGCTGAATTTGCCTCTTACTCCCTTATGAAATGTGAAAAAATAGGGCTAGCTTAAATTGCAAAAACAAATGCCAGAAATCCTGCATATTATGCCTTTATTGGAAATGCATATCTACTGCTTTTCTTTAGGGAGTGGTGTCCCTGTTTCCCCTGACAGCCACAATTGACAACTGAGTGTGCAATGCTCATTACTGTATTCAGTCTGAACACCCACACATTTACTCATGAAGCTTTGCCAGCCAATAATTAGTGTTTCATTAATGGTGTCACATGGAGATCATGTTCACAGATAGTCAATATATCTTGATATCTTGTGTTGAGGGTCATGGTGCATTATTGTGTATATGTATAATTGTACACAGAGTGATGCATTATATACATTATATACTTTTAGCATGGCGTTTCTTTAGTTTACTACTACATTGAGAAGTGAGCTAAAGCTATAGTGAACATAAAACTATCTTTAAATCCACCTTTTGGTCAACAGTATTTGAATGCTCAAAAAAATGTAACGCTCTGGACTAACTTCCACTCCTCAAAGCAGGAGCTAAATCAGTATCAAAGATTATACTAAGACTAAACCAGGATTAAACCGGTCAAAACTGGGACTAAATGGAGAACTGAACCAGGTCTAAACCAGGACCAGGTTTGATTTAAGTTTGGACCATTTTGATTACATAGTTTGTATAATGTTAGAATAATAAAGTCATTCTTCGCAATACAACTATTGCAATTGATAATATTGCAATAATGATAAATCGCAATATATTGTACAGCTCTAGTCAATAACATACTCTATCAGTGTCTGCAAAATACAGTAAATTGGCCACTGCATCTTTTACTTCTGTGTGTCTTCTTCTTCTAGACTGACTTTAGGCTTGGGCTTCTCACTAACAATGCTGCCACACACATTGTAATCGATGAGCATTTATGGAGAGTGGTGAATGAAGTGGGGAATGGCTGAAGCACAGGAAATAATGAGCAAACATCAGGGGATCAAAAACATAATCATTGTCCTGTTGAGGCCTGATAAATAAGAGTGAAGTATAAACAGGAAACAGTCCAATAAAATCAGCCAATAAGAGGATACGGGTGCTGACCTTTTCAGTGTTTGGTTGGTAGTAAGTGTTTTCTTATTTCTCTTCCTGATGGCTCTGCAGGGGACCAAACATCAATTACAACCCAGGCAGGAGATTCTTTATGTATTCAAAGTTAACCATCCTAATTATGTCATGTAAACATGTATGAGAGATGGTTTGATGCTGACAATAATTTGTTTGTGTCTGTCTCTTTAGGTCTGTGGTTTGATTTGGAGGTTTCTTACGCTGGGTCCTTCCTCATGACACTACAAACCAAGATGAACCTAGCTCGTTTGGGAAAAGAGGGCGAGGGTCTCGGAGAACAGGGCAAAGAATGGTGAGACCTTTTTGTTAAGTTAATAGAATTGTTAACTGTAAAAAAAACACTTGATGATGTGATATAAGTTGTTACATTTGTGATTCATAAATCCTACCGTTTCTGCTGGCTCCTCTATCATTTTCTTCTTATACCAATCCTCTCTCTAAATGCCTACCCTTGGGGATTTTCTAAATACATGGTGAGTTTGGGAATAGATGCCCAATCTGTCTGGATTGTTTTCTTGAAAAATTCATGATTAATGAATGCAAGGTTTTTATAAAATACGTATTTGTGGGCTTAACATTGCAAGTGTAGCTGAAAGTGTATGTACTTGTGTGCTTAACAGGTCCAGGCCTAGAACATACTGTCTAGCAGACAGTGACGAGGAATCATCAAGTGCTGGCTCATCAGATGAGGAGGATCCACCAGAGCTCTTTAGTGACAAAGCCATTCTGCCCGGAGGCGAGAGGTGAGATAATGTCTCTTCATGACATCAGAATAACTCTGAATCTGACAAAAACAAACTAGAGTCACTAGTATAATTGAGCACATTTTCTGGCCTTACTGCCAACCTGTACCACCCACCCATTCCCACACTCAAAAGCTTACTGTTGATTTAATGTCAGTCACTAACCTTCGTTGTGGGCGCTGAGTAGCAGGAGATGCTGTTATGAATAAATGATAAACCTGACTCATTTCTTGCCTCCCCTCCCTTTCTTTTTTTTTGCTCACAGCTATATGGGAGGCCACCGGCCCAGCAAGATCATGCGCTTTGTGGACAAGATCGCCAAATCAAAATATTTTCAGAAAGCCACAGAGACTGAGTTCATCAAGAAGAAGATGGAGGAAGTGTCCAATACACCTCTGCTGCTCACTGTGGAGGTGCAGGACTGCAGAGGGACGCTGGCTGTCAACATCCCACCTCCCCCTACTGATAGAATATGGTATGTTTATTTCTATGAAGGTGTAACCTAAAAACTAGGGGGGAGTTGTCTTGAGAATTTGACAGTGCTCCCTCTGGTGGTCAAATACAGAAATACTTGCAATTATACAAAGCCAACAGAACTTTTTGATTAGCTTTAATTAATTAATTAATTAATAATAATAATAATAATAATAATAATAATAATAATATTAATAATAATAATATAATATTTGTATGTACAATTTATGAGGGCATTTGTTACAGATTCAGAACAGTTATGTATTTTTAAACAAAAATGCACATTATAACAAAATGATATTTTACGAGTAGAATTTCCTTGGCCAGGTATGGTTTCCGGAGTCCACCTCACCTGGAACTGAAAGCACGACCTAAACTGGGTGAAAGAGAGGTTACGTTAGTTCATGTGACTGACTGGATTGAGAAAAAATTAAATGAGGAGTTTCAGGTAAGTAAAGTTTTATTTTAGTTTAGTTTTATTTAACAGTATAAAAGTGTCCAAGGGTCCACTTCAGAAGCATTCAAATATGTGACAGACATTTGCATTGGGGTCTGCTTTACATGAATAAATTTGGAAAAAAAAAGCTTTATTTAGTACTATGATATTAATTTATGACTGCCCTCCATCATACTCTTCAAATAGTGCCTGTGGCTTTCCCACCCCTAACATAAAGCCAGTGTAATGGCACACCTGTGTGATGACTAACCTGAGGCACGCCTGCAAAATACTGGAGCAGACTGTCCCTATCCCACATCTAGATTTATCTCAGTTTGACTCTTCTGAGAGTTATTATTATTTTCATTCCAAGAAAATACAGCACAGTAGCACACACAGATGACAGGAGAATGTACATAACGCTGTCCACAAGAGATTTTAAGACAGTATATCTTAGTTGCTGGTTTATGCTTAATTTATTACATTTTTATATTGAAATTGTCTTGATATATTTTTCTCCTACAGAAAATATTTGTGATGCCAAACATGGATGATGTGTGGCTCCCCATAATGCACTCAGCCATGGACACGCGTTCTAATGTGACAGACGATGCCTTGAAGGACCCAGAACTGACAGAGTCTGAGGTCTGTGAGTTATGAACACTGCTGTTGTTCACAGTGTACATTGATATTGTTACACATTGATGGACATTTAAATCACCATCGCAATATGACAAGTACCTGCCCCATCAGCAAGTACAGCAGTCGGTACTGCACCAACTCTCACTTATTTTACCATATTTTCCTATTGCCTGTGGCTGCCTTTGAAGTTTGCATTCTTGAAACTGGAAGTGTGATAATTGATGGTCAAGAGAAATCCAACACAAAGCGACTCAAAAGATTGTCATTGGATTGGATCTCCAAATAGCCATCACATTCAATCAGAACCATAATACCTGTGATGTACAGCTGCACCAAACACAGCAGTGACCTTTCAAACTGTTTTTCTCTAATTTTATGAGAATTTAGAGTCCTCTTTTAAATGGTGTGTCACCTTGAGTAAGACAAAGTTTAAAATAATGTTACATTTTGTGGTTTTGTTCAGAGGCCCTCTATATTCACACACGCATATCTACCAGGGATCTCCAAACTTGTTCTCACAGAAGCCTGTGCCAGGAGTCATTTATGCAAAGAGATACTGGCACTGTGTACATCTGAAAATCTCTAGACCCCACCAACTGCTGTAGATAGGCAATACATACAGTCTCTGTGTTAAGTGGATATCTGTTATTGGGGTTGTAGAAACATGGGTTTATAAAAAAGACGTCAGCACTACAATGACGGGGTCTAATGAATGTAAAAATAAGAATGGAGCATCTTAGCTGTAGAGAAGAGAGGTCATTCTTTGCTTTCAAGCATTTTGCTTCATGACTTTTGTGTTCTTCAGAGTTTTACAAAAGTAATAACTTTTTTTTTATTGCCAAAGCAATTATAATTGTTTAAGTATGTGTATGTGTTGAACAGTGACAAATCAAGCCATCATTCAAGCTAAAGGAGCTCTGTGACTGGCTAAAACAGGCAATAGTCAGAAGATTGAATCGGGAGTTTTTAAAACCCATACGAGTCTGCAGGTTTGTGATCACAACCATCAGGAGACGAAAGGTGGGAAATAATCCCATGCCGTTTTTATTTGACTGGATATCAGCCATATTATTTATTGTCAGCAATCATCCAGCTAATGAATGCTGTTGGTATTTTTTTTCTGTACTGTAAACATTAAAGTGTAATATCGCCTACAAACTAGAGCAACAGCATATTTCAATCTGCCAAAACACACCCAGCTGCTTTTACAGGTGAATCTCTTTGTGTGCATTATGTTTTCGTACTTGTCAAAGTGTTAAGAGGCAGAAAGTGCCTTCAAAGTAATCAAACATTCCTTCATAGTGAGCCACCATATTTCTCTTCAGTGAGACTTAAAAGGTTTTTGTGCCATTTGTGTTAAGACAGGCCCATTGTTTAGATTTATTTCTTTAGTAGTGGTTAAATTATTAACATTACTGTTGTGTTCAGTGATGTCATAAAATGTTAGTTGATCAATGTGGATCAATAAATCCTTTTGCTTGAAAAAGCGTGGCTTACTTGCTTTTAAAAAGAGACTTTGTGAAACCAAGGAAATCAGTTTTGGTGAGACGGTATCCAATCTTTGCACTAATCTTGACATGCATGACCACAAAAAGGGTCATTACCAACTATAGTGCTATAGTTGTAATGTAATGTTTGCACACACATTTGTACAATTAAAAAAAAATACATACATGAGGTATTGACTAATGCTTTATTTTCAATAGATTTTACACATGGTAAGTTTTACTTTACAGGAGTGCCTTCAGAACATCCACAAATCCCTGTAAGAGAAAAAGAGAATTATTCCATACACAGGTTATTCAACAAAATTAAATAAAGACAGCCGTGTATGGGTTACATCAGATTTGTATTGACTTCATTACTGCATCAGAAGTCTAACGCATCAGGATCATCACAAAACCACACATGTTTAGATTTAGCTACATCAGCTGGTGCTTTTACCATGTTTCTGGATCACTGGTGAAGACGTTTCATCTCTAATTTCAAGAGACTTTATCTCCAAGCTCTTCAAGTCTCTTGCTCTTTTCTCTTGGACATCTTTTTTCCAAGATGTCCTGAATGACTGAGAACTTTCACAGACATCTTTCTGGATCACTGTTCCTCCACTCTTCCGCCAAAGCGCTTTCTGCAGGAGGAAATCTCATGTTAATTCTTCTTAATTACGTCTAAACTTATTTGTCCCAAGTTGGCATCAAGAGTTCAGATTCAAAAAGTTGACTTCATTTCAACATCAGAAGTCTAACGCACAAAAATCATCATTTCTAAGCGTAAATGTGTTATTTTCAACTGTGAAACGCACCTCATTTCCTCACATTTGGCAGTAGACGACGCGCTAGTTTGAACCGCGTGCTTAAAATCTCCGACAAAAGCAGCTTCAATCCATTTTAGACACCTGTAAAAAATACATGTAAATGTAAATATATATATACACACAACTAAAACAAATGTGTGTAGATAAAAATACTTACCTCGATGGCTTTGTTCTAGGTGCGGCCTAGTTAACTATTTAATAAGCCTAATGTTAGAAGTAGAACATGTGCGAAAAATTAAAATTCAAGTCAGGTAATGTAATTATACCCATACGAAAACATCGTTGTGATTTTAACAACCATTTTCCATGAATATTAATCGAAATATATCTCGTGCTTGAAAAAGCATGCTTTCAGATATTGCATTGACTAAAAACGTTTCCCGGATGTTGTTTATACCATATCCGGTTTGTTTTGCGCTCTTCTCGTTGGCTCATTTGGTCATTGTGTCTCTCCCCTCCTCCGCCTGTGTGGACAACTACCCCAAAGTCCAACCCCCACGGCTTTCATTTCAGGAAGAAGTGCCTCTAACGCCATGTACACCGTTCATGGCTCAACGCTGTTACGGTTTAAAGGTTTACTGAGACTTGACAGTGCTTGCTAGTTTGCCTCAGACTGTTTTCTATGTAGTCGTATGGACAAGCTGTCTATCCCGGTTTGAGACCAGAAAATATGGACTGGACGATTAGTAGTCGGGCCCTGGTGTGGTGCATTTTGGCATTGCTTTGCTGCTTTGGACTCCCACAAAAGGTAAAGGAGCTCATGGATAAGTTAGTTAAGAATCCATGTGGGTTTACCCGTTGAAGTATATCATTTTAAACCACACAGATAGACAATTAGCACACATCCATTTGTTTGTCGTTAACTTATTATTACCTCTATAACATGCGTTATAGTAAGAAACAAGCTACCGTTAGCCGGTAGGTTAGCTAAAAGCATTTGTATTTTGCACTATTTACTTGATCATCTAAGCACTTCTGGTTAAACTGGCCAAATTTACACACAGATACAGCCATTATCATATTATTGAAGTACTTACTTTCCTACAGCTTCCACAGTTCAGTAAATTTCCTCGCTGTAAAAGACATCCTTGAAAGGGGTCAGAATGTACTATTGTTTACATGAAGCCTAGACATACAGTCCCCAAACATGTGTTGTCCCTTAATATTTATGGAACATAATAAACTACTACATAAAAGTAAGAGTTACTAAATATAGTTTAGCTATTTATCAGCACTACTCGGGTTTTTTGTTTTGAACTAAATACATTTTCACGTCTATGTCGTCTTTATTGAGCCTTGCCATTCCGTTTATTCTGTATCTGCTTCTGTGTGGCGACGGTAAGCCACAATGTGTATTCTGTCTAGAAGGCTCAACTTTACACAATGATTCTATGTGTTTATTAAACATTGTTTTAGTCTGCAACTGTAAACAAATGTCTTTTTTTTCCTTCAAAAAGTATGCAGTCTATGGAGAATTTCATATTTAGGTGCAGCAGGTTGAGAGACAGAGATATGCTGCTAGAACAAACCTTATTTATTTGTAATATAATCAAGCATAAGACTCAATTAAGAAGACTCTATGTATAGGCTTTATTTTCCACAATAGCTGAAGAAAAGGTTTCAACAAAGGCATCTGGACGTAGGTTTGATGGTGAAGATGTTTCGTCCCCCATCCAAGGGACCGTGTCAATTGTGAGTAATAGCTGAACTAGCTAAGCAGCAGATTAACTAAGCTTTTAATCCCTTATTATCTATCAGGGGCTTTTGTTAAATAGTATATCAATGCATTGAGAGGTGTCTGTGATAAGATATCTATGTATTGTGACACAGGTTATTTAGTGCATAATGGAAAAAGTGATAAGTTCTGTAACTCTATGTTGCTGGAGTTGTGTAATTGCAGCATGTCTACAAACTGTAAATTGTTACACACAGTTGTCTGTCAATATTGGCACACATTACTCTGTCTGTTGACAATCCCCTGAAAGCACTATACAGCAAGGTAGCTTGAGTAAAAATGTGATCTGACACTATCTTATCACTGCGGCAGTTTGGGTTGGAAACATGTGGCTGGACAAGGGCCAACATGTGACATCCTCCAGAATGAAGCCGCAAAGAGCAGTTGAAAGAGGCCGTGTGGACAGAAAGCGTTCCTAAAACGTATCATGTATTAAATCTTTCAGGAAGCTCACTACAAACTATTCATGTGCCCATAGCTATGCCTGGATATTAAATTTGAGTAGCAACAGCCTGCACATGTTCCCTTGACGACTACATTTATGTTGAATATAGCCGATATGTTGCAACAGCCTCAAACACTTTCTCAGATAAACCAATAGATTGTATAAATACAATTTGCAACATATTCTTGGCAACTTGATGACTAGGCACTTCTTAAAACAAGTAACCAATGTGTGGTTTTTCTTGGTTCCTGCAAATGTGTACAACCAAACAAGGTGCAAAAAGACTTTCTGCCACAGGAAGCTGGTTTGTTTAGGCTGACTTGTAAACAGAGAGTATGAGTGTTTTTAGCACACTTGCTTTTTTAGTACAATCGTCACACTGACTTTTTCTGCTCAGGTTGTTGTGCAGACATAGAATGAAATGGTCTGTAATTTTTAATATCATTTGGATTTCTTGTCACTTGCCTATATGAATCACAAAAATGGATAATAATAATAATACACTGTTAAACGGTTTGTAAGCTTGGTCTAATTTGGAAATGATGTCCCAGTTTTCTTTCTCTTTAAGCAACATCTGGCCGCATTGAAAAAAAGTCCTCTGAGGTCTCTAGTACTGCCCCGGATTTTGGTTTTTGTCCAGTTTTGTTGTATTACGTAACCCACTTGCGCAACTGCTAAACATCTCACTGAAGAGGGAAACAAGGGGAAGAGATGTTTTTATAAAAAAAAAAACACCTTAATTTAAGCATGCACTACAGAGATTGTTGATAATAGGATATTTTAGTTAATTAAAATAGTTTGGTTCTGTGTTCATTTATGTGATGCTTGTGTCATTTGAGCGTGTTGATGGGAACTGTCACAGGTGCACAATATTGACTGCATGTGAGAGTGCAGCAGAGGGTAGAACAACAGTTTCCTTTTGTAATATGAAAAACAATGTTTCATTTGACAGTTTGGTTTTAAAGTCACAAGATGAAAGGGAGCAGTACAATAACATATTTTCTTATCAAAAGACAGTGCCTTGATAGCCTTGCATCGATCACTGGTTTTGGCCTTTTGGCATTGTTGATACATTAGGAATTGGAACTGGAGTCTAGTAACCAAGAGGAACACCCAGATGAGTTCTTAGGGTGGTTCCATTTGCCTTTAAACCACATGTTCAGACCTGACAGGCTAATGTTGCAGGTTTGGTGTCTCTTAACAGCACTTGAATAACCACTTTGAAGACAATGTAATAGCAATTATAGACTGATCATTTGCATTATGTACAAGGGTTATTTGCGCCGCCCCAAGGGCCCTGTTCAGGCAGATTGCTCAGATGTTGATCAATATTGCTGTGTGGAACGAGTGTTCTCTCTGCTTTTTAGTCTAAAACATAACATATTGCCCACATGTTTTTAATTAATTTATGCCATGTCATGAGGCTGGTTAATTTAGTTGCTTATAACATGTCATATTCACAATCTTATTCCAGCTTAAGTCCTTCATTTTGGCAAGACTGGTGTCCATAAGGACTGTCAGCCCACTTGTATGTTCAGAAGGATGGTAAAAATCCATTTTAACAAGTTCGGTGGCAATGGGGGGATGTGCAGAAGTCTTTCTGCAGTTTTAACTGACACAAAAAGTAACATTCATGCTGTGGTTTTGTTCTATGTGGCAAACAAATATCAGATTGTTGCATATTCACATTATAAATTCAGAAGCACACTTCTGATCTATTATGTGAGCATGCATAATCCCAGTCTCACACTTTAACTTAGATGTATTTTGCCTAAATTGAGATGTGAGATGTTTCTTTTTAATGCAATCTTTTTCTGTGTTTTTGTAGGGGTGTTTTTGCAGTGCCAGCACTGTTTCCCTTCCTGAAAGTCTGCTCTTTGTATCGACTCTGGATGGAAACCTTCATGCCGTTAGCAAGAAATCAGGCTCTATCAAGTGGACTCTAAAGGAAGGTATGTATGGGATTATTGTCTGTTAAGGTGAAAGGTGTAGTAGTTGTTTATTTATACCTATATCTTGCCCAGTTGTTAATTGAGCACCCTTAGGCAAGTCATCCGAAAGCTTATGCTTAGACTTGGAAACTGGATAATGATTAACTTAAAACAGGGGCAAATACAGGCCGTAATCAAAGACAGAATGGGCAAGGGTAAGCGGTTCAGCTGCTGATCACTTGAACCCACACCATGCATGTGGTTAACGTGTTAATAAAGGAACGTTACACGTTTAGAATACTTTAAATTCCCCAAAATTGCACTTCCCAAGAAATACTTTTTTTTTTTTCATTTATATCCTTGACAGTATTTGTTGGTTTTTTTGGCACAAACATTGAATTGGACTTAGTTAAAAAGGTTTTTTTGACCAGGTCCAGGTCACTGTAGCCTTACAAAACTTCAAAGAATATAAATTTGAGTTTGCACAGATGTATAACAGCATAGATAAAAAGAGCTACTACGATAACGTAAGCTTCAGGGTCCTTATCTTTCAAAATGACAACTTGTATTTGACAGTAACTTTGTTCAGTAGAAGGATACAACCCCAAGGCTGCAGTGTGTGTTTGTTCAGATAAACAAATCCCATTTAAACAGAAACAACTGTACAGTTGAGTCCTTGTTTGTCTAACCTAACACTCAAATCATTAATAAGGAGAGGCTGCTTCCTCCGCATTATAAATATTCATTTTACCAGTTTGGCGGCTGGCTTTGTACACACCTGCTGTTTTGTTCCACTCAAGTCCAAAAACACCCACATAAAGAGGCCTAAGCAGAAATGACCCTGTAGACCAAGTACAGCCACAGCTATCTATTTTATAGTCTGTTTGTCTTTTCTTATTACTTTGACAAACATGTTTTTGAGAATCTGCCCATAACGTTAAAATTGTTGTGGGCATCATAGCAAACAATTGTTTATCGCCCCAGTTTGTAATAAATGTTGACAGTTGCCCATAATCCTATGCTCACCTCTAGGCTATTGAAGACCCCCTCATCTATGGTTAAAGTAAAGCACCATCTGGCTCACACCCTCTGTGTTCACAGCATTGGGAGGAGTCTGTTTGTCTTTGACTGGTGGAGATTTGGTTTTAAGTTCTGGCTTTTGGCTCAAAGAACTACACTACTATTTAAATTAAATGAATTAATTAAATGTGTATCACGCTACAAACAGTTAAGACTCTGCACCTTGTCGTTTAAACCTAATTAACATTTACTGACTTTCCCTCCTCACAGATCCAGTTCTTCAGGTCCCCACACATGTTGCAGAGTAAGTCATTTTTTGGTGTGTACAATGCAAATGTCGTTTACAAAAGTCACTAAACCTGTGTAAACCTGTTGGTCTTGTTATATGTCTCACGCCTAGAAAATCGTTAAATTGGGTTTCTTGAAGTTCTTTTCTAATACATTTTTTCAGGCCAGCCTTTCTGCCGGACCCCAATGACGGCAGCCTGTATTCATTGGGAGGAAAAAACAACGAGGGTCTCACAGTAAGAGGAAACTGAACTGAATAAAAAAAATACACGACTCATTTCCCTATTCTAGAGAAACTGTCATCCTCCTACTACTTGCTAAAAATAATGCATCCACATTATAGTAACAGTTTATTGTCTCATACTATAATTTTTTCATTCCTTTCAAACAGAAATTGCCCTTCACTATCCCCGAGTTAGTCCAAGCCTCTCCATGTCGCAGTTCAGATGGAGTTCTCTATATGGGTAAGAACCGTTCTTAACAACGCAATGATTTTATTGTGAATGTGCCTCAGTGACATTAAACCATAAGTTGAAACCTGTATGGTAATGAGCTCTCTTATCAATATACATAATTAAAAGCTGAGATATTATCTGCTGCTAGTATAATACTGTACCTTACTCTATCACTCAAACTGTGGTTGTGGCAGGTGCTTTTTGAATTTACAATGCTTAATAGAGAATAGGTAATTAGCCATTGTAACTGGGTGTCATTGTTTAAAGGGAAGCAGGTCACATTTGTCTCTACCCCATATCTCGAGGCTTTTGTTTTCCTCTTAACTGAAGCTGCTTTGTGACAGATACAAAAGTCTGGAAAGGCCTCAATGTTGATTTTCCTCCTTTTGAATAAATCTGTATTTTTAGCTACTGTCAGTTTCTGGACCATTTTCAGCAGCAGTCCACACAGTTCAGTAAATAGCCAGATTCTTGTTTAATGGGCCCTGAGCTGGTTATTTAAAAGTTAATGATGCAGCATGCTTTCCTAATTGGCTTGTATTTTTTTCACAGGTAAGAAGCAAGACTTGTGGTATGTGGTGGACCTGTTGACTGGTGAAAAGCAGCAGACCCTGACTTCCTCCTTTGCTGAGATGCTTTGTCCTTCTTCATCTCTGCTCTACCTGGGACGTACAGGTATACAAAGCCCAATCAGCAGCACTCTATTTAGTTTAGTCAGTCAACTGTTACATTGTCCATCTTGAGATAATCATCTGTTTCATTGTAATCCTGTCTTCTAAAGCCAAGACAGAATCACACCACTTTGCATTTGCACTCAAACCTGGTCAATAATACAAATATTTGTACTCTGTTTTCCAGAGTATACCATTACCATGTATGACACAAAGAGCAGGGAGCTGCGCTGGAATGCCACCTATTCTGATTATGCCTCAACTCTTCCTGATGATGACATCAAGTACAGTAAGTCAATGGCTCTTTAACGCTTTAAATTTACGAAACTTTCTTTAATTTATGATAGCCCAATTGCCTTTTTTGGATTTCCCTCAACAGAGATGGCACATTTTATATCAAATGGTGATGGCCTTGTGGTAACTGTGGACAGTGACACTGGAGACGTGCAGTGGGTACAGAACTACAACTCTCCGGTGGTTGCCATGTACATCTGGCAGCGCGAGGGCCTTCGGAAAGTGCCCCATACTAATGTGGCCGTGGAAACCCTGCGTTACTTGACTTTCATGACAGGAGACGTTGGCCGCATCACCCAGTGGAAGTACCCATTTCCCAAAGAGCAAAAGCCCAAGAACAAGTTTATGTAAGAGAATTACAAAACAACCTAGATTAAACAAACCACTGATCTACTCTTCCCTCGTTGGTTGCTTGATATTTGGATGTTTGTCTGGACATGCAGTCCTGGTTTCACCACTAGTGTTTATTCTGCCGTTAAAAGTTAAATAAGTGATGTACATTGTTGGAGGGGTTTTTCATTTTTGAATAGGTTATGAGATTTTTAGAATTTTTGTTGTTGTTAGTTCTTACATTTAAAGTTATGCTTGTTTATTCTCACTCAGGGCCACTTTATATGTGGGAAAATATTCCACCAGTCTTTATGCCTCTCCCTCCTTGGTGCATGATGGTGTTACTGTGGTGGTAAGTAAAAAATAAAAACTTTTCCTAGCAGTTTATTTCATTAATGCACATTTTTTGTTCATCAACTTGACATTTGTATCGCTCAATGCTTGTGTGTCCTATGTGCAGCCTCGTGGGAGCACTTTTCCCATGCTGGAGGGACCCAACAGCCAGGAAACTGAAGAGGACAAGGAATGTGTCATTACACCAAGCACCAGTATCAAGTTTAATGCAGCGCTCCGGGAGAGAAATCGTATGAACTTTATGAGGAACTACCTGCTCCTGATAGGTATGGCACACACATATTGTTTCTTTCTGACACTGCCCTCTGCTGGGTGTTTTATATGCAATATTTGATATTGCCAGTCCAAGTTAAAAACAGTAAGATGTGATGCTTCTGTTCTCGGGCTTATAACTGCTGTCTTTTAGGTCACCACGAGACCCCTCCTGATGCACACAACAAGATTCTGGAGAAATTTCCTGACAGTTTCCTCGTAATCAGGCAATGTCATCCCACCTACCACCGATAAGAAGTTAGACGAGGTATGATTGTAAACTTTAAAATTGATTGTTTGTGAAATTTTTAAAGTGTACATTTGAGCACCTTTTATTTCTATCCTTGCTCATTTCCTCTGCCCTTTCTTTCTAATTTAGAAAGTAAACGATAGTGGAATGAATGATGAAAAGCCTCCACCTGAAACTTCAATACAAGAACCTGGTGCAAGTGGTCGCTTTGTGAAGCCAGAGGCCCCAGTGGACTCTATGCTCAAAGACATGGCAACTATTATATTCTCCACCTTTCTACTGGCTGGCTGGGTGGCTTTTGTTATTACCTACCCCAAGGCAAGTGTGACAGTGCCACCAAGTGGACAGTTGAGAACATACAAGTGTATTCAGATGTCAGCTGGGAATGACCCTGCCATTCTTTTCAATATATAGATCAAAGGGATAAATAATATAATTTATGGGTTTTACATCTACTTTAATGTAAACCTTTCTCTTTGCTACAGAGTGTACACAAGCAGCAACAGCTACAGCACCAGGAGTTTCAGAGACAGATGGAAGAGAGACTAGAACTGCTCCAGAGACAGCAGCCTTTTCCCACTTCAGATGTTGGTCTGGGCTTAGCCCCAGACAACGACTACCTGGAGGTGGCCCACATTCGCTCTGATTGCTCCGACCACAGCAGCCCCAATGTCACACCCCGTGCCTCCAATCACTCAAATATGTCTGTGTCTGAGATGGGAAGTTCAGCCAATGAGCATGAAGATGGAGGTAAAGGCAAACCACTGCTTATAGTTATGCAATTTGCATATTTTTATAATCTGTCGATAATCTAAATATTATTATTGACTACTCTGTTTTATTTGTCTACAGAGGAAACCAGTGTAGTGAGAGTGGGCAACATCACATTCCATCCTAAAGAGGTCTTGGGTCATGGTGCAGAAGGAACTATTGTGTACAGGTTTGTCAACATAACATTCAAACTGTTTCTTATACTTATACTTTGGTATTACAATGCTGTACTGCTTCTCCACAAAGGGGTCAGTTTGACAACAGGCCTGTGGCAGTGAAGAGAATTCTCCCTGAGTGCTTCAGCTTTGCCGACAGAGAGGTTCAGCTACTCAGGGAGTCAGATGAACATCCAAATGTTATCCGCTACTTCTGCAAAGAGAGGGATCGCCAGTTTCAGTATATTGCCATAGAGCTATGTGCTGCCTCTCTCCAGGAGGTACAAAGTGTTTATTATTATATATATATATATATATAAATATGCAATATTTTTTCAGCAATTATGTTTAGCTGTTCTCAAAGTAATACTTATGCACACTTTTTATTTATAACATTTTGCATTTGTTTAGTATGTGGAGAGAAAAGATTTTAACCGCCACGGACTTGAGCCTGTCATGCTTCTGCAGCAAACAATGGCAGGACTCGCTCACCTACATTCTCTCAACATAGGTATCTATAAATGCAATAAAAATGGCTTTAATTATAACGCATTATTTAACACACCTTTCATTCATCTTTAGTCCACAGAGATCTGAAACCTCACAACATTTTGGTGTCTATGCCCAATGCCCATGGTCGGGCCAAGGCCATGATTTCAGACTTTGGCCTTTGTAAAAAGCTGGCAGTGGGCCGGCACAGCTTCAGTAGAAGGTCTGGAGTCCCAGGCACCGAGGGATGGATCGCACCTGAGGTCCTCAGTGAGGACTGCAAAGATAACCCGGTAAGCAAGGACAGCAGTAATGGTCAAAAACTTTCAAATCAGAGAACAAATCTCTTAAACAAGATAAATATAAACTATAACATAAAGGAAGGGGCGCAGTGGCTCAGTGGAAATTAGCCTACGGCTACAATCTGGCATATTTACATTCATGTGGTTGTGTCCTAATCATAAATAAATTAATTAAATGTAGATGTCATCATGTGACCTTTTTCATTTATTTCTTGACCTTCCCTAGACATGTGCCGTAGATATCTTCTCTGCGGGCTGTGTGTTTTACTATGTGGTGTCTCAAGGCTGCCATCCATTTGGCAAATCTCTACAGAGGCAAGCAAACATCCTACTGGGTAAATACAGCTTGGAGCACCTCCAAAGTGACAAACACGGTGAGAACTAAATGCCTGCTTTTGGAGCTTCTGAGTGTCAAGGCCTCTGCTTTACAACTGCTGTGTTATACAATTATTGAATTATTACTGACCAATGAATCACCTTTCTTTCATTTACCAGGGGATATTGTGGCCAGCAATCTTATTGAGCAAATGTTGAGTATGGAGCCCAATAAGAGGCCTTCTTCTGAGTGCATCCTTAAACATCCTTTCTTTTGGAGTTTGGAGAAGGAGCTACAGTTCTTTCAGGTTGGTGTGCAGAGTAGAAATTACTGTAAATATAATAATATTTTTTAGCCAAAGTATGCAGAACTTGAGTTTATGGTCTATCTTAGGATGTTAGTGACAGAATTGAAAAGGAACTGCTGGACGGACCAATTGTGAGGCAGCTGGAAAGAGGAGGAAGAGCTGTTGTCAAGAGTGACTGGAGAGAGCATATTACTGTACCACTGCAAACAGGTATGACCCTGTGTAAATTTAAAACTGCTTTAATGTCCATATATGGACATGGTTTGCTCATTGTTTAGTCTGTGGTTGTACTTGTTTTTCATTTCTTGGCAGACTTGAGGAAGTTTCGCTCCTATAAAGGTGGGTCAGTCAGAGACCTGCTGCGTGCAATGAGAAACAAGGTATAAGTTATTTTGATGTTTAATTACCTTTTTTTTGTTTGACAAATTCCTTTTTATTGTGAGACTGATAAGTGCCCTTCACTCAACAGAAACACCATTACAGAGAATTGCCCACTGAGGTGCAAGAAACTCTTGGCTCTGTCCCTGATGATTTTGTGTCATACTTCACATCCCGCTTTCCTCATTTGCTGATGCATACCTACCTGGCCATGCGGACCTGTGCCACTGAGAGGCCTTTCCTGCCTTACTATTCTCCTGCAATGCAGCTTTCAGAAACACAGATTCAACATGCACACAATGGCTCACAAAAACAAAGTGACCCATGCCAACAGCAACCACCATCACATATGTCTACACAACTACATGAACCTTTGCAGTCACCACAACAGGTCTATGAAATGCCTGCTCAAACACTGTCATCTTCATCATCACCTTGTTGCCTGTCGAAACACTGCAGCCAGAAGACTCGAGCAGTCAGACAGAGTCCTCTACAGTTCTTATGAGGCAAGAACAATCCAGTCAGTCACAGGCAGATCCTCCAACACCGGACGGCAAGCCAGTCTGAGTCGGAACAATTTTGGAAGAGCCAGCACAGACACAAACATTGCCTTAAATGTTGACCCAATGGGGAAATGTTGCTTTGCTGGTGAGGACCAGGCCTGCAGTGCCTGGGATGAACTAGATGGAGCTGCTTCACCCTGAACTAAGTGCCTTCTGCTCACCTGGTTTCCTAGTGAAACTGTCCACAAGTCTTACAACCAATAATGTGTTGTTGGATCCTTTTGTAGCAGGACATTGAAAAGTAAATATTTTATTTTACGATTTTTACAACAATGTCCAAAAAAACTATTTATGTCTAATCAACCTTTTTTTTTGTGAGATGTGTCATGTTTTTGGGTGGTTTTATTGTGCAATCTTGTATTTCTCAGTGAGAGTATTCCCTGCACAATTGTATTTTTGTATAGATTGATACACAATTTGGATCATTGATAAATTATTTTAATGTGGCCAATGTGCCTTTTTTATCACTGCTGTAAAAAAACAAATTTTTACATTTTAACTATGCTAAATGTGCTTAAATCTACCTAATGCTGCTAGCTGCTTGTCATTGGTTAATCAAACCCAGACTCAGAAATGAATTGTTCCAAAGATTGTTTAGCTTATCATTACAGTAGGTTATAATCTTATGTTGTTTTACCCGAGAGCTCAGATTCTTTTGCAGTTTTGAAAGGGTGTCAACATTGCTTAAGTTAAAGATTTGCACATTAAATTTTAATATTTTTCTATTTGTTTGTCTGCTCATATTGAAAAAATGTAGAATAGGCTTTCTTCAGCTCTATTATTCCCACCACAAGCACACACACCCAGCACTGTCACAATCATTGGAAAAACCTCAACAGTGAACTCATCCAATCCCAGACTGTAACATAACCTAGTGTCATAACAAAAGATAGGCTACTATTGCATTGACACTGGTTATTTGAACTTAGCACATAATAACAAGAACTACTGATCAACAAGAACAGATGCTCCTTTGTCATTATAATAGAGAAAGTGAAGTAATATTAAATGCTAAAGAGTAACATGCGTTTTTTTAGTTTTTCTGCAACCCAATAAGATTTTAAAGTTTTAAACAAAACTAGGCTACGGGAATATGAGTGTAAGGCCTGAGGTTTATCTGAAAGCAGTGCGTTTACTATCTGCGATACATTGACAGAGAAATTATAATTTTATATACATCATAGACCGTCAATCATATACTTAAATAAAAAACTGCATCAAGAACATTTTATTTTATAGTGATTGGCAAACAATTACAGTAATTACCACGAAAAAAAGGAAAAACGGAGGCTGCCTTAAAATACCTTACAGAAACTCATTTAGCGTCTTCCATAAGGCCATTAATGGTCCGTGGATCTTTCGGTCGGTTTTAAGTCACAACCCTATCATTTCGCCACCATCAAATTAGCTTGACTCTATAGATATACATAGGCTAGATGTCTTACGGCGGAGTCTCTAACGTCATCACCGGCGGCCATCTTGTCACAGGCAAGCTTTCTGCCGGGCTCTGTGGTACCTGATGTAACGTGACTAAAATACTCTTAATCTGGATGCGTGAACATGTTGAAATTGCAGCTTTTCTTTTCGAAAGACGACTTAATCGTGCAGCATAGTTGTGTATTACGGCTAACGTTACTTGTGCAAGTTATCAAGGCTGAGACCACAATCGAGCTGTTCAGTTATAGTTTTACTGAAAACGATTTTATGACAACCAATTTTTTGTCTAAATTACAGTTTTTGTGAATGTGGTTGTAGTTATTAGCTGGCTTTAAGTGAGACCTAACGTTAGTAGTTACAGTTTAGCTGCTACCCAGCAATTTTACATCAGTGGGAGAGGCAGAATTGCTCTTTCTTTTCAATATAACTTAAGTTGCACATGATTTCCAATCGGTTTGGTTTGTTAAAAATTTGTCAGTATGTATTTTGGGTAACCAAAAGTCCTATGGGGAGTTTCGATAGGGCATTTTACAAAACGCATGAGCATACCTTGGCAAATAAATGGTCTAAACTATTTCATATTTCATTCTATAATTATCTGCTTTTGCACACAGCTTTACAAGACCTTGTGCTTGGGCTCAGTTGTGTTTCTAAAGTCATCAAGAGACCTAGAAGCTGAAATGTGGTCAATTGAGATGCTTGTTATCCAGCAGAAAGACAAAACAATATTCTAGCCTCTATAACTCTGTGCCAGTACTTCACACAATTATTCTGATTTGTTTCCTAAGAAACTACAGGGTCTCAGCTTTCTAAAGAGGTCAGGCATTTGATGGTAGGCAAAAATAGCTGGGAACAGTGATCTCTGAAGTAGGCGCAGTGCAATGTCGAGGGGAAAAGCCTTGTAAATGGCCCAACCCTGAAGAAGTTAAAATAAATGTAATAATTCAAATTATTTTATTATAATATTAATATTAAAAAGTGTGTGTGTGTATATATAAATACCTTGGGCGTGTGTATATTCAGTGCACCTATATGTTCTGTTCAATGTTATTTTCATATGGAAGTCTATGGTTATAATTATTCATAAGTATGCAGTGTCAT
This sequence comes from Perccottus glenii, assembly GCA_024416835.2. Taxonomy (NCBI): domain Eukaryota; kingdom Metazoa; phylum Chordata; class Actinopteri; order Gobiiformes; family Odontobutidae; genus Perccottus; species Perccottus glenii. The sequence goes on from CM044553.2 coordinate 14,472,454, forward strand.
AAGTACATCTGACGTTTATAACAAACCAAACAGTTTGAAAATCGGTAGAAAATTTAGCAAGTTATGGTTATTTAAAAAGTACATGCACCATTAAAACACAATGTTACTAGTGAGCAAGCTGACTGTGACAAGATGGTCGCCATGTGCGGACGTCGACCTCCATTGGCCAGCAGCGCGGACGAGACATCTAGCCTTTATTATGTATATCTATGCTTGACTCTGCCAACTTGTCTAACAAATCTCGCGAGAATGTAGCTGCAGAGTGTGTTTTGAGAGGGGTCATGCCATTGGTACATGCCCAGTCCATTTTAGAAGAGTCCTGGCAGGTCAGCTGTTACTTCCTCGGCTGTCTCCTCAACTTCAACACGGTTGTGAAGAAAATCAGGATAACTTGTTTGTTTTCATTAGGTAAGAAATAAGCAATTCTTTTTAAAGTCATTTCATGTTTTTGGTGTTTTTTTGTTAATTTACGGACAAATAGATCAACAATATATTTGTTTTGTCTTTGTGAAATCGAAACCTAAATAAACACCACCGCAAGTGTTTTTTTATAGACTGGACAGGACAGTCTACTGTAGATGTGTGTTATCATATTTTAATTTGTGGTGCATTGTCAGGGTATTGGGTTTATTGCGTATAGATCAATGACTGTAGAATTAGAGTGGTTAATGAAGCCCTGCAGTTTGAGAACTACTCTAACCTGTTTAAGGCCCACTCACTTTATCCTGCCCTTATCGACCAGTACCATGGACCTCTTTATGTTGTAGATACTTTATCAGATGAGCCACGCCTGAGTCTAAAGTCTCGACCTGCCAACATTTTGGTCTCAGCATTTACTCTTAAATTACCTTTAACTAAAATTAAATGTGGTGGGCGGCAGTGGTAAGAGCGGTTGTGCCTCAACCGGAAGGTAGGTGGTTCGATTCCCGCGCTCCCCACAGTTCATACTGTCATTGTGTCCTTGGGCACAAAGACACTTAATCCACCTTGCCTCCAGTGGTGTTCCAGCTGTAACACTGGTGAATGGAACCTTAATGTAAGTCGCTGTTAAGCGTCAGCTAAATGACTAAATGTGGTGATGACCAGACGCAAAACATGTAAGGTTTCAATTTAATGCAAACTGGGCAAAAAAATAAACTGCATTATTTTTGCCTTTTCAGAGAGCAGTGGCAACATGAAGAAAGGGAAGACTGGATAATGGCACAAGAATTTAATAGCATGGATAAATGTAAGACCAACTTTGTTGCATACTTTCTGTTTAAACTTTTATCCTCATATTATATTATATTATATTAGTTAAACATTATAATAAACTCCTCAAAAAAGGTTGAAAACGTCATTTCAGTCAATAATTTTAGGATTTTAATGTAAATACTCCATAATTTTATCTACTGTATGTTTTAATGTGTTGTGAGATTGTTTTACTGTTTGTCACTGACTGTTGTGTGTTAGGTCTGCACATTAGCCTTCATCTAGATGACCTATAGAAATGACATTGGTTACACTTGAAGCTGTAACAAAGTTTTTTGTTCTGTCCCTATTAAAGAAACGTATAAATACAATTTCCTTTTAATACCAATTAGTGTTGTATTTTATATTGTTGGAAAGCCTGATTAGTCACTTTTACAACAAGGTAGAAGTTGTAAGGATTGTGCATTCCTGGAATGAGCAACAGAGCTAAACGTGTGAGTAGTGCTCTAAATAAATGTGCCACAATCCCCTCTAATTCACTCTTGTTTTGAGTTCTTGTGTGACCTTTATGACTTTATGATTTATGATTGTACTCTCCCACAAGGAGGAAACAACACATTGGCCGTTTTTACACTTTATTCATTTTACAATGTCAGGGACCTAAGTAACGTGTAAAAGATTGATACGCAGAATGGCACTACTTCTTCATACTTGTCACTGGCCTGGTCACATTTTGTTCTGGGATTTCATTCCTCAGCCAGGAGTTGTTGAAGGTGAACCTTCAGGGTTGTGTTGGTCACGCCCACATCCATCCTCTCCACTCCCATTTCTGGAGGTACTCTGTGATGATGCTGCCTCTGTGGGGGAGTGGATTGTCATCTGGAGGATGGAGTTAGGTCCCAGATTATGAGATATGGCATTGCCACTGACTCCAAAATTGTATTCCCATTTTTAAATGCATGAAGATTGCCTTCAACAGGAGAATATTGCACTAGATTTTGGCATATTTATTCAGGATGCTACCCTCATTTTTAGCACAAATGCACGATCCTTACAAGTTGTAGAATGTGTAAAGGGGCCTAATCATGCTTTCAAACAACATAAAATACAAGCCCAATTGGTGAAGAGGGAACTTTTCCAACATTTTTTCTAACTCATCTTATCACTTTATTTACAGCTGATGAACATAAGCATATGCTTCAAAACTGGAGTGAATCTGAAGTAAGCAAATGGCTAAGAAGTTTTGGAGTGAAGGAGAACTATGTAGAAAAAATCTATGAAGAAGAAGTAGATGGACAGATTTTGCTTTTACTAAATGAGGACTTCTTAAAGAGCAAGATAGGGATGAAATATGGGCCAGCTCATTTGGTTATTCAAAAGAGAGATGCGCTTCTTGCCTCCTACCAAAAGTCTCAGGGGAAGAAAAAAGCCTCAAGAGGTAACAAGCAAAATGACACTGAAGAGAGCTCACCTCAAAGCCTGCCTTTACAAAGTTCAGGACTAATGCAGGAACATTTAAAAGATGAACTAACTACTCTTGCTTGTAAAAATACAAAAGAAGACTGCAAACCACGTTTGTTTGATCAAGAAGCAATTGATTTCTTTTATGTAAAGCACAGAGTTCTGGAGCCTGAATCTGGAGCATTTAATCTCATATCCCCATGTCACGAATTTAAGTCATTTGAAACAGCTGCAAAATTAGATCGTACAAGACTACAAGCTAAATTTGCTAAGGAAGTTCTAAAATTTGCAACTGGCTGCATGAATATTAGATCAAATGGGACAATACATTTTGGTGTGATGGACAGTAGAGAGGATGCAGGATATGTGCACGGTGAAATAATGGGTATCCCTGTGAATGACAAAGACATTTATGTGGACGCTTTGGACTACATTGAGAAAAGTTTCCCTTCTGACAAGGAACATGTACGCCAATGTGTACGACCACCGAGGTTTATTGAGGTGATTGATTACAATAATAAAGAGCAGAGGTTTGTGGTAGAAGTTGACATTGTACCATTAATAAGTATTGTCAAAAGTAAGGTGTATACTGTCCGCCTACCAAACTTCAAAGAGGAAACCAATAAAGTGGAAATGGAAAAAGAAGTTATTTTACGAAGAGTGGGCTCAAAAACAGAACCAGTGAGCAACGACAACCTAAATAACTTTTACCAGCGAGTCAAAGATCGTGATATTCAAAGAGAAGAAGCAGAGAAGCATCATTACTATCGTTCCCCACAAAATTGTGAAGACCTTGGAAGAAAGCTCCAAATGCTAATCACAAGTGGAAAGAAATGTATTGATAAAGATAAATGGTTTATTCTTGTCACAAACAAATTTAAATCGAATGACCTATGCCAGATTGAATGGTTGCTTAACATGAATGTATTCTGTGTTTTTGACTTTGACTCAGATTCCAACATTTCTGGACTTTGCAGCAAGTACCTTCAGCATCATACAGCCAACAAGCATTTTTTGCAGAGTTACAGAATATCTGGTGGCACTAGCATTGAAGACTTTGCAAGGCACTTGAATCTGTTTGAACAAACCAGCTGGGTTTTTTGCAATGGTCGAACTGATTATGAGGGAAATGAATCTTCCTGTGATGAAATGACTTGGATCAAGACAAAAATGACTTTCTTGAGGGAGGCTGTGTCTTTGATCTCCAAACAAATCTTACCAAAAGGGTCCTTTCAAGTGATTTTTCTGCTTTCCTCACCAGTTGAGAAACCAGTCTTGCACACCTTTTTGGAGTTTTTTACTGACATGGAAGGGCATGAGGATATTATTTGCATCTGTGAGTCAGAAACAGATTTCAAAAAGTGGCAAAGCTTTGCAGAGGGTTCATGTGGATCTGAAATAGTTAAGAAATCCAGTGTTGTTGGGATGAAAATGAGTCATATAAATGCAACTCTGCAGCAAGTACAACCAGTAAAGGCAGGTGCTCGAAAATACTTGCCTGTTTTTGTAAAAGGCACTTGTTGTCTTGAAACACTTGAAGAGGAACAGATGTATTCACTGGAAATTCTGACTGTTGATCATTGTGACAACACCAATGAAGACTTTATAACAGAGGAAAAGGCAATTATTGAAAGCCAGTTTTATCGTGGTGAAAGGCTAACCTGGTTTATACTTGTGGCTTGCAGAGCACAAATATGTTGGTGATATCATAGAAAGAGATGCATATCAAGAAGTTTCCAAACTTCTTAATGAAACATTGAAATGCAACACAGATCAGACTCCAGTGAGCTGTTTAAACATCTATCATCATCCAGGAAGTGGTGGAAGCACTGTGGCCAGGCAAGTGCTATGGAACAACAGAAAACTTATCAGAACTGCTGTTGTCAAGCCGAATTATTCTGTGGATGTTGTTGCACTCCATGCAGTCAAGCTTCGAGAATATGAAGAAAAAGACCCTACAAACTGTCTCCCTGTGCTGCTCCTCGTCGAAGACTCTGACAAGGAATACCTTGATGATCTCAGGAATGAACTGGAAGTTGCTATTAACATAAAGAAAATACAATATGGAACACACTGCTTTATTCTTTTGAGCTGCAGACGATCCAATGATCCAGAAACAAAATGTTCTGAGTCCCCATTGCAGAATGTTTCTGTCACACACAAATTGTCTCCTGTAGAAAAACGAAAGTTTGCTGGTAAGCGAACGGTGCTTGAGAAACAATATGAACATCAGTTCATCCTCACATTTGTTTTGATGAGTGAAGGTTTTAATGAGAAATATGTTCAACAGTTTGTGACACATTTGCTCCAAGGCATTGATCGTCAGGCTGCTGTCACTCGTCTCATTCTGTATGTGGCATTGTTGAACACTTATGTCCAAAAATCCTTCATCTCTCAGTCCCACTGTGAAGCATTGCTCTCTTTGACAATTCACATGGAAAGGTTTCGCCAGCATACCTTTGAGAGCTCTCTCAGTGATCAAGCAAAACTAGTGTTCTTGCACCTTAGAGATGACAAGACACACATCAAATCAATCAAAATCATTCATCCACTTGTTGCAAAGGAGATTCTCAATCAACTTCTGGGTAAACAAGAAACTCAGAGCAGTCTGGCAATGAGTTTGCTCTGTGATGATGTGCTTTTTGAACACAGATTTGGTAGGGAAGCATACTTATCATTTCTGAGGGCACTTTTAATTAAACGAGCTAGAAAGAGCAATGGGGATGAATATAATAGTTTATTCTCTCCCCTGATTGAGTATGTTTGTAAACATGAAAGCCCAAAGAGAGCAATAGAAATACTAAAGAAAGCCTTTGAGTGTTTTCATCAAGATGCATTTTTTGCTCAGCAACTTGCACGTCTTCATTATTTCAATGAATTGTTTGAGGAGGCAAAAGATTGGGCGGATAAAGCAGTAAAACAACTGCCTTCCAACTCTTACATTCTAGACACAAAAGGACAAGTGTACAAAATGTGGTTCAGAGCCAAATGCAAAGCAATTAACAATGACATGGTTCCAAAGACACCCCAAAACATAGCTGATGCTGTAGACACTGCACTAAAAGCCCTGGAGTGTTTTCAGGAATGTGAGAAAGCAGCTGAAGCAGATATGGAAGATGCCAACAGTTCAGGATTTTTTCTGAAGTTGAGGTTGGGTGCAGCTTGCTTCAGCTGATTTTTTCATTGCAATTTTTAAGACAAAACCTGGTAAAGCTGAATGTGTCAAGTATTTGACAATCTCAAAATTACATTCCTGAGGAACTTAAAACACCCTGGGAACCTTTTCACGGTCGCTTAAAACAACTTTACAACAGAATGCAAGAAGCTTTGGAATGGATCTCAAAAGACCTCAGTTACTTCCAAACAGAAATCGTGGAAGATGGAGGAAATTATCCAAGCCCAGAAGAGAAGATAAACCATCCACTTCAATGGTTGTCAAAAAAATCCTCCGAGTTTGGAAAATACTTCTGTGATGTGCAATCTGACGCATCTCAACAAGACCCTGCCAGTTTAACCCCGTTTCAAAAACGCATGCACATTCACTTTCTAGGAGGGGGCAACATAACATCCATTCTTTCTCAGCTGACTGAACAAAAGGATGCAGTGTCTCTTTTAGAGAAGATCCTTTCACTCTATCCCAGAAACCCTTTACAGGCCAAATTTCTCAAAGGGACATTGTTAATTACATATTCACACACATTACACTTAAATACCTGTCACCAGAGTCCCCAAAAGTCGCCCCCCTTAAAGAGCTACAGGCTCTCAGTCATCAGTTGCCCAATGATAAAAGAAAATGCCTACCAAATGCTTTGTTTCTTCTTACTCTGCTTTTTTGGCCAGAAGACAATGACACAGACCATGAGAAAGAAATCAAGTTTGAAATTGTCCAGTCAGCTGTTGAACACCTGAAAAAGTCATACCAGACAAAAATGAAAGATATTCCTCAACGAAAGAGAAGAATTTACACTCATTTTTACCTGGGCAGTGGGAATGGATTGAATAAATTTGTGCCCAAGAAAAATTTAGAAAGCATCACAAAATGCTTCTCTGTGTCAGAAAGACGCATGAAATGGTACAGTGGAGAGGTGTGGAAGATGCCTGAGATTGCTCAAATGCTGAAGCGTGTTTCAGGATGGACAAAGGATGGAGAGTGTATATAGAAGGCTCGCAGAAAAAGAAGCTGAATATCTTTCCTCTTTTGTGCCTTCTTTGCCTCATAGTAATGAAAACATCACTTTCTTTCTGGGCTTTACTTTGGAGGCCTTGTTGCTTGTGACGTCACTGTGAGAAAATAGATCAAGCTGCAAATATTGAGCTATAAGACTTAATGTTGAACAATTTAAAAACACGGGTGTCTGTTTTTACAAGACAGTTAACATTTACAGATTTTGCCTTTTCCTTTTATTTGTCTAGTGACATTTAGCCTACCATGTATGCAGATCCTAAAGTTGAAGAATGTATGGAAAAATATATATCCTTATTGTGCATATGGTCTACGCTGTGTCCTGTTGAGTGATCATAAAAAAAAAGGTGTTTTTTGCATTGTATATAGAATGTAACACATTACATTCACATTTTGCACACAGCAAGAAATCCACATTTCAGTTGGTTGTTGTGATTATTTGTATGAAGAAATTATATGCATTGTAAACATGTTGACAAAATATTTGAGATATTTAGCAGAAATGTATCTCCACTGATTAATGTTCTAAAAAGTTTAGCCTACCTTCTGTTGTCAAATGTGAACTATGGACCTTGTATATTTGTGTCATAGATAAAGATTAATAAACTAAAGTTTTGCTGATGTCCAAACATTGAAATAATTATGTTGTTAATGTAAATCAGTAAAGAAAAAACTATAATGGACCCCTGTTTTATTCTTTTTCTATAAATAAATTCTGAGATTTGTTGGTTTGCATCAAAGAAGGTAACAAACTACACATTTTTGATAACAATAGGTAGCTATTCATATGCGTTTTATCTTAAAGTAATTGCGAATGTTAATCAATTTTGTCCATGCCTGCTTACCTTATCCTTACCCTTACGTTTTGGCAAACTTACATGGCTCTGGGATGCAGAAACCCCATTTGTTCTGTTTGTTTTAAAAACACGTTTTAATCGTACAGTTTTGATACGCAGACCACTTTTTGTGAAACTGGTTAAACAGGGTCTTTTGGTTTGGGTCATAACAGGACATGCAAAAATTTACTCGTAAAAAGCTAATGACCAGTGGCTAACTTTAGCTGCAATGTTGAGTAACGTTAAATAGGTCTGCTTTTTAGTCTACCCTTTTAATCAATATCAAATGCAATAATAGCATAACGACGTTTTTCGCTGTAGGCTACTTTAAAAAAAAGATTATGGGATTGCAGTGTAATGTCGCAGCATCAGTCACAGCTGTCCTCCATGTTTTAGCTTGGACAACTTGTTTGCTCTTTTCTCATGAAGTCAGAATGTTAATGGCTGCTCGTACCAGCATCAATAGTAAACAGGAATATACAATACCAACAAAGAACCACACCGTGAAGTTGGAATATAGATACAAAACCCCCACAACAAATCGTGTATGATTTTACTGAAAATGATAAATGCACCATGGCTCTGGAAAGTCGCTTTAATTGTGCCCGGGACAAAGTTCTTAGTCAAAAAGAGTGTGAAGAAAGAGGCTGCTGCTATGCTCCTCTGCCAGATCTAGCAGGACCATCTTGGTGTTATTATCCACATTTTTACCCTGGCTACATCATGGGTCCCCTCATTCCTTCTGAAAAAGGACAGGTTGCCAATCTGACTCGTGACAAACCCTCATACCTTCCCAAAGACACATCCACCCTCCAACTAGAAGTCATAGAGGAGTCTGCAGGCTGCTTACATCTAATTGTAAGTGTTAAAAAGAAACTGATCCATCTTCTTTAGACACAAACTGGATCAGAATCACCTGAAAATGTTTTCTTGTTTTAGATAAAGGACCCTTTATCTCAAAGGTATGAGGTCCAGCTTCCAAGTGAACATTCAACTTTTCATACCAAGGCCAGTACTCAGGAAGCCCTTTACTTTACTGAATTCCAGTCAGACCCATTTGGCTTCACAGTGCGTCGAAAATCAAATGGAAGGGTAATGTAAGTATTTTCCTAAGATACATTTTTGTACCAACCTGTTTACAACCTTAAATCTTTTATCTATGAGTTTATATAAGTTTACAAGTGTGTTGCTTTCTATCATATACTCATACAACTGCCCTTCAGATTATTCTACCTTAACATTTTTTGTAGAATTAAAAATTTTGCGTTTTTCTTGGTTCTATTTAAGCATGAACACCACTGTGGCTCCTCTCTTATTTGCTGACCAGTACCTTCAGCTGTCCACAACACTGGCTTCATCTTTTGTGTCTGGCCTTGGAGAGCATTACACCTCCTTACGTCTGGACTTGAACTGGACATCTCTGACCCTTTGGAACAGAGACATGGCCCCTCACGTATGTAGGATACATGTGATGGTGTCCTTTATAACCTTTTATAAATGTGTGACAAATAAAATGTCAGTACTGTATTCATCATCTCATTGTGTATTTTCCAGGCTGATGCCAATCTCTATGGTTCTCATCCCTTCTACATAGTCCAAGAAGAAGATGGCTTTGCACATGGGGTTTTTCTGCTCAACAGCAATGCAATTGGTAAGAAGCTTTCTTTTTCTGTTCTTCATATGACTTTTCTGACAACACAAAATACAGTTGTACACATAATTTTTTTCAATTGTCTAATTGCCGTATGTAGAGGTGATAATGCAGCCAACTCCTGCTCTTACATGGGTTGCCATCGGTGGAATCCTGGACTTGTATATTTTCTTGGGACCTGACCCACAAAGTGTCATTCGACAGTACCTTCAGGTTATTGGTATGTCTTTTTCTGTTAAAGCTGTAATATACAGGATTTTCTTAAAATAAATTAATTAATCATTGCCCAATGAAAATCCAACTTAAACCAACTGCTGATGGCTCATACTGCTTGTATTTGAACATGTACCTCCTTTGTTTAAATGGGAGGGACATTTTTGATTGCAAAACGCAATGTTGCCTCTTGGTCCAGTCTTCATTGTATGAAGGGTAAATAAAGGTAATAAAAATACAGAATAAGGATAGGCCCAGAGCCAGATTTGTTTCTAAATATTTGCCTCTAAATCATGCTGATTATGCCTTTGAGAAAACATGGTTTTAATGCATGCCAGTACAAATCAGCATTTGCGTATTGATCACGTAAATGTCCTTAGGCTATCCAATGATGCCTCCTTATTGGGCACTGGGCTTTCACCTGTGTCGCTGGGGATACACAACTAGTAATACAACCCGGCAAGTGGCTCAACGGATGCATGCTGCCAATTTTCCCCTGGTAAATGAAGCACTCCAACACCAGTCTAAAGTAAAAGTGATAATTAAAATCCACAGATTGTTTTGGTAAATGTGTCATTCATTGAAAAAAAATGTTATTAGGTTTTTATAACGTACAAAGCCAGTCCACACTTAATATATTAGACTGTAAACCACTTGACACTTTCACTATCATCATTTTCACCTGAGAATATTTTTGGTTGTGCAGGATGTGCAGTGGAATGACCTGGACTATGCACATAATCGCAGGATATTCACCTTTGACCCATGGCGGTTTGGGGACCTACCAGAGATGGTGCAGGAGTTTCACAAAAGAGGCTTAAAATATGTCCTCATCCTGGTGTGGCATCATGTTTTTAGGTTTTATTAATTTGTTTCAATCCAAGTTTTTCAACAATTTTATTGATTAATGATTAATTGGGTTTTAAATTCTTAAACACACAAAACTATTCATTCAGAAGGTAACACTACTAGATGGCAGCAATGCTTGCTAAGTCTGTTTCTGTTGCATTGTTTGAATTTTCTCTCAGGATCCAGGGATCAGTACCACTAGCCCCCATGGAACATATCCTCCATTTGATGATGGACTGAAAAGAGATGTCTTTATTAAAAATGCAACTGGAAGTATCCTCATAGGAAAGTTAGGTGTCCCTTTTTGGCTTTTAAAAATAGAACTTAAGCCATATATTCTCTAAGTTAGGTGTGATGCTTATTCCTGTATCAATTTACAGGTGTGGCCCGGTCCGACAGCTTTCCCTGACTTTACCAATCCAGAGGCCAGACAGTGGTGGGAGGACTGCATTAGAGACTTTCATTCAAAAGTGTCTGTGGATGGTCTGTGGATTGTGAGTATATGTGGAGACAGTCATGCAATGGTTTGTTGTAATAACAGTAACAACACAGACACGTGAATACATTTTGGCAGAAAAAAAAAACGTGAAAGAGAAAATCAAGAATAAAGGAAGTTTGTTTATGTTTGTTTTGTCTGTTGTGAATACTTCTGTGCTCCTCCCAGGATATGAATGAACCAGCCAGTTTTGTGCAGGGCTCAGTGGAAGGCTGTCCTGACAGTGATCTTGAGTTTCCACCTTATACACCTAGTAGGTATACAAGTGTTTTTCTATGACTTCTAGAACTATACTATACTTCTTCTATACTTTGCTTTAATATGTTATGTGCCAGTAGATGGTCTATTTGCATGTACAGTGGTGGCCAAAATTATTAGAACACCTGGCACTTATTTAAGAGGTATCAGTTGTTTTTGTTAAAATACCCATAAAACAAATTAAGTTATCATTATGCTCTATAAAAAATATAGATTTTTCAATTCAATCTTTATTTCAGACACAAAGATCCATAGCAAACAATAGTTTAAAAATACATTATTAAGTTAAAATTCTGTATAGTCTATTATATGTAGATAATATGTAGAATAGAGCTTTCATAAGGTAATTTAGATAATTACCTTACAAAAAAACATGCTAGGCCTATTTCACTTTCAATGTCACAATCATGTTCCTTCACAGAAGAAGGAAATATATTGACATGAGATATATGCTGCTGTAATTGCCGGAAAAGGTGGACATACCAAATATTAGTTCAAACTTGATTTTAAAAAAGTAGGACTCACTTCATCTGATATTTGTTTTATCCAGAGCATGCTTCATAAACATTATTAAATAAAATAATGTTTTGGAAGTGTCATAAACTGTAAATCTCATGGTTGTTGAATTAACGTCACATTTCACACTCAGAGGTTGTCGGAGGCCAGTTAAACTCTGGAACACTTTGCATGTCAGCTCAGCAAACTCTGTCTACTCACTACAACTTGCACAATATGTATGGACTGACAGAAGCATATGCCACTCACAGGTAGGCAACAAGGAGAACTGTTTTTATTGTATTGTATTAAAGGTTTTGTAAACATAAGTATTGTAAAGCTAGTTTTTCAATACATATGTACTTTTGCAATAGTTGAGCAAGTACAAGTATTGTAAAATACATTTGACTGTATTTACATTTATTTGTAATGACTAATATAATTACTAGTATTTTAAAATGATTTATCTGGGGATTGGTTTCTTTTTTTAGGGCTCTTGTAAATGTTCGGGGCAAAAGACCCTTTGTTTTGTCGCGCTCCTCTTATCCTGGTATTGGACGTTTTTCTGGTGTGTGGACCGGTGACGTCAGGAGTAACTGGGATCAACTTCGATACTCCAATACCTGGTGAGGACATATAAATTGTCAAAGTCTTTACTCGTAGTAAATAAAAAGTATTTAAGCACTGAAATTGAAAGTCCAAGTGATGCATCTTTTCTCTCCAGCTGTGCTGATGTTCAGTCTGTTTGGAGTGCCCTTGGTGGGGGCAGATATCTGTGGGTTTGGAGGCAACACCAATGAAGAGTTGTGTGTACGATGGATGCAGCTTGGGGCCTTTTATCCATTCATGAGGAACCACAATGACAGGCCGAATACTGTGAGACTCTATGAATAGTTTGTTTGCCTTTGTTGTGTTGAATGTTTTTCATTCATTTGTCACATAAATTTTATATCTGTATGTATGTGTGTATGTGTGTCTCTATATACTATGTGAGTGCTTCGAGTCCTTTGGGAGAAAAGCAGAATATAAAGCTAATCCATTACATTGTATCCACATGCTTTAAGAAAAAAAATTCTCTCAGTCCAAGAGCAGTCTATCTCTTTCATGTTTTATGAATAGAGGTAACCAGAGCCCCTCTCTTTGTGTTTTCATGCATGTGTGCCAAAGCCTCAAGAGCCCTATGTATTTGGGAAGGAAGCCCAGGCCGCCATGCGGAGTGTCCTGAATCTGCGTTACTCCCTTCTTCCATTCCTGTACACTCTTTTTCATCATGCACACACCTCTGCTGACACTGTGGCCAGACCACTCTTTATGGAGTATGTAAAACCCTCTCACTTATCCTGCTTTGACATGTGTTAGACTTCAATTAAAGTTGTTGTATAGGTTTGGGGTATTGCCAGAATGTTCCTATAATGCTTTGTAAATATATAAAGACTTAAATGCATGTTGTTTACTGTTGTTGTTTTTCACCTTTTTGAGAGAGCACAAGGAGCTATTTCATTCTGTTGTCTATCTTAATATCATATTCACTGCTCCTAGATTTCCATCAGACCCTAATTGTCAGGCCATAGACCGACAGTTCTTATGGGGCAAGTCACTTCTCATCAGCCCAGTCCTAGAGCAAGGAGTGGTAGAGTTGCCTGCTTATCTCCCTTTTGGTACATGGTACAGTCTGGAGAATGTAAGTTGGACTTTTTTGTAACATAGTTGGTATAAAACAGAGTTTAACTTTTGTTTTGCCTTTTGTTTTTATAATCCATGTACAATTATTGCAGGTCTATATATATTTTCTTTGTTTTCTAGGGTCAACCTTTCTACAGCAAGGGTCAGTATTTGCTCTTGCCAGCCCCCTTGGACACCATCAATGTCCATGTGAGGGAGGGACATATTATACCCCAGCAGGTAGGTTGAGACTGAAAATAAATTTTGGGTTTTTTATACAAAAATTTATACTTAGTGCACATGTGGTGTAAAATGTGAACATGTGTGTGTTAGGAATCAGTCAAGTTACTAGAATACATTAATCTATTTCTTCAACGTGCTGCCATGACGTTTAGCACAAAATAGCTATTGTATCTTTTCACTTATTTCTATTTTTCCTGCTTTTTCATTTCAACAAGGAACCTGCTTTGACGACCACAGCGTCCCGCAGAAACCCTTTCATCTTGACAGTAGCGCTGTCAGAAGGGGGATGGGCCTGGGGTGATCTTTTCTGGGATGATGGGGAAAGCCTTGACACTTTTCAGAAGAGTAATTATTGTTATGTTATCTTCATTGCAGGACAGGTATGGAAAAGGTGTAATAAGAATTTTTGTTCAACAATGAGTGAAAAAAGTTGTTTGTAACTGGCTGAATTTTATTTATAGTCACAAATTGTGAGTGACCCCATTAGACTAAATAGTGACCTGGATGGTTTGGTGCTGGGAGGCCTGCGTGTGTTTGGTGTGCCCTCACCACCTCGGTATGTGTTAGCTAATGGGTGAAAGTCAGGGATTTCACCTACCGTAGTGACACAAAGGTGAGCACTCCTTTTGTTTCCTTTAAGTCGATTATGCTGTTTGTACAGTGATGGCCTGAGTAATTCTTATAATACCCTCTGTAGTATTTCCATTCTTAATCTAACTTTGTGTCTGTCTCCTCCTGTAGGCTTTGACAGTGAACAGGCTGGCCTTGCCCATGTCAAAAGTTTTCACAGTCCAGTGGGCTCTTTGACACATCAGACTTTGTAACCATAGTAAATATTTTAAATCAAAATACTAATAAAGGAAAAATGTTAGACCTTGTTAGTAGCCTTTATTATATTTTTAAAGTGACATTTATTATTAAAGTTATGTTAACATGCTGTTGATAATCCATAAATCATTTATGATTTCCATTATATTTGCATGCAACACATCTGATCTCAATTATTATGCTGAAATCAAATTCATGAGAGTTATTCTAACCCTAACCCTTATTTTAGAGTCATCTTATTCAAATATCTACATTTACATTACATTTAGTCATTTAAGTTGTAGAAATCTGGAGTAGGGGGCTTTTATCCAAAGCGACTTACAAATGAGGAAAACAATGAAAATAATTTTAACAACACAAGGTAGCAAAATACATAAGTGCACCAAATACTAGTAAATTAAAACCCAACACAGTATACAAAGCTAAGGAAAGGAATTCAATGTTGGTCAGCTAGATAAAATATTAGCTAAAATATTATTACAAATACTTTTCCATAAGTCTATTAGATTGGTTAGATTGGTAATGTCCTTTAAAACGTAATGTATGACGTTGAAGATAGTAATTACTTTGGTTAATTTATATCTAATAGCACTTAAAAATATATTATTTTTGTGCGCTCTCAAACACTTAATGTATTTGTTGTAATTTAATTTTTTTTTTTCTATTTAAAAAAGCTTTAGGTCAAAAGCTAAAATGTTAAGATAAATAGACAATATCCAGGATATCAGGAAGTGCAGCAAGTGAGGTTTAGAAATTAAAGTTCAAATTCACCAAAGTCCTTCCTTTTCTAAGTCAAAAGAACAACAGGGTTTACTTTGAAAATACAAACCGGATGTGATTTTCTGGCCTTAAAACGGCACTTATGTCAGCAGTCAAACATTTGGCGTCACTGTCGGGAAAACATTGGACAAAAAGGACTCCACTTCTTTTAAACTAATCCAGATATAGGAGAAAGTCGGTGAAACGACGCCGGTGACAGCTGCTCGGTTCGCGACTGTCTGGAGCTATGGCTGTCCGGTATGGGCTGTAGTCTGCTGCTGCGGGACTGAAGGTGAGAGCTCTAGCGCTTGGCTACGGTAACTGTTCATTCATTTCTCATGCTGGGACAGGTGTACATTAAAGATAAACATTACTGGCATTTATCCGTCATTGTTTTTTGTCTATGTGGATTTCGCTGCACTCTCAGAGAAAATTTCAAAGTTAAACGTGACCAACCGAAGAGGGTTGGACAGTCCAGGATGCTAAACTATAGCCTAATAGTTACGTTGAGATCACAGCTTAGTGTGTTAGCTCCAGCTTGAAAGAAACAGTAAATGTTATTTTTAAGGATGTGCATAAATGAATGAAAGCTTCTCTTTTCTTCCTCCTCCTCCTCTTCCTCCTGCTGCTGTCAGGCGGATGCTCCTAGTCCATCAGTGATGGAGCTGATACAGCCCAGACAGACATCACGGCACGCCTCTGCTAGCATACATACACCGTCATTACTAAACCCCCTGGTATCAACATTTGGGTGTTGATACCAGACCAACACCCAAATAATAAATACTCTTCTGAACAAATTAACTTGGTTTACAAACCTTTATAAATACAGACCATATCACTTTAGATAGCATGGCACAAAATGTAATAACTACGACTATTATCCTACGAAGTGTAATTGTTCTTGTCATACAATTATAACAGGAGTGTTTGTTTACTTTTTAAATTTCCTCACTTCAGTTTTAGCAAGTGCTCATAGATGATACAGATGATGTAAATAGTGTTAAAACCATGCCAGCCTTTTCACGGCAATTTCTAAAACAAAGTTCATTACAGATGAAAAGGCTAAGGTAAGTTTATGGTGTTTCCTCATGCCTGGCTTAGACCGTGATCCAAATAACCCTGTCTTTCTGGGCTATTGTTTTCAGGTGCACTAACAAAACAAAAGTAGGGCTGTTGTTTTGTTAGTGCCCAGTGAACTGTTCTTTACTGCCTATAGACCAAAGGTGAGAAACTGTAGCTTTTATACTTGTAGATAGAATTACAAGTTTTATATTTCAAGGTCCTGTTGAACACACAAAAAATATGATGTATTTTGGAGGTCATAGTGTGACTAGACAGAGCACAGGATGGTGTTTCAGTCTGAAACATGCAAGTTATTTGGTAAAAAGCATAAAAGGTCATTGAGGAGTTGTGGTGTGTGAGCACACTGAGGTGTTGACAGCATAAAAGATGAGGACTTTGTCCTTTTAGGCTGCCAGCCTAAAGGGCCGTATCTAACTGACGGCTCTGTAATCACTTCCAGACTAAAATGACTACCAGTTCGTGGACATGGGGCAATATTTAATTTTTGTTAGGGGGCTAATGAAAACGGCTACCTCTCTGTTATGTCCACAAGGTTAATGAATATGTACTTGTGGTTCAGGAATTATAGTCAAGGAATAAAGATGGTGAGCGGGTATGCTCACTTTACACTTGCTGGTGGAGGAAGATAGCACACAAATGCTTTAGTAGCTGTTGGTATTGAAATGTATTACAGTTTTCTTTTTTATTGACCAAAAAGATTTTGATACACTGCATTATGTTTTTCAAATATTCTTATTGCATACAGCTATAAAATTAAATAACATTTACATAATTAAATCTTGGTATTTTTATAGTTTTGTACTGTTTGTAAAGTTATTGCACATGTGTATAATTAAGATGTTCCCAAATAACCCTATGTTTTATTTAAGGCCAAATGATGGCTCACTTGTACAAGTTGTGCTTTGCTTCTGTTGCTACAGACTTCCTGTCTGAAATCTGGCATCAGGAAGTGGGGTGCCTGTTTAATCAGGCAGTGGTAAACATGCCCTGTGAGAAAAAAGGAGGGAGCATTCCACAGATGGAGTTAGAAGTCATTATCAGTGTGTTCAGCCAACAAGAAAACAAGGTTTCACATGAAATACATCTATAAAAGACAAAAACACAATGAACGAATTTGTAATATGATTGCACAAATAAAGTCCCAGCCTAAAAATTACAGTCCTTTCTGTCTTTCTTGCAACCTTTTAATGGGATGTTTTACTTTGAGTCTTATGGCACTGGGCTTTGTTGCTGTCAAACTCTGGTATTATTGTATGCCATGCCCACCTGCACATATCACAGTGCTGATGTTGATGTCTTCTGGTGACAACTGATAACCGTTAGATATTTCACACAGACACAGTGTTTGCACACGGCTTGTGAGTGTACTCAAGGTGTGACACACTATGGGCTGTTTGAATGTGTGTTGGGATAAGCAGGTGTGTACAGAAAGATAATGTGGCACAGAGAAATGCTGAACAAATAAAGAGCCAAGAGGGGATTCACAGGAGCTCTGCAGTAAGAACACTGCAGTAAAAAGCATACATTTAGTGTTGCTTTGTACAGCATGAAGTGTCACTCTGGCTTGAAAATAACACAAATCATGTTTAATCATAACTTTTTCTTCTTTTTTGTACATTTGCTATTCCCATCACATTCCTGTTACTCTGGTTCATGTCTAATTCCTTTCCTTTCTTGTTTTACTAATGTTCAGGATGGGCACAGCATCTCAGTGCCTGAGGAGATGTCTTTGGGTCGGCTCCTGCGGCGTGCCTCCTCCAAGGCTTCCGACCTCTTGACCTTTAACCCTGGAGTAGGGGGCTCATCCTTACGCTCATGCCTGGATGGGGAGATCATCTTCTCCAAAAATAATGTTTGTGTGCATCCAGCAGAGCCACTGCCAGGCCTGGCGGAGCACCATCCAGGTAGGTTCAGGCAAACAAACGCATATATTTAACAAAACTTTCCATACATAATATATTTGAGCTATATAACCTTACAGGACCACGTGAGTTTGCAGAAGTGTAGTTAAGGACACAACTTATCTTTAGAGGGTATAAGTCCTGAAAGGTTACAGTGCAGTTTTAAAGGTGTTTGTGTTAGCCACTTTCTAAAGTGTGCATTATTCTGAAAACTTATTTTTATTTCTTTCAGTTACACAGGAAACATGCCTACTTCATGCCTACTTGTAGTTTTTCCTTGTCACTGTTATCACAGTTAGCTTACAGTTTTGTTCATAAGTATACTTTGGCAGAAGTAGTGATTTTTTTTTTTTTTTTTTGGCCATTTAAAAAAAAAAAAAACTTAATTCATAGTGGTTGGGTGAAGCTATTTATTGTCAAACCTTTTTTTTATATATATAATGACAACAGAAATGACCCTGATCAAAAGTTTACATACCCTGGTGATTTTGGCCTGATAACATGCACACATGTTGACACAAAAAGGTTTGCTACTAAAGGTAACCATCCTCACCTGTGATCTGTTTGCTTGTAATCAGTGTGTGTGTATAAAAGGTCAGTGAGTTTCTGGGCTCCTGACAGACCCTTGCATTTTTTATCCAGTGCTGCACTGATGTTTATGTATTCTGATGGCATGGGAAAAGAATTGTCTAAGGATCTGTGGTAAAAAGGTAATTGAACTGTATAAAACAGGAAAGGGATATAAAAAGATATCCATGGAATTGAGAATGTCAATCAGCAGTGTTCCAACTTTAATTAAGAAGTGGAAAATGAAAAGGTCAAGTAGACTGGGCTGCATAGTTGAGTTGCCAGAAGAAAGCCATTACTAGGCAAATGCCACAAAGCATCCTGCTTACAATACGTCAAACAACACTCAAAACTTCTGGAATAAAATTTAGAGAGGAGTCAACAAGGCCTATGATGAAAGGTACACCATTTCTACTGTGAAACATGGAGGTTGATCACTGATGTTTTGAGGATGTGTGGCCTACAAAGGCACAGAAAAGATGAATGCAGCATGTTATGAGAAAATACTGGAGGACAATTTGCACTTATCAGCCCAGAAGCTGCGCATAAGACATACTTGGACGTTCTAACATGACAACAATCCAAAGCACAAGGCCAAGTCGACCTGTCATTGCTACAGCAGCATAAAGTGAAGGTTCTGGACTGGCCAGACTCCTCTCAGTCTCCTGACCTCAATATCATTGAGCCACTCTGGGGAGATCTCAAACATACAGTTCATGCAAGACAGCCCAAGAATTTACAGGAACTGGAGTCTTTTTGCCAAGAAGAATGGGCAGTTTTATCATCTGAGAAAATAAAGAGCCTCATCCACAACTACCACAAAATAGTTCAAGCTGTCATTGATGTTAAAGGTGGCAATACGGGTATGTAAACTTTTGATCAGTGTCATTTGGTTAGTTTCTATTGTCATTATGATTTAAAAAGGTTAAACACAGTTGTTTGACAATAAATTGCTTCACCCAACCACTAACTATGATCAAATTCTCTGAAAAATGGCCAAACAACTACAAATTCTATCAGTGTATGGAAACTTATGAGCACAACTGTACTCTGACACTCTGCAGGCTATCTGTGTGTGCACATGGAGAAGGATGAGAGCCTGGGCACCACCTGATTCTGACTTGGGTGCCAAACTCGCATCCAGAGGCAGGATGAGGAGGCAATGCGCTACATCACTCCAGAGAACTCTCCAGTGCGCAGAAACGCACGCCGCCAAGGACGGAGGTTGGAGTTACTGTATGGCTTTTAGACAACAACTATTTAAAAAAAATAAATTGGAGAAACCAGCTTTATGCAACATTTTAGCATGCCTATTCATATCAGTGAATATTCATTATCACAATATATTATGGTTTCTGCCTACACTCAACAGAACTGATGATTCCTGAGATGTTCCATATAAAAATAAATTTATACTATATCTGTCTCCTTGCAGGCACCACACTCGTCCACCTATAGCCCAGGAGGAAGATGAGGATGAGGATAGGGTCTTGAGCAGCAGCACCTTGGCAGATGGCCACAGTCTGGTGGTGGAGTCTGGAGCAGAGCACTCTCACCAGCAGCAGCTGCCCTCTGCTGGGGAGGAGGGCGACGAGGGCTCCTACGAGCTCTCGGATGAAGTGAGCCGGGACAGCACAATGGGCTCGGACTCGGACACCTTCTCCTCTCCATTTTGCCTGTCCCCGGTCAGCGAGGCTCTCTGTGAGAGCAGCAGCTCTGTCTTTCTGGACAGTGAGAGCAGGTCAGTGAAAAAGCAGCACATTTTTTCTATAGATACAATTTTAAAGATTATACCTAAATGTATCTCAGCATGCCAGTGTATTGAGGTGTGCATTTGTACTACAACTACTACAATCACTACTAATGGCAGAAATCATTACTGGTATTAACTATTGCTTAAATCATGAGAGTCGGCTGAAAGCAGTATGGGTAAGAGTGAATCAATCATCAGTGTGGACGATATGAAATAACATATGTTTGGGTGCCATGAGAATATGCAAGTGTCTAAAATGGAATGTTGAATTTTAACATCGTTATGTCCTTATGCCATCTCTTTATCAATAAATTAATCTAATATATAGTGTTGACGCTTATAATGTCCCACATATATAGTCCCACTGTCTGCCACAAGGTGGAGCCATAAATAAGCAAATCAGTGGGAGGCTTACTCTTTCAGACCACATGGTGGCTTTCTGCACTACATTGAATTGAGAGTTGAAGCAGGTACATTACTGATGAAGAGGGTGTTATGTGTCTTTATCACAATTTAAGATACTTTTAAAGATATCTGTGGTTTGGGGCACTTTCATTTGAATGTTATATATTGCTACAGATGGTCTGAAATCATTCCCCAAATCCTACAAACCTCAGTGGCTCCAGATTGTTCACTAATCAAGGGAGCCATCTGGACAGCGATTGTGTTGCTGTTCGGACCCCGCAGTCATTTGACTTTACGATTCCCCTCGTGGTTGTTCCCTCGCTCTGCTATCTGGCCTGATCTACTGCCCAGAATGTTTGAGCCTGTGTCAGTTTGAGAGCCCTGCTTGCTGTAAGTACAGTCAGTGTGTGACTTGGCAGTGCTCTCCCCTTCACAGCTTCTAACCTTTACTTGGTCCTCCTCTTGCTTCTCTGTGCCTCATTCACTGTTAGTATCTCTTCAATACTCTGGCACTCAAACCCATCTTTTGTGTGGTCTCCACTGCATGATTTCCTTCCTTTCCTTTCTGCCTGTCTTTTTAAATGTCTGTACCTCACTTTGCATCTTTTCCTCCTGATCACTCTGTTCTTCTCAATATTGTTTCTTTTTGGTGTTGCCCACCTCTCAAATATCTCACCCCCCTTCCCTTCCTAAAGTCTGTGTGAAGCCCTTTTGATTCCCAGTGCTCCCGGGGTTGTTGTGCTGGGCTGAATGTCAGCTCTCCGGATTAGAGCACTGAAGAGAGCGCTGCAGCAGCCAAAACCCTGGAACCCACTCAATCTCTCTTTCTCTGTGCCTTGCTTTAATTGACACTGTTAAGGGGCCAGGAACTGGAAACATGTCACTTGGAATCATTCAGACAGAAAGAGCTGCATATGGGAGAGCAGCACAAGATGAAAGTGGGGTAGGAACGTGAAGAGAGTGGTGGGAGAAAAATCTACAGTTTAACCACTGTCACTCTGCTGGCTTTTTCTCTACTTTCTACTGTTTTGAATTTATTTAATGAAAAGTCAGACTTGTATCATTTTTGTAGTAAAGGAATATCTGTTAGAATGATGTTGTATATACATTAATATGAGAGACTGCATTTACTGTATATCTTAAGACAAAATGTTCTTTATGGGATAATTGATTAGTGACGTTTTTAGAATGACTACAAACTTTATAATGACACTTAAGCAATTAAAGGGATATTAATTGACTTCTGTTTAACTGTGAATAAATAAAATAAATAATTTGCCCTTATAGTTCACTGACATGGTTTGTACTGTAAATATACTAGTAATGTTTAGATGATTTTATTCTCATGTTCTCTCAAGTACACAAATTAACAATCTGGGCTATTTGTATAATATTAAATAAGAGAATGATGCTGTAGGACACATGCTCCTCACTGGTTCTAAATGGTTCTAATCCTAAAAGAAGCCCATTTCAACTAATGCTTTTTATATCTGATAAAAAATCTAAAAGGACATACAACTTAGAGCATTCATATACTTTATTAACTTCTACATATTTAGTGACCATTTCCCACTTTGAACCTGCCACTGCCACCCCCCTGTTGCTCAGTCCACCCTTATCTCTCGGTCTGTCTTTGGGGATTAGCTGAAGGGCCTGCAAGTCCTTGGAGACCAGTTGCACTTGGTCCTGGTTCTCAGGGTGAGCTGGCAACAGCGTCCCCAGGGCAAAGCCTCATGTGTGTGGCGAGAGGTGTTATGAAGGGCCTCGGGGCAGTTTGATCTCACCCAGGTCTGATGGGACATGCCATGGAAAAGGTACCTGACTCTTAACAAAACAGCTTGTTTACATATTGTACTCCCTGTACATTTTCGGCCTCACTCGGTGCTGTAAATCATCACTTGTTTGTTTGTTTGTTTGTTTGTTTGTTTTTTCAGACAAGTAAGTTATTCACACTGTAAGGACGACAATCATGTGCTTCCTTTTTTAGACATTTGTTTCAGTCCGCAAACAAATGAAGCCAATTTTTCTATAAATGGGTTCCTAGTCCTTGTTAACACCTAGAATTATTATTGTATTTCACTTCACCAAACTCCCTTGCTGAGCTCTCTTTGCCTGTCTACTTTGTGGTGTGATACATGAGACGGTGAGCTGTAAATCACTTGATAGCAGAGGGAACTGCAGCTTGGATTGATCAGTCTTGTTATTATTTCCCCATCTGCTAGCAGGGAAATGATTAGCCAGGCATGATTGATTTGGGGTGTTATAGATTAAACCTGTCTTCGCAATGGCTCTTCGCTTTTTGTGTATTCATTTTTAAAGCAAAAAGTGACGTCGTTGACGTTTAATCCTCAGACTGAATTGCTGCTGGTTAGAACATTACATCTCTAATGTGTAACAAATGCATTAATTTAGCCGTCAGCTCAAATGTCTCTGGGTTTAACATGTTTCAGTGGTGGCCTGTTTCTCAGCATTAGCATGTCCTGAGACGTGTTGAAGAGTGCATTATGGTCATTAGCTACGGTCCATTCGCAGTGTGTGTGTGTGTGTGTGTGTGTGTGTACTTTATCCAGACTTATAACACAACAGTGCTGGGTGTTGTTGCATTTTTGTGTGTGCCTCGTGCATAGTTTGGTCTGTGTTGTTCTGTATTTAGTACATTGTGTATCTCTTATGCGAATGTGCTTCGTCTGCAGTAGAGGAACCCTAGGCTCAAATTTCAGTGCCGGGAACAACATGACGGTCGGCCATGGGGGAATGACAAGGGAAATTGGACAGCAGACAGTATGATTTGTGTGTGTACAGATTCCCTTATGTGTGTGTGTCCTGAGAAGCCTCCATGCATTCCTCCCATTCTCTGCTTCTTGGCAGGGTCATACTGAGACACAAAACAACAGGGCAGAACTGAGCTGTGTATAGCCTATATGTCTGTTATCGCTGGGTTAAAACACTGCTGCCCACTGTCTACATGAAGATTACAGTTAATGGAGCATAGCAGCGTAGATTTTGTATAGAAAGGGTTCTGTTAAAGGGGTAAAGAACATGTTGACCTCATGGAATGTCTGACTCACAACTTAAGTCATTAAGTATTTATCTACAAAATACAAGCTAAACATTATTTTCTAATGTTTCTGTTTTTTTATTTATTTATTTTTTCTTCCAGGGAGTTGTGTGATGAATCCATGGCCCACTCAATTAGCTCCGCCTCCAGTCTGGACAGCCACGCCCCCTCCGACAGCAGCGGCCAATCGCAAGTGGTGCGGTGGGAGGAGCAGCAGAAGGTTCTGGCTCTGGAGCAGTTGTGTGGTGTCTTCAGGGTGGACCTTGGTCACATGAGGTCACTGAGACTGTTCTTCAGGTCAGGCTCAAGTCTAGAGGTCATTAAAAGGTCATAGAGGGCACATTGAGGAGTTATTGCATGCCCACTGAGGCTAATAAAATATAATGTCCATTGAATTATACTATAAGTGTGAAAAACTTTCAAAACAACACTACTTTTTACTTTTTATTAGAAAGTACATAGCCACGGGAGATTACAATATGTACAATCAAAGTTGTTCCAATGGTTCTTTGATTTGAAAAGAAGAAGAATCACTCTTTCACAGACACACTGACTCCATCTCATAAGAGCACATATCTTACCAGATAAATACAAATCTGATCTGTTGTTTTGACAAATAGTTACTAGATCCATGGTTTCTTTGTATTGTACCAAATAAATGACATTGATAAATTCACTCTGAAAGAATTATGTATTAATTGTGTTGTTGTAGTGATGAAGCATGTACCTGTGGCCAGTTGGTCATAGCCAGCCGAGAGAGCCAGTACAAGATTCTCCACTTCCATCACGCCGGTCTGGATAAGCTGGCCGAAATCTTCCAGCAGTGGAAGTGCTGCCGGGAAACTCAGCTGAAAGACCAGGTCGGGCTACCATCCAAAATCCAGTTCGGCATCTGCATAAAGACAGGAAAAGGCTGTGTACGATTTTAAGCCCCTTGTTTGTCTTATAACTCATTCAAATTTTCATCCCCTCAATCTTTCTTTCCTTCTTGTCATCAGGTCTCGGATGAGAAATCCTGCATGCAGTTTTCCATTCAGAGGCCCACCCTGCCGTCAGCTGAGACCCACCCTGAGGAAAAATTGTACCGGCGACTGGATGTGACCACCTGGTTGCGTCACCTTAACCATAATGGACAAGTAGAGGAAGAGTATAAACTACGCAAGGTATTGGATGTCTATGGAGGTTTTGTTTGCACATAAATATTTTTATAATATAATAATCTTGGTGTTAGTCATAAACCATAGAAAGCAGGTTATTTGCAGTCATGGTGAGGGATCTGACCATCCATGCAGTCTCTCTTTTTGTTACATTTTGCGTTCATGCACCAAAAGTTATTGTGATTTGCACCTCAATGTTTCAAACTTTCAATTTTAATCAGCACCCTCTTCAGTAAAGACATGGTTAGTCTTGGCCAATGCCTCTCTGTGAGTCATTTACCTTCTCTGGTATTGACTCAATTGTAGGTTTACCACTTTTCTAAAATGACTGTGTGGCAGTTAGACTGTGACCAAGATGTTTCCTCAGTAAACACTCAACTGCAAGAACACAGGAGAGCCTTTTTTTGGTGGACACGCACACTTGCCAGTGTTTGCTTTTTGTATGAGTTTCAGTTATGCACTTTTTGCAACATAAGCGACAAATAAAGTTTGAAGGCAGGCATTATGCATCTTCCAGCCGTGGGACTTGTTTGAATAGTTCACACTCTGTCCTTGTTCTGCTCTTTGCCCTGTCTCTGCCCTCTGCATTTTAAGAACACTGCCTTTGTGCACGCTAATCATGATAGCCTCCTTCTCTTCACCAGGCCATCTTCTTTGGCGGAATCGACCCATCCATCCGTGGCGAGGTGTGGCCCTTCCTGCTGCACTACTACAGTTATGACTCCACCTCCCAGGAGAGGGAGGCCTGGAGACTGCAAAAACGAGCCCACTATCAAGACATTCAACAGAGGAGGTGGGAATAATGAGGACATGAAGAAAGATGTGTGTGTGTGTGTGTGTGTGTGTTTGCTTATTTAAAAAATATATATAAATTGTGCAAGTTGCTTAGTTACAACCATCACAACAGTAAAGTGGAATGTCGGCTGATAACATGGAAGTCAAGTCGATGTAAAAGGCCCGACAGAAGCACAGCGGTGATCTCTGCATTGTGAAACAACAGATAAACCGCCACATGGCTATACTACCGACTGCCAAATGTTCAGTCACTCAAATATTAAACCATATGTGAGTCTGTTGTGGCTCATCGCAAGCACTGACCAATCAATAGGCACAATCAGAGAAGTGTTATGGGGAGGTGCTGGGTGTGAAATAAAAAGGTCTCTAGAGAAAAAAAAACATGTCATGTCTTATCAGATCATACACTCGTGTCAGAAGGGGAGAAAAAAAAGTGTTATGCACTGACAGGCACATGCACCAGCGCTAAACACACACATATAGATATAGATATAGATAGATATATAAATATAGATCCTAGAGTCCAGACTGCAGCCATAAAGCAAAAGGCCGAGTGTCCTTATATTTCTACATGTAGTGTTCTGCTCTCAGTTCATAATAATGATGATAATTGGACAGGTTTCTCCACGATGGCCTATTAACATTTAGAATCCATCAGAAGGTGTTATTGGAGTCGGGTAATTAGAGCGCCTGTTCTGTGAATTTCTTTAAAGCCGTTTGACAAGAGCAGCCTCCAGGGCCACTAGATCATTAGGATACATCTGCACGTCTTTTCTTTGCTTCCTGGCATCTTAAGCATAAATACTAAGCTTTAATGCCACAATAGTGAACACAAAAAGGAAAAAAAGAGTGGAACATATACTGTATTTAAACATTTCTGGGATTTTTCCATTAATTTCAACAACATGAATATTTGAAATAGAGGAGCTATTCTGATTGGCAGTGGAAATTTGAATCATTTGGATTTAGCTAAATGCTCTAGCACTTAACTTTTTTTTCTCTGCTGAATAATAGTGTGTAGATTATGGCTAAATGTTTTTGGAGCAGCAAAAGAAAATGAAGTTGGCTAAAAATGACACAGAAAATGGTTTAGCCAGTTTTATTTCTATTTCCTTGTTGAGTTTTGTCTTTTCAAGAGGATTATTGTGTGAAATGGAAAATGGATTTGGTCCATGTCCTTCCAGTTAGTGATCCAGAGCAAACACAGTGTAAAATTAAAGGAACTAGAAGGTTATAGCTTTGAGTGCCAAACACATGAGTGATTCAGGTATGTGTTTTCCTAAATTTCTTTTAATTAAAAGCATTAAAGCTGGTACTAAAGTTGTAAATGGCGTCCTCAGGAGAGCTACAGAAAGGTCCAACAACACTAACAAAGCATTCTGAAACTAAACAGTTGCACAGCGTTGCATCAGGTGTGTGCTCATTATTCCTGCTGGAGCTACATGGAAAACAAACACTGTTAATTAAATCCCCTCAGCTTGTTAGAAGAGCAGTACATTAGTAGCATACACAGAGAGCATTGCTAACATTGATGCTAACACTTCCAGTGATAGATTGAGATTTTATGGTTGTGGGATGATTCTCAGTGGAGCACTTGACAATGAAATCTCCTTCAGTCCACTTGTTCTGCTTACTTTGGTTTATTTGCAGTTAAGCATTAGTGTTTTTCACCAGAATTACTTTTAAGACAATGCTTTATTTTTTTTACTTGATCACCAGGCATTTCCACGATTTCTTATCTGTGAGTTACCTCGGTTTTATCCAATCAGAGCAGCACCATGTTAACATTAGTAATGATAAAATCTTCAAACCTAAAACACGCCCATACATGTCAGTACTGCCACATCACTGGTCACACTGGTCAGTTAGGCCATGGTTGAATACTTTGATTGGAGCAGTTCAAGATGGATTTTTGTGAGTTTGTAAACTCCCAAATCTTGCGAGAATCCAGCTGCAGCACAAGCTTAGGCCTTACCTAAGAGACTGTTTATTAAAACTTTCCCAAACTCGCCTGTCTTCCTGCTTTTACATGTTGTTTTTTCTGGTTTTCTTAAGGTTGTCTATGAGCCCCGAAGAGCACAGTGCGTTTTGGAGAAATGTCCAGTTCACAGTGGACAAAGATGTGGTGAGAACGGATCGCAGTAATCAGTTTTTCCAAGGAGAGAATAACCCCAATGTGGAGATCATGAGGTTAGACCGCATCACTTTCATATCTCCCATTTCTCCTACTCTCCTTCTTCTTTCACCGTCCATCCTTATCGCTCCTATTCCTCAACCCGACGCACTGGCGCACCTATTCATTTCATATTCTGAACCCCGGGGGAGCTGCAAATGAGTTTCATGCTTTATTGACTCTGACTAAGCCGTCTGAGCACTTTTGATGCATACTCAGAGCTAATGGTTTTCTAAACGAGGAGCAAGAGGATTTAAATAGCATATTAGTTTAGTGACTCTCATCGAGGCCCCTGGTATTTGTCTAGGTATTATGTCTTGTGCTGCATCGGGGGGAGGGGTGATACTGCTGCCGCACATGTACACTTATCTGTTTCATATCAGCCTGGCAGATACAACTGCTGAGAATCCCACAGGCACAAGATTTAAACTTCTTATCAAACATTTGCAGTGTGTGCTGCTTGAAGACTGTGAGAAATAAAGCTGTGTATTACACTTGCATTAGAAAACAAAAGTTTTTACTTTTTTACTCATGTTGTGCATTTGAGTGCAACTACCAATGATGTTTTCTTCAAAGCTAATTGGATATGAAATAGAAAGATCATTAATTAGCTCCCTGGTTACTGGAGAAGTCGGCATAGCAACAGCTAGAGCAGGGCTTGTCGTGTTTTTTCTGGGGAATTACCGGCAATGCTGAAACACATGTTGGATTTCTCATAGTGTTTGGGTGGGACCTTACTTTTGTGTGGTTTGGCTGAGCTGCTCCCTTATGAATATATCCATATAAGGGACTGTCAATAAATGCATTTGCGGGGGAGCTTGGCAAGTTTTGTTTATTACACCTTTTACCCTTTTGTATTGGTAGCCATGTTTTTGCTGAGATGTTAGAACGATAGTTATATGTTTGCGGTTGATCTTGCTGCAGGCAAATTCTGCTCAACTATGCAGTGTTTAATCCTGACATGGGCTACTGCCAAGGCATGTCTGACCTGGTGGCCCCACTGCTCAGCGAAATCCAGGATGAAAGTGATACCTTCTGGTGCTTTGTTGGCCTCATGGAGAACACCATCTTCATCAGCTCGCCGCGTGATGAAGACATGGAGAGGCAGCTGGTACCATGATTTATTTACTGTGTCTTCAAATGTCAGCTTGTATTAAGACGGGGGCTCGAAGAATAGCGTTTCTGTGTACTTTTTACGCCTGTAGATGTACCTACGTGAGCTGCTGCGCCTCATGCTGCCCCGCTTCCACCAGCACCTGACGCGGCTGGGAGAGGACGGCCTACAGCTGCTCTTCTGCCATCGCTGGATACTGCTATGCTTCAAGCGAGAGTTCCCTGACACAGAAGCTCTGCGCATGTGGGAGGCCTGCTGGGCACACTACCAGGTCAGTACAAAGTCCCAGTGGCTCCTTTGCATACGCTTATTTGTGAGAGAAGACTTTGCATATTTACTACACAAGCGGTGTTTGGAAGTGTTCTGTTTCACTGCACTACTTAATATTTAATGATTATTCACAAGGGGCTAAAGGGAGATACTGCTGTAAGGAGCTAAAATGTTTTTTGTTTTTTTTTATTATTTATAATAAAGCCTGACATTTATTGGAGCTCAGTTATTTTGGGACTGTTCGAGTGATTTATAAAACTGTAATGCAGCACAAGTAGGACATTGTCGGCTACACGCTACAACAAAAGCTGTTTTCAGAAAATAAAGTGGGGTTTTGTATTTTTTTTCTATCCTTGCCTAATGAATTTGCGTCTGTGGGGTGTACTTCCATGGCACATAGCTCTTCACCTCTCCTCGCTGTTGCAGAGTCAAATGTCAGTTGTCCTGTTTCATGCCATCTGTTAGCTCCCTCTTTAATGCTCTGCAGGTGATGATGGAGCAGGTAGAAATGGGAAATTACGGTTTACAAGGTTAATTGTCTCCAACTTTGTACATTTCTGATTGACCTTTTGATTTGGTAAAAAATAAAAAAGAAATTATACAATCTTTATAAAGGTCTAAATAATCAACCATTGACATTTTGTCATACTTGTCAAGTTATTTATATTGAGATTATGATTGTGATCTTTGGAAAAAGCAAACCATCAGCAGAATAGGTTATGTAGGCCTGATTATGTAATTTTGCCTTCTTTGTTCACGTGGATGTTTGTCTCTGCAGACTGACTACTTCCACCTGTTTTTGTGTGTGGCCATCATTGTTCTCTATGGGGAGGACGTGACAGAGCAGCAGCTTGCCACTGACCAAATGTTACTCCACTTCAGTAACCTGTCCATGCACATGAACGGAGAACTGGTGGTTCAAGGTAACATGCTGTACTACTATTACATTTATGCAGCTGTAGATGTTTCTGTTGTGGAGGCTAGGAGACTCAAATAAATAAGAGATCTGTTGGACAAATGGACAAAAAATGCTCCAAGATATACCCCTTAGGAAAAAAAATGTTTTAAAATCTTTTCATGGAGAAGAGGCATCAAGTCTGGTCTTAAAACAACTCTAGGTAGAACTGAAATAGAACACAAAAGAATGCAAAAGCCAATGCATGCATGTATTTCAAATAGTTTATGGAGAGAATTCACTTCACACTGATATTACAAACTATAACTTTTCATTTATAATACCACTATCAGTTGGGAAAAGGCTGATGTATGTATGTTTACTGACCATGAGGCCTGGTGCTGCTCTGTGTGATGCTGTCATGCCGAGTGTTTTGGACGTGCATTGCTGCTGCTGCGTGTGTACGGCTTCATGTTTATGGATTCTGTGTTAGTACTCGTGCAACCAGAGGCACCAGAGTTCATGTTAGCATGCAGCTGGTGTAGCTCTGGAGATTTAGCATCAAGAGCAGGCTTTTTACCTTTAGGTCAAAGAATGCAAAGCTGACCTTGAATGGGTTTTGTTATCTTCTGAGTCGAGTTTATTGATGTATGTGAATATTTTCTTATGTAAAAATAAGCTCTCTCTTCCTTAACTTGCATACATATTGTCTGTTTTTTTTTTTTACATTTTTCTTATATTGCTTTTCCAGGCTCGCAGCCTTCTCTACCAGTTCCGACTCCTTCCCAGGATCCCTTGCAGCCTGCATGATCTGTGTAAACTGTGTGGCCCGGGGATGTGGGACAGTCGCTACATCCCCACTGTGGAATGTTCCGGTGAACACCCTGACTCTCAAAGCTGCCCTTACGGGGGTACATCCACCCCACAGCCATCCTCCCCATCTCCCTCATCCACGCCTTTACATTCACCCAGCCTTGCCCCACGCCCCCTCCAGACGACAAGAAAGCCTCCAAAACCAGGGACATATTTACCTTCAGGAAACAATCGTGATTGTTTAAGGATGTGTCCCTTGTGTGTTTTAACAGGGTTTGAATCCATATGCTGGATTCTTGAACTGCCTCCCTCTTCTTCAACTCACTGTCCAAACAAGGGATTCTGTCACTAGACTCTTTTGTGCGATGTGGAACACTGCCTTATCAGAATTTCACTTGCAGCATTTGTGATCACATGCTCTGGGACAGTTTGGTGTTGAGGCCAGAGTTTAAGTGGCTGCTTCTTAGTTTTGAAGCAGAACAGACAATCACTGGTCGCTGTGTCCGTCTGAACCCAAGTCAGGTTTCGGTCCACTGCTGGTTTGGCGCCCTTCCAGTGGTCTTCAGGGTTTCAACAGGGTCTGAGGCCTGGATTCATGTGGACTCTTGAAAAAGGGTCAAACTTGAAACAGGAGATCCATTCATATGAGTTGAACTTTTCACAATGGAATAGTTGTGTGGGCATCACATAAGTGCATATTTCAAATCAAAAGATGTACTTTTAAAGGTAAACCCTGAGCGTTAATGAAAAAGGGTACAGACAAGTATAAATGAAGTATGTTTAGATTTCATTTTTCAACAGTACAATATTAAGCAATATATTATCCTTGCATGATTTACTTAGAGGGCACAGCGTGTTTGTTAGAAACAGGTTTGAATGTGTTTACATGACTCACATCATGATAGGGTTCTGTATATCCCCTCACAAAAAAAAAAAACTCAAAACATTTCTGAGCAATAGGTGCATTTACATTTTATCTGAGTTTCCTGTCTGAAACTCATTTGCATGTGACTACACAGTCCACCAGAGAGAGGGTTTAAATCATGGTTTTATCTCGACACATAAATGAATGGTTTTTTGTTTTTACTTGAATTTTTTTTTTCAATCTTGTTTAGACGGGGATGTAAAAAAATGTCAGCACAGTGTTATTTTTTTTCTCCGCTCTAAAATGAAAAATGTTGTCAACAAGGCACTGTCAACGCTATGACTGAGTCTACATGAATGTAATGGTGTGCTTTGTGTTCCTTTTCTCACTCGATGACAGTATGAAACTCTTCTGCGTGCGTGTGTATGTGTGTGTGTATAAACTAGAGCGACCTCTAAACATCTGGTAATGAGTTGGAGAACAGGCATAGACAGCCTCCTCCCTCTGACCAATCTCTTAAATTATAGCAGTCATCAGGAGAAAACCTGGAAGAGAAAAGAGGGATATAAAGCTGGCTGTTTGGTCTCTTCAGAAAAAAAAAAAAAGACTGTAAATACAAAGCGACCATTTCCCAGGGTGACTTTCGAAGCTTTTGGGTCCACACAGGGATGTATAGTGATGTGCACAACGCCTCTGTGGTTTGCAAATCCCAGATGTTCACTCTGCTCCGAAACTCTCCCCAAGAGAGCTTGTGAGTGACACTCTTGGGGGGGGGGGACGGACGGTGAAAACATCTTGAAATAGCTGCTAAAATGTAACATTAGGACCTTCAATCAGTCTTCCTCCCTCCTCCTCGCCTTCTTTCGCTCTCCCACCGCCTCCCTGTGGTCTCCCGCTCAGCAAGCCATCCCTGCAAATGACATTCATAACAGCTCCTTTTCCTATTAGTTATCATGTGCAGCTGCTTGCTCCAAACCCACAGAGTTTGGGAGATTGGCTGGCTGAGTAATGGCCACTGGGAATGAACATGTTAGATTTATATGTAGATGAACTCAAGAATTTTTATTTAAATGAATGAAACAGTTTTCAAAAACACTAAATCACAAATCTATGTGAGTTTGGGATCTGACACTACCGAATGTACATCGCTGCTGTTAGTCTCTGTATGTTGTAGAACTGTACTCGCCACAGTAATGAGCCTATTCTTACTCTGTATTAATAAAAAAACACTTGTGCATTTAAAAATGTCTGGCTTATTTTATTTTCAACAGTGACTTGGTCTACATACTCACACTTCACAGGCCACTGCAGCTTTTGCAATCAGTCTAAGCTTAAAAAAAACACAACCGTTTTATTTTATCTTTGCTTGAACCAGTTTTACCAGAAAGTAGCTACAACAAAGCGGGTATCTTCAGTTCCCTGAAAGTGTTGACTTAGATTTCCAGAAAGCCTTACATTACCAGCCGAGTGCTCCCACGAAAGGAGAGCAGAAAAACACTGGAGTGTCAGCAGAAATTGAACTAATTAACCCGGACTTACAGCACAAAATGTTTACAAAAATACTTACTGGGCAAAAAGACAGAACAATAAATCAGTTTGAGAGGAATGTCCATTCATTGTTGCAGAAAAACAAACCTGAAATTCCCAGCACTGTGAAGCCTGCGGGGAACCTGGTATTTTTCTAGTGTTTCATAATTTATTTTGGCTTAAATAATGCCACGATAATGTTGACAGTTTAGTGTCAATGTTGTAAAATCTTATCAAGCGTTGTGTGCTTTTTTCGTGTACCAAGTCCTGTATTGTCGCCAATCAGTAAACATGAAAGCGGGATAAGATACACACACAATATACAGTACATTGACACAGGTCAGGTTGGAGTTTGCAATGTTATGTCAAACACAGCTTTAAAAATCACAGTGTGTTGTAAGAGGGCCTCTTTGTGAGAAAACAGCTGCTCATTAACAGTCAACATTTATATTATTTGTTCAGTTAAAAGTTATATCATTAACAAATCATTTTGGAGGCAGGGAAGTGTAAACAAGCTATCAGCTGTCTGTCAGTTTCAGCTGTGGAGATAATGTGTCTCACTTCCAGGCAGCTGACGCCTTCAAGAAAAATCACTTCTAGTTTAGTTTCAGTCACTCATCTTGGATTGTTTAGAGGAAGTTCCAACCTCATTTTATGCCTTTGGTGACTCATCACTATTTAACCTACTAATGTCAATTAATGTAAGACTTGGTCAGGAACAGCATAATGAGTCGGGAATGATCTCAACCTGTATGCCCACATTGCCCATGGGCCTAATCCATTGTAAGCGCAGCTCTACTGTACATGCGATTATCCTGCTGTCCAGAGACTACCGCTGCTTTAGATGTGGAGACCGGCCTGCCAGCAATTACATCCCATTAGCCCCTGATTGATAGCTTCTCTAAGGGCTAATGCCTTTCTATAGCAGAGGGAAAAAAGGGGAAAATGACAATAAATACATAAATGAATAAAACGCCACTTCTCATTACTCCAAGCTTCGCCCTCTTCGTGTCCTTTGAGTGGCTGATGTAGTTTCGAGTGTAATCAGCTACATTACTGCATAGGTGCAAGTCAGGACACCACCCAGGCACAATATCAATCCATTATAAATGTCTCGTTGGAGGTGTTTTGCCTACACCTCATTAGATTAGAAGAGTTTTATTACTGGCATGTAATTGTAAAGATCTGTGGTTTAACAGTGAGGCCAGTGTGAGTATGGAATTACACCTGCTGTATGCTGTATACATTTGCAGCAGTTATACATTCGATGTACATTTTATAGACACTGTGTGTACACTTTCGAGATGACAAATCCTACGTGCTTTAGCTAAGAAGACATTTGTTGAATGATGAAATTATAAAATGTATAACAGTGTAACAGTGTGACTCGTTTTTTTTTCTCTCGTCATGTCTAAATGAAAGCACAACGGAGCATGTCATCAATGCTTCCTTAAATTGCATTGCTCATGTTTGCACTGTTTTAATCCTTACATTTGCGTCACCCTCTCAACATCAGTGTATCACCTACATATGTTAGAGGTTAAAATGCCCCCTTTACTTGCATCCTCCACCCTCTTTCGAATTACCGCCCTCTCCTCTTCCTCCTCCTCTTCTATTTCGTCTTCCCCTTGCCTCTAGCTGAGTGACACTGTGGGGCCTGGCTCCTGTCGTGAGGCCATGCATTGAACGCTGCCTTATTGCCCCCTAATTATCAATTACAGGCCCGGGCTTCCACACCTGGAGCAGGCCGAGATGGGAATGAACCGAGCCCATTAGGACGGACCTCCGACTGGGCTGTTTATAGAGGGGGCTGGGCTCAATTCCCCCGAGGTGATAACGGGCCTTACGAGATTGTGTTCCACAGCCGAAGTGTCTGACGACAAAACGGCTCTGTTTTTTGGTTTTCCATAAGACTTATGTGTGTACAATAAGAATACATCAAATACACACAAGTATCAGTCATCAATAGCAATGGCATATATCTCTTTTAAATTTAGTTTGTAGACACATAAACAACAATTAAAGAACCAGGAAGTAGTAACATAACCACAATAATATATAGAAATAAAGCACTAATTTGGAATTGCTTGTCCAGCCAGACCCATTCACTTCTTGAAGTAAAATGGGTTTGGTATCTAATGGATTGACAACAATTTCCATCGATTGAAATACTGTAACCTTTTTTCTGAAATAGGACTGGCTTTAGGCAATACTTTGTTTCAGATTAGCTGCATGTTTTTTAATCTGTGTCTTGTCTTCTCAGTGGTACTTTTTCTTCTTGCGTTGCTACGGCGCCCTGTTTTCTGATTGGCTGTAACACTCTAAGTCAATCGGTTGCCAAGATGGAACCCGACTTAACTAAAAAGCCACCCGATTGGTCCAAGTCATCGGGTTTAAGCTAGAAAAACAGAACCAATAAACAAAGTTTTAACTTCAATATAGTGAAAAGTTATTGTACATACATTTTTCAAAGCTTGAAATTGCACATAACATTTATATTTACAGTTGTGCACATACCCTGGAAGAAATTGTGATTCTTTTGCCCATTTTTCAGAGAATATGAATGATAACACAAAAAAGTTTTTTTTACTCAGTGAGTGGGTGAAGCCATTTATTGTAAAACAATGGTGTTTATTCTTTTGAAATCATAATGACAACAGAAACTACCCAAATGACTCTGATCAAAAGTTCAATCTCACTTCCTTTGGTGCTAGTTCAAGTGCTACGCATCGAGTGAACTGGTCAATGGCAGACTTGGACATGCAGTAGGCCAACACACCAGGAAAAGATCTTTGCCCATTAACACTGGATATGTTTGGTCTTGATCAGATGGGGTACACATAGATGAGTCAGGTGGTAAACTGATCTGACATTGACATACACCAGTTCTTAATTCCGTGTATAGCCACCTTTAACATCAATGACAGCTTGAAGTCTTTTGTGGTAGTTGTGGATGAGGCTCTTTATTTTCTCAGATGGTAAAGCTGCCCATTCCTCTTGACAAAAAGCCTCCAGTTCCTGTAAATTCTTGGGCTGTGGCTCAGAGTGGCTCAATGATATTGAGGTCAGGAGTCCAAGTACGTCCCATGTGCAGCTTCTGGGGTGATGAGTGCAAATTTTCATCCAGTATTTTCTCATAACATGCTGCATTCACCTTTCCTGTGCCTTTGTAGGTCACACATCCTCAAAACATCAGTGTTCCACCTCCATGTTTCACAGTAGGAATGGTGTACCTTTCATCATAGCCCTTGTTGACTCCTCTCCAAATGTAACATTTATGGTTGTGGTCAAAAAGTAAAATTTTGGTCTGATCACTCCAAATGACTTTGTTCCAGAAGTTTTGAGGCTTGTCTCTGTGCTGTTTGGCACGTTGTAAGCGGGATGCTTTGTGGCATTTGTGTAGTAATGTCTTTCTTCTGGCGACTCAACCATGAGCTCATTTTTCTTCAAGTGCCTCTTTATTGTGCATCTTAAAACCAGCCACACTCAGTTCCTTGGATATCTTTTTATATCCCTTTCCTGTTTTCTACAGTTCAATTACCCTTTCCTGCACCCTTCCTTAGACAATTCTTTTGCTTTCCCCATTTCTCAGAATCCAGAAATGTCAATGCAGCACTGGATGAGCGATACAAGGGTCTGTCAGGAGCCCAGAAACTCACTGACCTTTTATCCACACACACTAATTACAAGCAACAAGATCACAGGTGAGGATGGTTACCTTTAGTAGCTATCCAAACCTGTTTGTGTCACTTGTGTGCATGTTATCAGGCCAAAATTACCAGGGTCATTTGGGTACTTTCAGTTGTCATTATGATTTAAAAAGAGTAAACACAATTGTTTGACAATAAATGGCTTTGTGTTATTATTCATATTCTCTGAAAAATGACCAAACAAATCACAAATTCTGCCAGGGTATGTAATCTTATGACCACAACTGTATCTGTAATAGTAAAGTGATCAAATGAATGTGCTCTCAATCATTGCCATAATACTGTTTTTGCTCCAATATGCCTCAGGCTTCAGCTGAATACCAACAATCACTATGCTGTGTGTGTATGCCATACAAAAGAGGCCTGCTATGCACATTACTCTAAGCGTGTTATTTGCATGTAGCGTCTAATATCTCAGCATATTAAGTGATCAAGTGTGACACACAACATGCATAGATCAGTGGCTTCACGTCAGCCATTTGTATTCTCGGCTGCCTTCTCACTATTCATGTATGAATATGTAGCTGACAAAAATCGCTCTTCTCACTCTGGATGCAAATGGATTGACTTATCATGACAATAGTAGCTCTAGCTCATCCCTGCTCCATTCATCTGTTAGTGGCTTTTAGGTAAAGGTTATGGCACTTGGTTGTATATGGAGAGATTGAAGTGAAATGAGGAGTTTGTGCAAATAGCTGGAGGCGCCTGTGGGGAGCCCCAGGTTGACGGAGGTGAAGATATATGCTCTGACTCACTGTGTACTTTACAGCTCAAGCTTTTTTGTGCCTCGACTGTGCTGCACATTTATTCAGGTGTTATGGTGAATTGAAGAACTTATTCGAATTCTTGTAATTCCTAAAAATCAGACACTATTAAAAGATAGAGCTATTTCTGAGATGTCATGATGAAAACTGTTAGACAGCAACCACTTTGACACATTTGTTTTGTTTCCAGAAAACCCAGCATATGCCGGCAGACATTCTTTTAAATAAACCTATGAAAAAAAGGGGACACTAATTTAAATGCCTGTTCATGACCAACTTTTACCATAGACAGTTGCTCTAAGAAATACTTTTTTAAGCAGTCACATCACATTGGCTATTTTGGAACTAATATCAAATTTTGAACTAACTACATAACTATTGTTGTTCTTCAAAACATGAATTGTTGCCACAAGCCTCCCTCAGCCAAAGATGATGTAATTTAAATTTGAACGTCTGCGTCATCTTGACAACCATTAGCCACGTTGCCATGCTGTGTACACATGCGCTCGGTGCATTAAGCCTCCTTGTTGTGCTGCGTTGGGGCCTTGGGACATGTGCACTGACGCAAGCTTAAATCCCACTGGGCTGGTGATGCAGGTAAATAAACCACTGACTGTGTGCTCGGGGAGGACATCACATAGAAACACTTTACTACTTTACTTTTTCTAATCAAGAAAGCAAAGTAATATGTCCTGTCATGGCATGAGCACTGGACAGAAATGTAAACTCTATTGATCAGCCACAGTGTCGCCTCTGATTGAAAATATTAACTTCAGCAGTTTATTTTAACAACTGTGGACGGGACCAAACTGGGACTGACTCTGGGTCTGTTTACACTAAAACGTTTTTGAGAAAACTGTAAAATTGGACAGTAATAAAAATGGAAATGAACTATTACAGAAATGCTTCTATTTTCCAATACTTTTTCTCAGAATATGCTTGTGTTGATTTATTTCTACTCAAAGGCCTTCACCGGCTGGCCCATATGACCTTATCAGATGATTATCTTTCCTTACCTGAATCAACCTGTGTAGGAAGAATTCTTTTTTGTTGGTTATTAATGTTCAAAATTCTTCTGTGGCTTTCCAAAAGTAGCTTTTATTTCATGTATGTTTTAACCTTTCATTTATCTGTGAAAATGTTATTTTTGAATAAGTGGATTCTTTATTGTCCTGGTTTGTTTGGGTATTTGGTGCATTTAGGTGGGAACACAAGCTGTATGGTTCTCATCAAGACAATCGCTAGCATTGCCATCAAAGCACAAATTACAGTGGATCATCTAGTGACAAAGTGCTTCTTTGAGGGCTCACATTCTGCCATTTCAATCCAAATCTTTGTCACCTCAAATGAAAAGCACTTGTAACATCACAAGACCTTGCTACCATTATCCCTCTTTACCATTCTTCATCTCCCATAAGCACCCGCTCCCCTTAGGGCGACAAGGCGAGGTTTGATGCAATTCAATCCTAATCAGACCCTGTTTGCCTATTTTTCTGGAACGACTGTAATGTACTCCCATGAAGTGAGGGGTGCAGCGCCTCAGGCACAGCTGACTGTGACGGGGGCCCCCACTAGGGACCCTGTGGCCACTCCATGGGAAGGAGTCTCTAATCCTGGATTACTCCCCAAGACCTGCAGCCAGCTGGATTAGGGGATAGTCAGTGGAAAAGGGCAGTGTCAGCACTCTTTCCTCAGCAGCTCAGTGGATTAGAGCACTGCAGACGCTGAGCTGACTGTGAGGAACAGCGAGGCTACGCTGGTCCCTTTACTGCTACAGAAGCACCATACAAGGAAGTGGAAAAAGGGACGCTTCACTGCATATTTATACACAATGACTGGTTGATCTTTCCCTTCTTAGTGTAGTGTCAAATAATGTTTGCCTTCAAAGATCTGTTGAGGAAGAGTTAACCAGCATTTAAGAACATTAACTCACCCTGCACATTCACAAAGATGACAGTTAATCTACAGCTGCAGCCTGCCATCTCCCATTAAAGAGACAATCTACGTTACAGTGTGTGGGTCTGCGTTTGTACAGTGTATAGTGGGGGCTTGTGAACAAATGGGAGATGAGCTTTCAGTTGAGTTAAGAAGTGTTTTCACTGTGTGTGAAAGGTGAGCAGAGGAGTGCAGCAGCAGAGCAGCGTCAGATAACCCAGCCAGTTCCTCCAGCTCAGTAATCAGCTGCTATTGATTGTGAAGTAGTCAATGAGAGTAAAGTCTCAATGTGCCCTCAAAGCTGCCGTGCACAAATCAATCCTGGGCCTGTGCTGAGCTTATGTGTGACCTGCATAATGGAATCTGCTCATTGCTGCTGAGCATGGTTTGCCTCGTCTCCAAAGTAGGAGAATCCGAATTTCCTTTGGTGGTTGTAGGTCATTTGTTTGCTGCAACATTATGATGCCTTCCTCTTCTTATTTATTTGCAGTGCAAACAGTCCCTAAAACAACCACATGACCTCCCCATCAAAACCACATCCTATCAACTTATTACACAGAAGGAGGCCATATTGAAATTGCCAGGTGCCTAATTTGGTCTTT
The DNA here is from genome assembly GCA_024416835.2 of Perccottus glenii. Taxonomy (NCBI): domain Eukaryota; kingdom Metazoa; phylum Chordata; class Actinopteri; order Gobiiformes; family Odontobutidae; genus Perccottus; species Perccottus glenii. Next base: position 14,512,969 of record CM044553.2, read on the forward strand.
GTCGCACATAATTGAAACCACTCATCCCTCCCCCACTAGAGGGGAGAGCGACAGAAACCGAGAAGAGAGAGAGATAATTACCTTATAAGGCAGTGGGCTGTTATGAATGTGACGTCTCATTCCCAGCAGTGCATTGGCAGATGATACGGTAAAGCCCACTTTTCAAATCCATCTGAAGAAAGCTGGCTCTCGGCGGCTTTGGTCTGATAGCTCCAGCTGTCTCACTTATGTGCGTACATAGATTTTGTACCGCTCCACATAAGAGATGCAGCGGGTCGTCGTCTCATTTTTCTGTGATTTATATCTCTAAATAAACACAGCTACTCAAGGCCCACGAGTTTTTGCCAAAGAACAATAAACTGAGGGTATGGGTCCTTGTGCATACTATACAAACCTACATTTGACAAATGATTTAAATTTTCTCCTTCTTCTGTCACTGTATCTTTGTCTGCACTAGAATTATGTCTCTGTGATAAGTACTTAGCTGCTTCAGCTCTCTAACATAACAACCATCTTTTAACTTTGACCTTGTATACAGACTAAAACTGACATCTCTGGGGCTGAATTCAAAGTGTGTTAGGCCAATCTATCGTCAGTCAGTTTGTGATGGTGTTCTAAATGTTTTTGTTATTTCTTTTTACCCAGACGTTTTTTAGCATTTTGAACTTTAGCACTATTACACCATCCCTTAGTTCACTATTAGTTCAACGTTTAGAGTCAGGATCTAAATAGCAAAGAGCTACTTGAATTTGAGTGAGTTCTAAGCTTTAGTTAAGGTCTATCACTGTGAAACCAGACTCTGAACATAGAATCCTTCTGTGCCATTGTTTAAGGATGAATTATGGATAGTTATTCATCAGCAAACATTAGGGTGTTGAGTCATCCACAATACAATTACCAGACTGTTTAAAAGACTTTTCTGCAGGGTGTTTTTGTTTCATGCCTGTGTTTTGGGTGATGAATAGAGAGATGCATGAATGTGATGCTGAGTCAGGTGGTGGTTGTAGCACAGGTGGAGCCAGAGTGCAGCACCACACACCACCATTTTTATCTCCCATCCTTTTGTTTCCCTTTTCCGATCCTCGACGCTCTGTCGTGCGGCGCCATCTCATCCCTGCTTTTCTCTCCATCACTATCCCTGGTCGTCTCGCTGCATCTCACTGTACCCCTCCCCCCAAAGCAGACAGCCTGCTCTGTGCTGGGGGCAGCAGTAGCGAAGAAGGGAGGGTGTTCTTTGGGGAAATGGAGGACAGTATGCAGTCTGCTCCTCTTGGAAAAGTGTCCGTGTAGCGTCAGCTCGCTCCATGTCTTTCTGTGCCCTTTGTCTGACATCTTTTTGAACACACCTCAATCTTGTGCTCCCCCCACCTGCTATAGATACTACCTGTCTGTCACCCCACCACCCCCGCCTGTTGTCTCTTTTTTTGCCTCATATTTCCTACACTGTTGCCCTCACAGCATGCTCCTCCGTCCCCCGCAGAGAGGGTATTCTCCTGTCACTACACACCATCATCTTGCTGCCAATACTCTCTTTTTCTAAATCCCAACCTCCATTTATCTCAGGATCTTTTTTGTATCTCCAAGCTCCTTTCAATTATCTGTCTTTTGGCGGTTGCAGGGAGAGAGTTTCTCTGTACAAACATTTGCTTTTCATGAATACCCATCACGTAGTAACGCATAGGTGTGATTGCGACACTGGGCGAAATGTTAATTGCAGCTCCGCAGTGGTGAGGCCCTCTCTCGCGCATTCCTCCCCTCGTAGGAATCTGGCAGCAGCTTAGACGGGGAACAGAGAGTCTGGGTCAGGGCAGGCACACTCTGTGTAAAAGAGACCAGGGGGCGAGGGAGAGAGAGGAGGAAGGAAAATGAAAAGGCTGAATGAGGGGGTTAGGAAATGGGACAGGCAAATATAGGCTAAACGTGAAGCAAAGATGTGGATCCACAGTGATGACCTGAGGGCGTGATACAATTACAGAGAGTAGAAGTAGTGGGGGTTACATCAGCTTTTCTCACATTCATTTAATGGTAAATAGGTTGTTGTCGATGAAAATATCAAGGCAGAACTGATACTTCTACAAAAAGGAAGTTACATTACTAAATAGGGAGCAATGCTAATGAATGTGTAGAGAGCATTTAAGCAGATGCCAAGTACTAGGACTTTTCACTGGACTAGTTCAAGCTCTGGTTCTGTGGAAAATATTTAAATACAATCAGGCTAGACTTTTCATAAACAAATGAATGCAGTCCCTTGATCTTTAAACACACTTTCCACTGGTTGCATTGGCAATGTGCCTATTCATTTGACTAAAAATCAACAAGTGATCTGACGGCGCTTTCACACCTGGACTGTTTGGTCTGGACTTTCCCGTTTGGTGTGAACCAAATTTTCAAGTGTGAAAACGCCAACGGACCATGGTTCGGACCAGACAACTGCTCTTAGATCTGACAAAAAGAGGTTAGGTCCGTTTGTAGTGTGAAAGCACGTTTCATTTCATTTATTTAACAGGGACAATGCACATTAATCAACATCTGTAACCAATGCCACAGCTGTAAATGGGCCTGATTGTAGTAGAATTGCTCATTTCCGTTAGCAGTCCCCAGGCATGTAACATCAAATAACACACAATTGATAGACAAAATAGAAAAACACAGGAGACAGACAAAAAAACAGGATCTCATCTGACAAAATAACAAACCAACATTCAACAAGATCACACATAGACAGTTCCCACAATTCCAGACACAAGACAAGCTCAGATCAGGCGGATTTTATTATACATACCGCAAAAAAGTAAAGGCAGAGGAAAGGCACAAAAATGTGTTTAATGTATCAATAAATATTTGGTGATAGTTTAGACTTTCAGACCAAATGCAGGAAGTCACGGCCATTTAAACACACGAAGAAGAGCGAACGGAGGAAGTTAATGGGGAAAACGGATAAAAATACACAAAACGCATAGATTGTGATGTTTTACGTTTTGTATGGCTCGATTTTAAGCGCTACACTACGTCAGATGCCTTTTGTGAAGCCGTCTTCTTTAGTAAGAAGTCTTAAACTTCTTACTGAAGTCTTAAACTGTGCATTTGAAGTGCCATCTTCTATATCAACAGTAACATGTTAACCATACGCCAGTTTGATTACTGTATTTTTCCCATTAGCCCTCCTGGGTCTCTTGACAGTTTTTGTATTTTACTTTGGCATGACTTTGTCTGTGTTGTTGTAAATGGCATACAATTTTGGCAAGTTGTGTATTTTAGAGTGAATAAAGATTTTTTTTTCTTTCGTCTTAGAAATGGCTTTTAAAAAATAGTCCCTCCCGAGTCTCTCTGGCATTTTTTTACATTTTTTACAGTACCGCTGCAACCATTGAAACTAAATTTTTTTGTGTCCTATGGACCGGGGTGGGGCAGTTTATGTACAAGTTACTTTGAGAAAAAAATCAGATTTTTTTTTGACAGTCCCAAATTTGGATCTCCCAAAAAAAAAAAGATTTGCAATCATGGGAAAAAAATAGGGTTTTCTTTGCATCAGAACACAAACAGAGAGACTATTTGCTAAACCTGGCATTTAAGGGGTTAAAAATTCATAAATGTCATAAATATTTGTTATGTAGGGTGAGGAATGAGGTTTCAGACATAGATAATACTCCCCCAAAGAATTTAAAAATTGCTTTTACGTAAAAAATTTAAAAACTTTCAACATTTCATTTCATTGCTAAAACTGGCATTGAAGTAGTTAAAAAATCTGAAAATTCATAAAGATTTGTTGATAGTGAAGACGGAAGTTAATAATGACATTCATTAAAAAATTTGGAAAATTATCTTGACACAATATTTCTATGGCAATATTTTCTTGTGTCCAAGGGAAAAAATGAGGGACCCTTAAGAGTTAAACTGTAAAATGAGCCTCTGAAGAGATAACACTTCCACCACAGGAGGCACGCCCCCGGTTGTCATGACGACAGTGAACATTGCGTCAGGGAAAGTTCGATTGTCTGCTTTTAAAAACTGTAGAATGACATCAGAAGTTACTGAACCTATAAATAAACACATTTTGTGTAACAGCTTGTGAGTTCATAGTGCTGACCTTTAGGTGTAAAAAAGCCCTGTGAGAAAAGACTGGGGTAGTTTTAAATATACATCCTTTGTCTGAAAAAGTGTCTCTTAGTAGGCTATAGTGTATTCAATAATTCAGCTCATATCTAAATATATAATATCTAAATAGAGGAATGTTAGGTCACAATATTGTGATTTTGATCGTGATTGTAAGTCTTGATTATGGTGACACCTTAATATAATTAAAGATAGAACCACCCATTTTTGGTTCTGGCTCAATCAACATTTCAGGTTCAGAACCTTTATTCTCAGTGTAAACACATATAATTAATTATTATGAAGACCACCTAGACGAGTTTAGTTGTCAGTTCTGGTACAGGCCACTACTGCATCATGAAATAAGGGATTAAAGTCCATTTCAACATGGACCTGGTATCTGTTGCAAAATCGCCTTAAAATGGTGAACAGCAAGTGCTTTGTTGTTGGACAGGAATGCAGCCGGTTCAGCTAATTTAGAGGCGGCCATTTCCGCTGGCATAGAGGCTTGGCTGCGTTGGCAGAATGCTGTCATGGGCACAGAGTGTGGACGTTGTAATGTAAAAAGCAATGGACCGAAGAAAACTGATGCAGTACAAAGGCTCATTCAAGATCCACTGCTCCAACTTCTTTCCCAATTCTGAGAGTGGTCGAAAGACAGGTGGTCTTTAAATCCATTTGAGGCAACTATGATGTTAGTCTAACTGAAAAATGGCATTAGAGTGGTGGCTATTTAAATGAACAACAGGTGTACAGTAGCCTACACACTATAGACAGCCTGCTAGGAAACTGTTACTACAAGATGGGAAACATTCAAGACCTTAATCCAAATATGGCAAATGACCAAAGCTGAAATCAAACCCAGGTCTCCAGAGCATGTGTCATGCCACTGAGGCTGAAATGTACTTTCTTGCACAACACAACAGAGTTTGTGTTTACTAGAATAAAAAAACCTTTTAAATACAGTATATCACACAGCACAAGAAAACCACTTACAAGCTAGAAGAATGTAATATAGTACAGTTTCAAAAGGTTCACCACCAAGTGTAGCAGACTAGGAAACTCCTACATCATCAGGTCTGTCCATGTTGACAAAACAAACAAAAGATGATGAAGGCGACTCTTGCATATGACAGCAAACCAAACACTGGTGAGGACCTGATGGCTGCAGGGACATTCAGTTTGTGGTTGGGTTTATGTGTTTAAAGATGATGTGAAGTTAGTTAGTTGCACCAAGCAAATGTGACTGCTGCTGCTGTTGAGTGGGACTAACATCTTCTAATTGTGCCACTTTAAGAGTTCATCTTGTCACAAAAATAGAATCTTCTACGTTAGTCTTACATGCTACTGACACAGATGTTTGTTTAGATCACTATTTGACTTTCTCTTTGCTTATTCTTTCTCTTGTAACCCCTTTTTTACTGTGATCTGACTCTTCCTCATCGCTGTCACGTTAAATCACATTTGTAGCTGTCACTCTGATGGTGCAGGTGCATGTGGGTGGAAGGATGCCTCATCTTTTCCTCATTATCCAGCTTGTTTTATCCCACTGCTCTAACCCTTAAACACCCTTCCTCTCGCTACATCTGCTTCCTTCCACAGGTGAACACTCCCGCTCCCCTCCCTTTTCTCTTTGTCTCTCGTCTGTCACCCCCAACCTCCCGCCTCCCCACTCTGCCTGAGAAGTCAACCTGCTATCAGCAGGGTCTATGAATAGCACTGGCTTGGAGCTGCGACCCACTCACCTCCCCAACATAGCTCATGTCTTATGCATTGCTCGTGCATGCCAGAATCCCTCTGGCACTATTCTGGCTCCAATGTGGACACCCAAAATTCCTGTCCAGAATACAATCAATCTTTGGATTTAAGCAGCATAGATTATGTTTAATAATGCATCTTCAAGACAGGAGCGATTCCATATTTCATTGTGAATGCAGTTAATTAGCAGCAGTTTATCTCTGGGAATGTTTCAGGTGATAAGAACCATCTTTTTTATTCTTCTTTGAAGACCTGAATGTACCAGTCCCTCAGATTCTTTTTCTGCTGTATGTTAAAGTCATAAAGATTGAACAAGCTGGGTATGTACACAGATGGAGCACAATGATAAACTCATGCAGCCATCACTCCTCATTGAAAAATTCACTTTTGTCAAGATGCTCATTCCCAACACAGCAACCTGTTTACAATGCAACATACGAACGCATCCTACTTCCTCACAACTCTCCATTTTTCCCTGGGTGCCACAGCTCCAATAATACTCCAGGGAACAAGGAGCTTAGCAGTGACAGCCCCAAATCCCTCTTTCCACCGCACTGATTTCTGGATTAAGGAGGGGAGATTTCCACACCTCTCAATCGTATTGTGTGACGCATCTTTTCACACATCTACTTTTTATTCTAAATAGGAATGTTTCTTTATTTATACAGAGGCTTTGGATGGGGCCATGGGGGATGGATGAGGATTTTATAGTCGGGAGAAGGTGGAGAATAAGTGTGATTATTGTGGTAAACCCTCTTTTTATGAGTGGATTTTGGAGCCTTATAATAAACAGAACACCTAAACAGAGCGTTCCTAAAAAGCCTTCCTACTCGAGGCAGATTCTTGGCTCGCAGTGACTTACATTCATGTGCTTTACTCTGACACATTTGAATGCCACAGAAAGGTTGAGAATATTTTCATTCCACCATTCCTTGGTGTGATAAAGCCTCCCTATTCCAACCTCCTCCACTTCTTTCTCCACGCCTTTGACTCTCCCTCACATCTCTCACTGAAGGCCCTGTCATTTTTATCCTCCCTTATTGTCCTCCCTTCTTACACTGTCTTGGCTTAGTGTGTGTAGTCAAGACCACACTAACAGAGACTGAAGTGATGACTGAAGCAGACACCACTCATGGTTTACCGAACCATGTACTGACCTGACCTCTACACCTACCACCCTCAGGTGTACCTTTAGTCCAATCACATCACCAATCAGAAACTCCACAGTTGGTTTACGATTGTGTTTGAAGTCAGAAAATTCCCATTCTCAAAATTCATATCCAATCACAACAATGGTATGTGTAGTCGTAGTCTCAGACACCTGAGTAAAAAGTACTTTAATAAACGGTTCTATGACAAGGCTCGAGTATGACAACACTACTTTGAGGTTCCGCATTCTTCCAGTCGGAATTCTGACCTGCCAACTGGATTGCCGGAAGAATTCCACGGCTGTGATTATCCACTCATATTTCATTTACACACACACACACACACACACGCACGCACACACACACACAGAGTGGTAATAAATTAATGGAATGGGCTTTACTCTTTTATTACCTCTGGAGAAAGGTTTATTGTTTCTTGTTGCAACGGGTTCAATTGATTTACAGAACCATTCCAAAATATCCGAATGCCATTGATTTGCTTTTGAGTGATCTATCTTGAAGCATTTGTGCTACTTAACAGCTGCTTTTTGGCAGTGCACTATGTATATTTTTTCTATTTCTGCATGCCAAGCTAAACATAGCGTTGTGTTTTTATTTTACATTTATCTAGAAATTAGCTTGCGGTGCAGCAGTGTTAATGAGAAGTGGGAAATAGAAAAAAAGCATCAAAGAGGAATTTCCCAAATGAATCAGAGATGAGCATATATGAGCATTGCTAATGAAGGCAAAATGTACATGATGATGTCATTTTTTTCTGCAAAAACAAACAAATTGATGCCATTTATGTATCGAGTGTGGACACATTAAAATACAAATACAAGACAAGCTAACAGTGGGTGTTAATTGTGTCGAGCCTCGGGGCAAAAATAACATTGCAGCAAAGTCAGAGAGGTGGCTTATGTTCTGTCAGCAGCCCAATGCCTTTCTGTCATACACCACTTCGCTTCAACGTACCTCCATCAAATGTCACAAGGACAAAATGTATTCTTTACTTATTTAAAGATTGTATCCCCCAGTGAATCCCAGCTCGCAATGTTTTCACAGGATATGGCCGTTAATTGCTAATTAGGCTGGTGTAGCAAGAGAGCCCAGCAAGAGGTGCGAGCACTGTGTGGCTGTACACACAATAATTACTACGAAAGGTGTTGTAGGAGCATGTCAACATCTGCTCCCTGTGTGGATGCAAGAAGAAAGGCTTTCTGAGGAGGGGCACTCACAAGACAAGAAGCATTGCTATTTACCGGGTGATTCTGTTGCGGCACACTTTTGATTTGTTTAACAGGATAATGATCCATTGTGAGGTATAATAACTTAACTGATGTTTAGTGGTTAACATAGAAATGATGTATTCAGCTGGGCAACACACAGGAGGAACTGGACTGATTTTTGTTTTATAAAAATGTGTAGACTAGAATTCCTGATTTGACCTGGTCTATTAAAAATGTTCAAAGTAGCAGTAATTGGAGTAAGTTATTCTTTATAATAAACACTTAACTAAAATAATATTAGTTACCTTTATGTATTAAATGTGTTTCTGTAGTCATTTATGATAAATAAAAACTCTGCATGTCGACGTGCCTTAGCCGTGCAGTTGAAAATAAGTAACTGACAGGTAATAAAAATGCCCGACATTGTTTGTCTCATATCTTACTGTCTGTCTGCCTCTGCTGCACACATTCCACTGACAGCTACTGTAAACAAGCTGCCTGGGCGTGTACGTCATTGACTAAAGACATAAATAAGCAGTAAAAACAATATTTTATAACATCATCTTATAATTATATGAGTAATCACAACACTCCTTTTGTTTTTTATGTGTATTCTTGATGCTTTAGTGGATGGGCGCGCAACGTTTAGTCTTGTAGAAACTTGTTACGGCTAAAACTATTCAAAAACATGTGTTGGTCTAATGGATTTAATATGGCTGTAAATTACAGTCAACACAGCGGAGCATCGGTAGCACTCAGATGGAAATGAGCACTACTTGAGAGCCTTTTAAAGCTCTATTGAATGCTCCATCTGCAGTGTGTGTCTTCATTTCTATGCATCATTCAGCAGGTTTCTTCCAAGTGGCCTCTAAGATGAGTGCGGACAGTTAAGATTTGCCTAATGCCTTCCCCCTTGACCGTTTTATCTCTAAACACGATTCATGTTGCATTTCATATGCTTTGATAGATCCCATGGATTTCTTGGCTGTTATCATTTTTATGCTTCACTAAAATGAACTGAAATATCTCCTATATCCATTTTCTGTTGCCGTTTGTGTGTCCAATTTGTAACACAGAAAACAATGCACTACTGACTCTTGTTGCATTAATAATTTATACAACAACACGTAAGTTTCATGCCAGGTCATTGCTCATGCTATCGAGCACCGCCTTGCCCTCGGGGCCGTGACGCTCACATGATTATATGATGTATTTAAGTATGTGTGTGTAAGTGGGTGTGTGTATAAAGCGTATGCATGCATGAGCAAGTGGGTGTGTGCCTTTAAACTGTTGATTGTATGAGTGGAGCATGCGGGCAGATTTTAACCTGCGCCTCTGCCTCATTAGGCCTGCCTCCGTTGCCATGGCTGTCTATTAGAGCAGCGGAGATTAAAGACTCATTTACATGTGAAAGAGGAGAGGGGTTGGAGAGGAAGGGGAAGGGAGGAAGCACCAGAGACAGACCAGTGATGGCCGTGAACTCACTGGAGAGTTTACTTGAGCTCAAGGTCACATAGGGCGCTGACAAACATTTGCACAGGCCACTGACAAGGATTTAAAACTTTATATCTTTGTTTCTTTTACTAACTGAAGTTCCATATTGCAGCTTTTAGCAGAACAAATTTAATGAATTTTTATTACTTCTGCATAAATGCCCCAAACATTTTCATTTAACAAGCAGATAGGCTGTTCAAAGCTCAGTTTTCTTTTCGATTACAGCAGCAATGCGGTGCAGAACTAACCCTGACTAAGCTTATCACACCATGTTTCAGTCTGCATGTATTGTGGGTTCGCTCCAGGTACTCTGGTTCCTCCCACTGCCCAAAGACATGCATGTATAGGTCAATTGGCAAATCTAAAGTCCCTAGTGAGTGAATGTGAGAGTGTTGTCTGTCACTGGCCAAGTCTAAATGTTAGCCACTGTCCAAAGGCCCAAAGTTGTTGGGATAGGCTCCAGTCACCACTAACTTAGTCCCTAAGCAGTAAAGAATGAAAAAAAAAAAGGTCATTTATTGATCACAAACAGTTGATGGAAATTAAATATGGGAGAGTGAGAAAAAGTGAAAGATTTGTGCCTATCACAATGGAGTGGCCCTTGTTTAATTCTGGCTTAGGCCTGTTGCGTCATGTGACCTATTTTTTTTGTCATGTTTCCTCTACATCCTTATGTGGTGATGAAAAATAAACACTTGTATATATTCACGGATAAAAATAGGGTTCATTAGACATATTACAAAGGCCTTTCTGTGGTGTGTGCATGTGTGTGTGCACTTGTGTGTGTGCGCGCTGTGTGTGTAAGACAGCTGGAAGTTTGCATATCTGCATGTAGGACAACATCTGGCACCATGTCACACACTCTGAGAAAAATGGAGAATGAATTGACTGTGTGCCTTTTAACAGAACTGCAATTATTCTACAAAACAACCCAGTGTGGTGACAGTGACAAGAACTGAAGCGCTGTACCGTATTGTCACCATGTTGCTTGTTGTTCAGGGATCTGCGAGGTGGATTTAATGCCTTTAAGCATGTAATTACCGAGGCTGCTCAGGATAGGCGTGAGTCATCACTCTCTGTTTGGTGTTCGTCAGGAAAGGCAAAGTGGAGCGCTGCGTTTCACTCTGACTCATTGTATCGGTGAGGGTTTGACCAGACTAATGGCTGTTTTCACTCAATCGTCATGCCTCCATAAACAGATCTGATTCACATCACAAATACTGGATGAAAGAATTGAAACCGTTTTTTGAAAGATTTCATAGAATGGATGTCAATCTCACAAAGCCAGCTGTTCCCGGTTTCAGAGAAGAACGGGTTGATACAGACAGGTTTATGTGGGGAAGAAAAGAAACAACTTTGACACTGTCTAATACAAGATACAAATGTAATAGCAATATTTTTTGGAAAGCAAATGTGAGGTGAAAAACTGTTTCATACAGTGCTGCTCCTCCGTGTACAGGAGACTACATCTCGTCTGAATGCCTTTGTATAAGACCAACACAAGAACAAATTGAGTTGTCCACATAAAACTCAAAGCTAAAAGCAATATCAATTTAACATTATTCCAAAAATCTGTAACTTTAAATCTTTGACATCCCCCAAACTACAGTATATTATTTCTTTTAGCTCAAAAATGCACATTCTTTCTGTAAAACTATTTTAACAACTTGAAATGTGTCTATGTGCCTGCACATTTTCATTCTATATGGAAAATAGCCTTTCCCCAACACAAAATCTGCAAGCCACATTTTAGATTCTTAATAAGCCATGTGTGTGTGCTACAGGCAGCACCAGACAGCGAGAAGAGGATCTGCTCTATGAATATTAATGTGAGTTACGGGGGAGGTTGAGGGCCAGGGAGGGTGTGGAAGCAAAGCCTCCTCCAAATCCTTCGCAGATAAACTGAGAGGGGAAGAGCGATGATTACACGCATGGTTTTTCACAGGGCTCTCCCCAAATCTCATTTTGGGTAGTGCATTTTAATGGGATCCTTATAGACACACACCTCAGCCAAGTAAGTCTCTGGATGCTGGCGTTAGACGAAGAGGCCTGATGAGTTTCCAGCTGCTGCAAGGAGTATGAGGGGGTGGGAGGTGGGGGGACCTCGCGCAGCAGTGGTGTGTTTTGTCACGGTTTTTATGCGAGGAAAAACTGGGCCTTGTCGACCTTTTGTCTTTGTAATGCGCCGTATGTATCACTGTCATTTAAATGCGGCCTCAGACAATAGCAGGCTGCGCGAGATGGATGAGATGATCCGCTAAAATAGGAATCAAAGTCATTCTCGGACACACATGATGGAGTAGGTCGCCGTCATATGGGCCCACGGGGAAAAAGATTTGGACATGTGTGACACTGCAAAATGTGTTTTTATCCAAATAATTTCTCCAATGAATAACCCTTCACTGTCTCTGACTTGATATCATGTTATTATTGTGAAATTGGAGCCTCATGCATTGATCTCAGTCCCTTCGCTGACCGATTCATGTTTATTGCTGATGGTCATAGGGTTGACCTGAGCGCACACTGGGGACTGTTTAATTACACCGAGTTCCTCCACGTGTCTGTCAATAAGCCAACTCGAGCAATCATTCACATAGCCATTTCGATCTATACATTCAGGACTAACTCCTGCTCATGTGTCTGAAAGGCCTTCATGTTCATTTTATAGCATCTATTTGTTTTACTATGTCGAGTTTACCAGCGTCTGTTAAGTCCATTCATGAGTCTTTATAGAGGGTCTGAACTGATTGTTGACGAACATCAGCAGTGGCTTTGTTTAAATACGAGTTCACTACTGAAAGGGTTAGAGTACCTTTGTGTAACATGTTGTTAGTTGTAAAGAGCCATTCTCTCAGTCTAGTTTAATAGGAGGTTTACTCAACTTGTTAACAGTTATATTATGTTTTGTTGATAGTACATAGTTAATCTATCAGAAACAGGGGGAGAGAAAGGGAAATGACACTGGGCGAAAGACCAGAGCTGGAATGAATCCCGGGTCATGTGAGTAGGTTGTATGCGCTCTACCTGCAACCAAGGCACTACACACTACTCTATTTTATTCCACTCTACTCTACTCTACGTGTCTGTGAAGGTTCTCAGTCATCCACTTCATTTTGAAGAAAAGATTAAAGCAAAGGGATCTAGACTTAGTTTTCAAGGTGAAGACATTTTGTCCAGATGCATTTGCTTTAACCTTTTCTACTCTACACTACTTTACCATTCTACCTTTGGGGCCAGTGACTTTGGGGTATGCCTTTTCTATGCCATAATCTGCCTTGTTTGTGTCATTAGTGTACCTAGATTTTTATCTTGAACAGAGACATAGTTTTGATTATGTAATATAGGACTAGAGCTCTGTGCATGCATGTTGCTGTTGTAGTAATTCGACACTACCTTTTATATTACTTAAATTTTGCATAGAATTAATTTGTATGAGATGCAAAAACTGGCACAAATATTATGTTGTGATTCACATTTTTCTGAAGATGTCCAAAATGCCTCTTAAATGTATGGTAGCATTGTGTTTTTACTTTTCTAAGCATTCAGCCTGACCATGTTCATAAACAGAGCCATTCTTCCTCCACTACATCTCAGCGGCAGAAAAGCAGTTTTATTAAATGAGCTGCGGCACAGAAAGGATGCGGATGTAATTATGTGGGGGATTATTCCATACTATAAAAGTACAACTTCCAACTATAAATTATTCAGCAGCGCTCGCATCAGAGGCATTTTCTTTGGAGTGGTGTGCAGACATGGAGGCACTAACCAGCCTCATGTGCGAGCTCTGAGCTAGTATAAACAACACGAGCTGGCATTTCGGCACAAATATAAGACAGCAGATGACAAGTGTCTGTGTTTGCACTTGTGTGATACCCAGAATGTGTGCTATCAGTGTGAACATGCAGAGCTGACCACCAAGTACAGCCACTGCCACATACAGCGAGATGTCTTTTGTAATTTAGATTTCAGGCTTGTTTTCTGCAGCTCCATTGTTTGTCCTGTCCAGTTTTTGACTATGGCTAGTAAATATTTCTCTGCTCGGTTTGGAGAAGTCCACAAAATATCTATAGGGCCTGCCTGGTTGGAGCAACTGCATATGCTAGTGTATGTGGTTAAGTCAAAAGAAAGGGTGTGAGCACAGATACCCTGCTTTCTCCCATGCTCCGAAGTGTTAGATTAACATCACACATTGCAGGGCTCCTCGCTCGTTCAGTGCTGTGACTGGTCCAGCAATGGCAGCAGCCGCACCGACACGCTCCCCGTTTGTGTGAGTCTGTGTGTGTTGGTCTGGAGAGGACTCATAAAAACCCAATCTTCTACCGTAAAGCCCTTAAAGCCATGCATCGTTTTGTGTGCAGCTTTAGCCATTTTTGTGTGCAGATATAGGTGCATGTGATGTGGTTCTGCAAAGGTGTGAAGAACATCCTGAGATCTGCGGTTTAGTATAGCCACATAGAGCTGCCTTAACAAATGAGCTGTAGGCTGTACTCTTCCTCTTTGTGCTTTGAACTGGGTCAAATGTATGTTTTACAGTTTTGCTCAAATGCTTTAACACCACTGAGACAAAGCGATGCAATGCGGTCAATGGGGCCAGTCAAAAACTGCATTTAAAACACATAAGATTTAAACACTGAATTAATTCAATGTCATTTGAAGTGTGGTCCATACTTCAAATTTTTTGGTTCAGATGACTATAATAACGATTGTTCAATTTGTACAATGTTTGTACAAATGAATAGTAAGTTCTAAGGTTGCTTCTCCGAGTATGGGAATTTGCTGACCTAACACATACACAATACTGGACTATAACTTTAATCTAATTCAGTCAAATGCAATATGCAACTTTCTAATATACCCAAAAAATATAGTTTGTTATTTCATTAAATGTTTAACATCCAAATTCTTCAAGTTGCTTTGTTCATGCTTTGGCCATGTCTATAGACATGTACTCTAGACATATAAAAACTGGATTGTTCCTGTCTCCATACTGCACAGACTTATTGTGGTACACTTTGAAACTTATTTGCCTGCATAACATTTTTTTTTTTTAATTATGTAAAGGGGTGTGCTTTGTAGGCCTAAATACTGGCTAATGGCAGTGGAACAGATGATGGTGTAAATTGGGCCTGACTTGAAGGAAAAGTGGCCCATACCCATCTTTCTTTCTTAAGCTCCATTAAAACACTTGCCTCATGCCCTTTGGTCTGTCCACACTCCAAATGTGTGATCACCTTTTTTTTTTGACAGTTTCCTAGTCGTTCCTAATAGCTCCAAAAACAAAAGACCTCTTCAAGTGAGTCCAGTTAAACCTGAGCAGCCAGGCTATAGCCTCACCCTTACAACTTCAGAACACAACCTCCTCTTTGTGAGCCCAGGAGCGTGGGATCAACTCAAATATTCAAAGTGTTACTCCAGCTGTCACCGTATCTGGATGTGAAGAGTCACTCCCTTATTTCCCACCCACGTCTCCACATCTCTTCATACCCGACGGCTATATATTGCTTTGACAGCGGCGGCAATGATTAGACAGGATTTGTGTCGATCGTTAAAACCGATCGTCTTGTCTAGTAGGAGTTTGCAGGATGACTTGTTGAGGGATTGTGCTTCAGATAAATACATGGAGGTGGCTTTGAATGACAGAATGGAAAGTATCCACACATAGAACCTCCAGGCACTTTTTGCTTGTTTGCTTTGATTTCTCTTCTTCTCTTACTACCCTTTTCCTACAAATCTGAAAAAAGTCACATTCCTTCATGTAACCAATCATGTCTTCCCTGCCCAGTAGGAAACTGCTGTCCAATCCATAAGTCATGATAACAACCGTCTTCCTCCTTCCCCTCCTACACACACCACACACACACAAACTGCAACTGGAAAAGCTCCTCCTGGCTCAGAGCATGATGTCAGACGTCTGCTAGCTGACAGGTCTTGCCATGGGAAAAAAACACACCAGTTTTTGGAAGTGTGTGCCGGTGGGGGCTCGCAGGCACATCATCATGCATCCACAGCATTTGCAAACAAAAAGAAAAGCTGGAACTGATGCAAAATTATGCATTGAAGCACAAAATGATTAAACATTTACTTTTATAATGCAATTTGAAAAGCCATCTATTCCTTTATGCCAGGGCTCTGCTTTAATTTATCCTCCCATCCTTTAGGCCGCTCCATGAAATGCCCACTCTCCCTTATATCGCTGTGTGTATTGATTTGCCATTATGTTGTATGGGGGAGAAAATCTATGACTCTTCCTTTAAATAACCATCACATGAAGACGAGAGAGATATATCAGAGAAAACGTAGAGAACGGGAATACATGGGATGGCTGGAAGAAACAATGCTCGCTTCAGTGTAATAGACACCTCTGTCTTACACTCAGTAACAAAGGAGATTTGGTTAAATAACTTTGATGTAATTTATTTACCAAGTTTACATTGGGTGCTTTATTTACTGATTGCGGAAGAGAGTACATAATTATAATAAGCAGCCACCCTTGCACACCGATTCACACAACTGAGGTAAGTGTAAAGCTTCATTAAAATAGCATCAAAGATAAAACGCACCCCACTTCCTTATATGAAACCCTTTACCACAGACTATAGGCAAAGCACCGAAATCCACCACATGCTGTCTTTGTGTGATTCATCAGCCCACACTGAAGAGCATACACTAAGTAGAAACTCATCCAAGAATCTCCATAAGCTAAATTGGAGCTCTGAGAGAAAACTTGGCGAATATTTTTCACCTCCCAGAGTGCTCACATTAAAGGTGCCAGGTCGTGCACATTGAGTTTGCATTAATATTGAAATGTGTGAGCTCCTAGTGGTTTTTCATTTGCACTTCCTGCACACGCGCTGCAACCCCCTTTTAGCACATTGTATATCTTGTTTTAACTGCAGTGCATTAAATCTAATACCTGACTAACATACATAAGGACTTGAGCAAACAAAGCGGAGACAGAATAAAATGAGGAGGAGGGGGGGGGGACAATACAGGACACCCAGCAGACAAAAGACTGTCTGTGCAGTGCGTTCAGAAAGAGGCCTGTTTCGGCTGTGATGTGGTAAAGTGCGCTACCTGTGACACGCACACTCACAGCGAGTTCCTGTGCTGAGCCTGTGATGTCTGGTGCACATGTCGGTGAGTGGCAGGATGATGAGTGACAAAGGCGCACATTGCCAAGGCTCTCGATGAGTCCTGACAGGCTTGCCGTAGGCCATCGGCGTGGGAGTGAGGGCTTATTATACACTTGTACACCGCTGCTGTGTGCTAAGAATTACTTTCTTTGAAAAGTTTTCACAAACAGGGGATTATTATTATTATATGTAAATACAAACATGGGAATTAAAGAAATGTTTTGAGAGATAAACAATTTACAGTAAAAATTATTGGTGAGGAAGACAAGGGACAAAAATTAAACTAAATAATTATGCCACCCATATAAATACACAACGACCTGTAAAGCTGCTTGAGTTTGTCTGAGCTTTAAGAGCGACAAATATCTGGAAAATATAGAACATTGATACAGTGTATACTCAATTATGGATTACAAAACAATGACAAGAGTACTTTATCTTTGGTGTATTTATTTTGCAGTGAAAGAATGTCATTTTACTGGCTTGCTATACAGCTGATAATTTTTGTTGCATGCAATACTCTAGACTAGGACTCAATAAGTATTCCTTGTTTGTCTCTAGCCTCAGTCCATTCATTTCTACTATCTATGGCTTGAAGACGACAAACAATACTCTTTACAGTCCCTTTCCTTTTTATAATTTATTAAGGCTTCAAACTGCTCTGCGTGGCATATTTTTTGCTGAAAAAGCTGCGCCTAAGCTCGATTATCTCCCCAAACACAATGCCAATCATAAATCCCTGTTGTGCAAGTGAAAAGGCACAGCTTATCTTCCTTTGCTTTCTATACAGACCAGAAACCCAAACTGAATTATCAAGACAAGAGCAAGCAGAGGGATGGTGATGAAAGCTGGGTTGAATTTCCATATAGATAGACGTACACATTAAAGTTGTCTATCTGTCCACTCGTCCCCTTATTACATTTTGATGGAGAGAAGACCGGTGCATTTACATTATCAACTTTCAACGCGCCCCTCACCCGTTCCCACTATCAAAGTCTCTCGTATGTCAGTGTTTTTATCTGGCTGGACACTTGATTGTTTGTGAACTGCTGTTGACCCCCTAAAACGGGGACCTGCTCTTGGGTTTACAGCACCAGTTTGTTGTGTTCATTCGAGGTCCTGGCCGCCACATTCACACACCCTACAGTTCATGATCCCACTGCAGTGAAGAAAAGACAGCTTCTCATCACAGTGCTCCAAGGCTTACATGTAAATTAAAAAGCAATTAAAAACAGGCAAATAAGCTGTTCCCGGGAGATGGGGGAGAGCAGGCGGGGGCAGAAAAAGGGAAAGTGAGGCTCTCAGGATAAGGGTCTGTGTCAGTCTTCATTAGTGTGGCATTAGAGCGAAGGGAGCCAAATCTGAACGCAGGCACATGGAGTGTCTGTTGCCAGGTTGCTGATGAAAACAATAGTACCCGACGGAGTGGCTCGAAGATGAGCAGGACAGCTCAGCTTTAAAGCCAAGTGTTGTTGTTCACTTTCTATTAAAATTCTGTTTTGTGTTTGTACATAAAGCTTAAATAATAATGTATTATTTTTAAAGTAAGGTAGTGTAACTGTTTAGGATTTGCATGCACCAACAAGACTTTTGTGTACAATTGGAACAAACATGGGACTGTTATGTCTCAATATATGGAGTTCAATTTACAGTAGGATGTTTGGAGTCAGTCCAAATGTGTTCTGGTGGGATGACCGTGTACCCTAAAAGAAAGTGGAATATCTGGTAAGCTTTATGCACTGTGTCTAAGAAAGAAGGGTTATTCTTAGTTATATAGTGTTGCTTTTAACATAATAAGATTTAAGCATGAGACACCTCTGTTGTGTTATGCAAGTAAACATTGCCATTTCCAATAATTAGCATGCTTTGTCAAAATTCTCAACCTACTTTCATTGATAGAGTTCATTTGATGCCATCACTAGACGCTGGGAAATATTAGTAAATTATCCAGATGTTTGAGTTGCAGTGAGTGGCACATATAGCCTTAGCTCAAATAAAAAGATTCACTGAAATACAAATGAACTAAAGTTAAAGGATAACTATGAACATTGTTATCATTTTAACCCTGTGTTACCATGGCAACAGTATCAGTGTCACCTGCAAACCAACTTTCTGCTTCAAAAATAGTAGCACACTAAATGTGTAGTGTTTTTGAGACTACAAAAGCCCCCCAAATGTTTATGTATGTATATATTATATTTAAGCTGCAGTAAAGGGGTGAAAAAAAATTAGTTATAAAATATATTTTAATAGCACTCATTTTTTAAATTGTCTCACAATAACAAGAACTGACTGTTTGGCGTAAGCCTTTGCCTAAACCTCTAACATTCAACTACCCACGCCATCGTCCTCTCCCAAGAAATCAATACAGTACTGACGGGTTTTCAGCCTGCGCATTCTCCCAGAATTCCACTGCACCCCCGTTCCTCTGGCGTCCCCTCTCACCCTACCACCCTGGAAGCTTGCAGCTCTGTCTGTGCCCCCCACCTCTTTCACTCCTGTTCTTCCAGGCTTCCCAGCACATACCCCCCACTCCGGCTGCTCCGAGCTGCTTCTCTGAGTGCTGCTGGTTCGAGGGGATCAATGGGGGTAGAGCACTCGCTCGCTGGTGGATGAGGGTGAGAACCCCACACGTCGGCAGCCTCACAGGGGAGAGGAGAAGGCAGAAGGGGGAGCTGAGCCCACCCTGGCAGAGCACCCCAATCTCTCTGCGTCTCTGTGCAGACCTGTCGCCTCGGAGCAACAATGGCCATGACAATGACACTGGGGGAGGAATTTCCGCTGAGGATGGGGTAAGGATGTCTGTAGGGGGGCTACAGACATCCTTACCCCATCTTCAGCGCATTAAACTCAGTGGTGCCAAGATGAATGGCTCACTAATAGCTTTCATTTGTTACAATTATCATAATTAAACATATGTCAGGAGCAGACAAAGGGAACGGGGAGATTTCTGTGTTAGCACCTGAAGGAGGAATACATAATAAATGGATAGGTTTTGTTATGCCATAATTAGCCTGGATTTGCTCAAATATTGTAATCCTACAGCATATTTACAGTTGCTAATTAAAGAGAACTCTTTTCAGTGATTCTGTGAGTGGCTTTAATCAGCAGGGTTTGTCCTTCTCTCCACTGTCTCCTGTGAGTGTGAGAATGTATACGTCCTTGCTACATCAGCCTGTTTGATAGTGGAGTTTAATGACCGCCCGCTGAGCCCTGTGAGAATGGCTGTAGGGCCCTCTTAACATTTTTGTAATACCAGCCTCCTCCTCCTTCTAGTCTCCGCTGTCCTTGCATTTTGTCTCTTTAACCAATCACCTCTTTTCTTTGACACAGACATGAATCAGATGCTTGGCCGATGCAAAAGGCCTTTATTTTCCCTGTTCTCCCTTCACCAGTCACCATTTCCACCATACATACCTCTTTCTGTATCCTTCTTTTCCTTGTGAGCTGTTTTTCTTCACCCTCTTCCTCATCCCCATTCTCTCACTTGGCACTTCTGGTACAAGGGTTTGGTGGCTGCCAAGCAAGGGAGGCCTTCTGGCTTCCCAGGAGCCACCATTTTGTGGACTGCTCCTTGGGCCAGCAGCTTTGTGCTTGTGCATGAAAATGACTGTAAAAGAAAGAAAGTCGGGAAGAATTAAAACCACGGGTGTAGCAACAGGAAAGGTCAGAAGGCTGAGTGCTCTTTGCTTCCTGCGGGGACGGGACCAGAGATCAGGACTTAACCTGACCCTAGCCCTCCTCCTACTCAGATCGACACGCCACCAGAGGCCGCACATTCATTGGCACCCACATAAATATACTGACCTGCAAACACTGTAACTGCCATCAATACTGGCTGTAAAACCACAGCCGATAAACTTCCTCTCATTATTCCAAATATTACACTGGCTTCATTTTCTGCTGCACATACCATTTCCCTTCACTAGAATAAATATAGTGTGGTAAAATGTAGAGTCCCCTCAAACAAGAGATAAAAACTAAACCTGCTGACCCTGGCTTTATCATCATGTTGTAGATAACAGCTAGTATGACCTTGGATCCTGCTGCAAGGACAAAATAAATGTCAAATGTTTTTGCAAAAACACACATGGGACCTTCTACATGTGGGAATTCCAGACAGTCTCAAATGAAACGGAATTGAAGTTGAATTTAATAAAGAGGCATTTTCGTGTAAGGTTAGACTCTCTAAAGCTGCCTGGTCTGCTCTTACCGCCCGATTTTACCTTTTCAATTTCATCTCTCCATGTATAGCTTTTACCAAATCGAAGCTTTAAAAAAAAAAAAAAGACAGCTTGTGGATTTCTGCGTCAGCACGTTTTACTGGATTTTATGAGTCACAGGTGAACAAGTGCAAAAGCTCATGAAGGGTAATATCTCTTACCTGTGCGCTTTACCTTTAGATCCTCAGTTCATCGAGAAACAGTCTACAATAAATACAGCTTAATAACTTTTAAAAAGGTAAGAGTAGACGTGACTGATTATTTAGTCAACTCCTGATGAGCAGTAATTGTTGAACTAGCATCGAAAGATTAGCCATCATGGGAGTGGTTCATTCTCAAGCGGGGTAAACGAATAAAGCCTTCGTTGTGGCGCCAGTTCACTTTTCTCATTAAGTCACTAACAATTTTTGAAAGCTTTGAAATCACATTGTCTTGTACAACACTCCCAGCTTTCATTCATTTGACCCATTGATAGCAGTCGACCGGAGCCAAAAGACATTTCTAAATAATTACGTTGTGTCTTCACCCAAAATCCACTTTCCCGTCAGTAAGAACACTAAATGACACATAATTTCTATTTTGGGTACCTGGTTTACTAAACAGACGAATGACTGCGGTCCAAAATGTGCTCTGAAGCAGCTAGCGTGTGCTTCTAAAAACACCCATCAGAAGACTTTTGTGAAAGGAAACATTGCTGTATAGCGTTGTTGCTCGTTTTATTTGTGAAACTTTAAATTCTGGCTGTCTTTCTGTGTGGCACTCTCTGTCTTTCCTTTCGCTGTTGCTAGGGAAGCAGGGCGTTTTCGCTCCCTGAAGGGCACAGGGAAAAGCAGGGGGGAAATCTCGTAATGCGTAGCTTTTATCAAACGAGAGGTCATCCGTTAGCGCCCCAACCTCCTCGCGCACTTATCTTAGAGGTCAAAGGCGCGAGAGAACGAACAGAAATCGCGTTATTTGAACGCTTTCTGTCCATTACCTTATATGGCAGGCAGAGATATATCGTGCTTGTGTTTAATTGGCCAGGCGCTGCCGCTCTGCTCTCAGGCTTTAACCCTTATGCTGCTGAATTACTTTTAAAGTGCAAAAAGCAAATATTTGACCTGGTTAAACTCGTTTTTACTGAATAGGAATGGGCCACACATACATAACGAGATGTTTCCTTTCTTCTACCATTTGTACAGACATAACCTCACTGTCTGATGTCTATTCTCTCATGTTTCCAATCAAAGTCCCCATAAATCAGCTAACTTTATGCGGTGAAAGTTACCGCAACAGAGTATATGTTCAGCGGTATTGTGGGACTTGTAGTTGGATTTAAATTGTCACTACATGGCACTTAAAGGTGAATCATTTCGATCAAATACAACAGCCTAATGTGTTCCAGAGCAAAGATGGATGTTTTTGGGGGTTAGTGAATAGACAAAGGTAATCTACAAGCAAGGCATCAAGGAAAGCCAACATTTCTGCTATGTGTCAAATTAATAGCATTTGAAGCCAGAGGACATATGGCACAGGTTTGACACGAGCTGCACGAGACGTGTAACGTGACCTATATAAGCTATAGCAGCAGGTTGAAAAACACGCGAGCACGTACAGAGGTGAAGAGGAAACGAGGGAGCTGCAATTGTTAATTGTGGAAACATTGAACACGTCTTACAGAATTTGGAGTGAGGTGTAATAAAGTATTATTACCTACACACTTTCCATATGCCTTTCCTTGTACAAATTCAATAACTAAATAAACATCTAGCATTGAAATGAGAGGGGAATGCATTCTGTCAAATGTATACAGACTAATTATGCGGATGTTTTTATGCTGAGCCAGTATTAAAAAAGAGTAGGAACCTAAAACAAAACAGTGTTTATAATGTTTTCAGTAGGACAGCACCTTGTGTCCCTTCCACCTCATCTCATCCCTATCCTGGTGCGCTGCCAGTAACGGTGTGATCGATTTGCATTTCCAGATCTAATAGCATGGGATGAACCATGTACTGCTCGGTGCAAGGTCTCCACACCCCTCCTCCCCGTGACGTCACGCGCTGAGCTGTAAGACCGTGCACGAAACGAGCTGCTCGCCGCCGTACAACTGTGAATGTCTGTGTAAGCTCGCTGCTGCCAGGACTGTGAGGGCTGGCGTGTGCAAAAAGGAGGGAAGGTTGATGGGAATACGCTTCTTCTTCTGGATCCTAACTGGCACAGAGCGGAGGGACACGTTTAAATTACTGATATCGTTGCGCGTTAACCCCTGCGTTGATTACTTCCCGTCTTTGCGATCGGGATTGAGGCGAGAATGGAGCTGCCTGCCGCCGGAGAGCACGTCTTTGCGGTGGAGGGCATCGAAAAGAAACGCATCCGCAAGGTAATCTGCACACACACACACGGATAGAAAAATACACTGCGCCTGAAACATAACGAGCCTAATCATCTTGTGTATGTCCACCATCACAGGGCAAGACAGAGTACCTGGTCAAGTGGCGAGGCTGGTCTCCTAAGTAAGTCCAAGTGCAGCATTCTGATGAAAGCAGATGAAACATTTTTTATTTTTATTTTTTTGCAAAAGAGTAAACTTGCGTAAAAATGGGAATGGGCGGGCAGTGTGCAGTGTGCTTGTGTTTGTCAGTGGAGCTGCTTGGAGAGCGCGGTTGGTATGTGTTTCACTGTATCCGCGGATGCCTTCACTAATTTATGCGAGGGAAGGGGGTAGGCACAGCCATGTAATCCCGTTTTAATTATTTCTGCTCTGCCAACGAATTTACGAGTCTGTGCTGCTAAAATGGCCGACTGTATGTTGGCAGTGCATATTTACATGATGGGAGTTTTGACGTTTGAGTTGCATGTGGCGGGACCGTGACGTAGACCACACATGGATCAAAACGGGGTGTGCATGGTACAGACTAGAGCACTAAAATCGCACGCTCATTTAGAAATCTACACGTGTTTGCTCATTGAAATTAGTTTACATTTTATTATTGCAAGAGTCAGCTGAATGACAGTTGTTTGGGTTTGCTTTGCAGATTCAACACATGGGAACCAGAAGAAAACATCCTTGACCCCAGGCTCCTCGTCGCGTTTCAACACAGGTGAGAGTGACAGAGATGTGGACTTCGGACAGCTCTGGAGTGGAGGCCCCAGCAGTGCGCCACCTCCACTTCAACCATGACCTTATATGGGCATGGGAGGAGGGGCGCTCCAGTAACTCTAGCACACTGATCCCCCTTCCCCCCCTCCCTCCTCCCTCCCCATCCCTCGCTCCACTGTCTCCTTGGGGAAAAGGCTCAGGGATGTGGAAGCCTGGATTCTTAAACCTGACTGGAAATATTGGATAGGGGCAAAATTGCATGACAAATGCTTACATGGGCTAAGCACAAATAATTGCCTTTTACATGGAGAAGAAGACCTGACCTACTTTGCTTGGATAGTGGCTGTATAATGAAACAAAATGGGTTTCTCTGGATTGACGTGGTAGAAGCGATACTGTCAAAAGCAGTATAGGTTCTACTGCTTTTGACAGTAGTTTATATAAAGAGGCTTGCCTATAATGGCACCACAAAAAGCTTTACTATGCACTTATAAAACAATTTGTCTCATTCAGTGACAAATTAGTGCTGTTCTGTTTTGTTTTTCACACATCATGCACAAATCGCTCGTTATGTTATTACAGCATGTGTCGACCTTGGATGCATCACCAAACCTTTAATAATATATGATAATGACCGGTGAAATAATGACAAATGCACAGATGTCAGCTGGAGGTTGAAACAGTAATGAATACAAACGCTGCTGTCATTTTAGCTTGTTCACTTAGCATTAGCGGTTAGGGTTGGTGGACCCTTGAGGTATTCTCTCTGCAGGCCATCAGTGGACTCATGGGACTGGCTAAGACACGATGGCTGCTGAAAGGAATTTACATTTGTGAAAAGGCTAATTGACACGCCGGCTCTGTGTGTAGCATTTCCAGAATGGCGCTCTCATATTTCCATGCAGCCTGCTTCCCTCGTTCCCTCGTTCCCTGACTGTGTAAGTCTGGCTCCTTGCTGATGGTCATGGAGGGCTGCTTCTGCCTTTGCTGCTGTGTGTGTGGATTCCTCTCAGCTCCCAGAGGATGGGGGAGGGGATCAGGTTGGGAGAGCCTGTAATTGCCAAATTTTCTGTGAATAGGGGTCATCCCGTTTGATGCTTTTTGAAATCGGACACATTATAGCATTAAAGGGTAAACAGTTTCTTGTGTCAAATGTCCAGTTGCGCTGACACTTTAAACATCTGTAGTTAAAGGCTAACAATGGACTGGCCTCACACCAGGCCTTTACATGCTGACACTTATTTGTGAGACAATCATGAGTCAATTATAATATCAGACAGATTTATTTTATCAGAAGGCCTTTTGGTCTCTATTTTGAAGTGTGGGATTTCAGCAGCAGGTAACACAGTAAGAAACCACAATGCTGTGTTTATCCAGTTTCATCCCTTCCCCATGACCCTAATTAAAGTTTGAGTGTAAGAAGGATGAAGACTTGCTTTAGGAAAAAGGCAAGGAGAGATTCTTCCTGCAGTAGCCTTAATTGAATTTCCCCAGGATAATGAGAATATGGAATGCGACGATTACCATGGAGAGCTATGCAAATAGGGATCATAATACTTCGCAGTGGGTATTCATTAGTTGTCCAAATCAAAATTCAACCTTGAATAGGGATAAGGAAATGAACAGACACTCCAAATGTCAAATCTATAATTCCC
This sequence comes from Perccottus glenii, assembly GCA_024416835.2. NCBI lineage: Eukaryota > Metazoa > Chordata > Actinopteri > Gobiiformes > Odontobutidae > Perccottus > Perccottus glenii. Next base: position 14,538,780 of record CM044553.2, read on the forward strand.
TGTGTGATTGGAATTATACTTTTTAATGTAGCCACCCTAGACGCTGTCCACAAATCATTAGGTAAATATTGTACAAGGAAGTATAAAACTGTTTTGTTCTTCACAGAGAACGGCAGGAGCAGCTGATGGGATACCGGAAACGAGGACCGAAGCCAAAACACATGCTGCTCCAGGTAACTCAAATTATAATTTTATTTAAAATAATTATAACAATCTGCATATGGGGAGTTGTACTCTGATAGATGTTTAGTTCAATGATAAGAGATGATGAAAACAAGATTGCTCTTTACACTTACTTGGAAGAAAACCGGATTTGCTGCCTTGCATGAACATTTCAGCAGAACTTATAGTTCCTTATGCTATTTTTATGCTACAGACACAAGAGCAGATATTCCTACTTTTTCCGTATATACTGAATTTATGTGTTTTTCTGAACCCATTAAATCTGCATTGTCTTTCATTTCCCTTTTTGCAAAGTTGAAAATAGACAACCAAAATTAGCACTCTGTTCTGCTTTGACAGTCTTAGTTAAGGCTTTTACAGGCCTGTCCTTGAAGCCAAATGTGATTATATATTTGGAGAGACTCAGAGCTGATTGCTATGCAGTGTCCGTCCTTAAGAGGCATGCCACTCTTCTAGAGTCAAACGTGGCCAGCGATCAAGGATCAAGCGTGACACGTCTGGTGGCACCTCCCTGACCTTAGGTCACAGCCAAAGTGTCTTGAGCGTTCCACTGCACTGCCTCTCTGACGGCCACAGGGTCAGCCTGGACAGGATGGGGAGGGGGAGAGAGAGAGTGGGTGGTTGCTAGCTCAACTTGGATAGTTTCTTTAAATTTCAGAGACTCTTCTTTATTGTTTAATTTTAATTTACTTAATTTAATCATGTTTTAGCTCAAAGGTTTTAAAAGGCTTTAGCATGTCACTCTGTTTCTGTGCCATTAAAAAGTAGTTCCATATCGAATTAACTGATTTTGTTTTCTTTTGTGAAGGTGCCATCATTTGCCCGGAGATCAAATATTCCTGAGGGACTGGAGGGACTTGAGGAGCCAGCTCGGGAAGCAGAGAGCAGCCTCAAATCAGATCCCATCCAGGTGCAACGCTCCCAGCCTCAGCAGTACCAGCTCGATAGCAAGAAGCACCACCAGTACCAGCCCAGCAGCCAGGAGGTCCCTGCTGACCAGAACGGCAGCAAGAAGAAGTTTATTTATCAGCTAAACAGTAAAAAGCACCACCACTATGAGCCTGACCCCAGCATGTATGAAACTCAGGCTTCCAGGCTTAAGGAGGTGGTCAAAGTTCAGGAGGCACTTAATAAACCAGCCAATCCTGGTTGGAACTTACCACTGGCCTTGCAGCAGAAATGGGTCCGAGACAAAGACACGGGCTGCTTGAGCAAAGTCAAGGAGTTGGCAGTGGAAGTGAGAAAACCTGCTAAAGAGCATGAAGTTGATCATGCATTTAAATCAGATTCTAAAGATGAAGTCCTACCTAGCACTATCGGCAGCAAAATGAAGATAATCAAGAATAAAAACAAGAATGGACGTATTGTTATTGTCATGAGCAAATATATGGACAATAAGGTTCATGGAGCAAAAAATAAACATGGGGAATCATCCGAAGACAAATCCCAAAACACCAAACCACTGGTAAGCAGTCCAGTGCACAGAACCAAAGTATCAGAGTCGTTACATCCAGATAACGGTCTCCCTAAAGAGATCTGCAATGGTAGGTCTCCACCCGCTGCGGAACATCCAATCAAATGTTCCCCAAAGGATAGGCATTTCTCCAAACCTTCCCCAAGCACAGCAGAGGAATACAATACTGAAGTGGCTCGTGGTCAGGCGGACTTGCCTGATGACTTGCCTTTACAGCTCACTGCTAGCTCACCCCCAGCCTCTTGGACGGTTCATACTAACATCCCAACACCAACAGCCATGGACCAGATCAGGATTCCTTCCTTTCCCAGTGACCGCAAACGTAAACTGTCAGATGCAGTGGAGGATAGGAGTGTTTCCAAAACCTTTCTACTGTCCAGGAGCTTTAGCGTGCCCAGTAGTGTGGTCAGCCCTCCTCAGGACACGCCCATGGACCTCCACTGCAGTCGTCCGCGCAACAGCACTGTGTGCACATATCAAACTATGGACTGCCAGGATGAACCTATGGACCTCAGCCGGCCAAAAAATAAAAAGCAGTCAGAATTGGAAGTACAACCGGAACCAGAGCTGGAGTCTCAGCCCACAGTCAAAGACACTCCTCCAGTAACAGAGGATGCACAGAAATCCACAGAGAAAACAAAAGAAGCACCCAAAGCAATCTCCCCTTTTATGGGAAATATTATAATTACTGATATTACAACAAACAGTCTCACAGTAACCTTCAAGGAATACATTTCTTTCTGAGAAAGCATTGGGATCATCAGCGACAAATTAAATATTTGTCAATATGTGCATATGTAAAAAATATACAAAGTGTATATAATGAAATTGATAATTTATAATTAAAAAAACAATATGTTTCTTATAATGTTTTCTATTGCAACTGTTCTGTAATCTAGCCAAGAAAGTGCCCTCAAGATATTGAGTGAATGCATTTACACAGATGCATTCATATATTTAAAAACATCAGCTTGTGACATATTTAACTTGATAGGTTTCCTGTATCAAATGTATAACCCTAACAAGATGTATGAAGGTTTATACATATTTTGTGAAACATATTAATTATTTTGATCCTGTTTTCAAAGGAAACTTTTTAATAAGTTGCTCAAAGATCAAATTAAAAGCACTTAGTTGCATTTTCATCTAATATTTAGTGCTTGTGAAAGGCAGTTTGAGCTGAAGTCTTCTCCATACTGAGGGGTTTTGTTCACTGATTTCTAGGACACAGTGCTATGGCTTTTGATAGATTTGTCCTCAAAGTAACAAAGGTGTTAGAGTCACAATTTGATGTCTCACTGCTGCACAATCCATCATTATCAATGTTTAAAGGAAAAATGTGACATGTACATTCTCAACGGTCAGTGAGCATGCCGAAAGTGGCATCATTTATCAAACTGTTAAGAAAACATATTGATTCTTACCATAATGAGGCTCTGATTTATGACCTTGTTATAGACTTTACTGTTGGAGTTACTTTAAAATGTCTATGCTAGTCTTGTAGGAATGTCTATGTTACAGAGATTAGTGCTATTCATCTCATTTTTGAATAATATAATCTGAAGAATATGTGAATGCTTTATGTTTTAGAACAAGCAGGGTTGCTTCAAAACTAACTAATATGTTGTACTGGTTACCTTTTTATAAGCTGCAGAACTGCTCTGGTTTGCTGTTTCCATTTTGCTGCTGAATAATTCAAATGTCAGTTTTTGTTTGAGAAAAACTGTTGGATGTAACCCACATTTGAGTCTAAATTGCCTTTTACGCACATTTAATGCAAAACCAGTTTGAAAGCAAATCTGCTGAGAGAGCATTTTATTAAGGTTTAATTTGTTGTTCTAAACAATGAGGACGTGTTCTCTGCATCAGAAGCCGCAAGTGATTCATTGAACAGTTTGTCTTCTCAAAAGGATATTTAGTCTTTGCTACTCCTTAATCATTTGCTTTTTTGTTACTTTGCACTTGGTTCAAAGTCAAAATGATTGTTATAAAGTATGTTCTCGACGGTTGGTTTATTGGTGTTGGCACAGCTTATAGGCTATTGGATGCTATGTCTCACATTAAAAAAGAAAAACAACTTTTCACTGTGTCTGCCTGTTGAATTGGTGTTTGGTTGGGGAACTGTGCTTGATTATTGATTCTCGGTTACCTCTTTAGACGGGTGTTGTAATCACGTTTTTTTTCCTTGTTTCTGAGCTGCCCTTCCATGAAATAAAATTAACAGTAAAATTCTTGTTTATGAAAACAGACCATCTTGCATAAGCACTAACAGGCTTAGAGCCATGTGCTGCTCTTATTTCTTATGTATTTAACCTTTAACCCATTCATTATTTTTCTGCTGCTCAAAGGAAAGCTGGAATGCTCAGTTATGCAACAATTCAGTATCATGTTTGTTACAATGCTTCTTTGAATTTACAACAGGACTGTTTCCTGTTGTGGCTCTGCTATTACTATTACACAGCAACTTCTTATGGTTTCCTATGGTTGCTCATTAAAGGCCTATAGGACTCAAGATATTCATCCTTCTTTCTCTTTGTTGTAGCCTACAATTCTTATCTACATTTTGTGTTATTAGCTTTTCTTATAGAAACTAGTAGTGGTTTTATTGTTTTATATTGAGTAAAAAAAATGCAGATAGGACATTATAGTTGTGGCTATGAATCCTGCAGGTTTCAGGCTGGACACATATTGTCTTTTAAAAATAAATAAATAAAAATAAAGCTCACATAAAAATAACGTCAATGGACACAGATAGCCTATAAAACGCACTTCTCGTATTGATTACTTTGGGCCGTTTTCTACGCTTTATGTATGTATCAACAGAAAGGGCCTTTTCAGTGGCAGCTCCTCGCGCGTCAGGACGCACCTCTGAGAAGGCTAAGTACTTGTAGAGTATCTTTGGCCTTTACAGAAGAGCTAGAGTGAGAAAGTGGACCAGAGCTCGGAGCAGAGGGACATATTTATAGAGACAGTGTGATGTTTCACATTCCCCCATTATCACTGGAGCCGCAGTGCGCGCGCGAGTTACTGCGAGATCCTGTCAGCGCCGGGATCAACTGGCTGATTTAGGAGCGCACTGATGGAATATGACCTGACAGAGGCCTTGTACCTAACAGTATTAATAGATAATAGTTTGTTTGTTGATATTTAATTTGTCATAAACCCACGCAAATAAAGTGGACCAGGGTTTAACTGTGAGAAGGAAAGCTGCAGTGGGCTATATCTCAGTAGAGGATGCTTTAGAAACATGGCTAAACTGCAGGACACCGTTATGCGCCTCTCTGTGTGAGCCTGGTTTGTCGAAGTGAAGCTGGTAAAGTGGGCAGAGGTTGCCCAAAAACAGAGCAGCGCCAGTGGTGTCTCATGCAACGCACAGTGGCGTCTCTGTTTGTTCACGTCGCCATTACAGCTCGCCCTCTCTCTCTCGCTTCTCTCACTTCTCGCAGCTACGTCCAAATATGGAGCGCGGAGCAAGAGCCACTGCTGCACCACGTCGTGAAATGTCGGTCTGCGCGCGCTATCAAAATGGTGGTTCATATATTTCCAGTGGCAGGCTCACTACTCGTCTTTTGTCCACTCTGCGCGCACGTCTGTCTGCGGAGAGAGAGATGATTATGTACAGTAATCAGCGACTGGCGACGTAAAAAAAAGACGCTCTGCTTCACCCGAAGGAGCACCTTGCGATTGGCTTTAAAGATTTCTATCTCAGCCACATGTTAATGATCGCTGCAAAAATGCTCATAAAATCAATAATGTAGACTATTCATATGAGAATCTGGAATCTCTTGTAGTCTAATTAAGCGCAGAACATATCTAACCGTCAATATCTAATCAATTCATTTAACATCCAAGCGTTCATTTCATTTTAAAGATCATTTTCAAGTCTCATGGTTTATGCTAAATAAAGACAATCTCCAAAGTAATAGAGTAAATAACTGATGTTTCCTCATTCTCAGGCATTGTATTTTCATTCTGAAGGTTGCAGGTTTTTCATCCATAATGTCATATTTTTACAGTAAAAACCCGAGCTGCTCGCGCCGAACATCTTCCGTTTCAGAATGTTTGTGTTGGATTGTGCTAAACCTAAACTTCCTCGGACTTAAAATACCTTTTTTCCCACAAGGAAGGAGCCATCAGGAAGTCCCAAAGACAAACTGGTGCAATGTTACAAAGGTTTAAACAGAACTAAACAGAAAAGAAGCACCCTGATGCCAACCAAGTTCGTCTTCTGACTCACTTATTGCGACTTTGTCATATTTTAATTATTTCCATTTTGGCAAAAATCTTCCAAAGGCCTAATATATAATATAAAATTATTATTATTATTATTATTATTATTATTATTATATAAATAATAAAAATAATTAAATAATTAAATTAATTGAAGGCCTATGTAATTAATTCTACGTTTACAATATTTTCACAGAATCCATAAGCTAAAGTAAGCAAATAAAGTCATATTTAAAATAATATAAAATAATAATAAAATATTGAGGTGATAAGATGATAATAAAAAATTATCTAAACGATCATATTTGATTATTATTTATTAGGCTGGAGTGTCAACAACCTCCCAAAACACGTCAACATTATTTAGCGCGCTGATGAGTCCCTGAATTATTTAATATTTATGAGGCCTACAGCTCTTTAAGCACTCAAACATGTAGGCCTGCCTCTGTATGGTATAGGCCTACATGTTTAAGATAATTTTGCTCCTAGGGGATGTGGCATGCGGTCAAAACCTCAACTGGTTCCATTCTCATGAGCCCTTTGTGTCGGAGTCAATGAAACGCATTGTTCAAAAAGTGCCAAAGCTTTCCTACGACTGAGTATCCCGTGGGCATTTTTATTAATCCTTAATTGGCTCTGCAAATTCATCAAATCGTGCGCCCTTATCCAGGCGTCTTTTTGTTCAAGCACAAACACGCGCGTTTAAAACTCAGCTTCACGTGAGCTATAGGCTATCTCTAAGAATTTAAAAGAATACTTTTAACGTGATATGTTTTTACTGACAATTTTGTTTATAGTTATACTAATGCGAGGGCGTTTAAAAGCATAGTTTACGCATGATTGCTTTATTCGTCCAGTTTTATATTACACATGACATACTCTTGATTTTACACCGTAAACAAAAATTAAAAAAAAGAAATAACAATAAGTCAAGTAAAATATTATGCCGCATGTTCAACAAAATAAATCCCGAAGAAATAATTAAAAAAATCAATGTATTAGCGCCGTTTTCGTGGAAAATATTAATTTTACTGCACACACATTTTTATTTGAACTGAATCTGAATCAACTGAATTCTTAAATTCCATCATTGTGCTTTGTTTTTATGTCTTTGCTCGTTTTCTATTAATAATATTAATTTCATATGTTCTGTGTAATAATCTTGATGCTTTGTGGAAAAATAAAGCAATTTTAAAATGGACCAGACGCGTTTTGGTTCTTGAATATCACTGTATCTTTTTGTGGCCCCTGTCCGCGACCCCGTCCCACTCCGGGGCCCGCGTGCCTTCACGATTGCCCTACGCACACACATTCCAACGCACGAGCACGAGCAGCGGGGCTCCGCCTCCTCCTCGCGCTTACAAACCCAAAGCACGTAGCAACGTCCTGCTCTCTGCGCCTGGCAACGCACTCCAACGTCATGACGCTTCGGCGGTGCGTATTATGGGATGTGCCGAATTAAACAAGCCCAGAGCAACACGGGGACGCTTTATAAAGCACCAAACAGCAGATTGTGAGCGCGGTGGGTAATGGAGCTGTCTGCTGTGGGGGAGAGCGTGTTCGCAGCGGAGTCCATCCTCAAACGGCGGATCAGACGGGTATATGTGGCTTTTCTACGTCCGCTCTGTGCCCGCACGTCAACTGTACTCTTGTGTCGACTGGTAGCCCTCCGCTAACCTCGGCTGTTTTTATTTTGCAGGGTCGCTGGGAATATCTGGTGAAATGGAAGGGCTGGTCTCAGAAGTGAGTATAAAGCGGTGAAAGACAGCGCTCCTTTCTGGCCGCTCTCACTACTGCAGCACCACACTGACCCAGCTTGTGGACGTTTTTATCCTTAATATGGTTTATTTAAAGTGTGTGCATATCTGATGCTGACTATAAACATCCACAAGCTGCTTTGATGTAGCGCGAAAGTCCCCCCACGCTTTAGCCTCTGCGTCACTCCCCGCTCTAGTAGCGCAGCGCTGATCCGAGTGTCGTAAAGCGGGTGTGTTTTTTGCTGGTCAAAAGTTTGTTCCCTCGCGGGCTTAGCGTGTATCTCGTGGTGTGTTGTGACGCAGGTACAGCACATGGGAGCCAGAGGAGAACATCCTGGACGCGCGACTCTTCGCTGCCTTCGAGGAGAGGTGAGGACCTGACACAGGCCCAGACCACACCGCGCTCTGAGGTTATGTAACAGGAACAGTAGGCTACATAAGTCTAGAGCCTGCTCTAAAATGTCGCTTTTCGGAACGAAAGTAACGGTTTTCAAAGTGTGATGCAGCTTATTCAAAGTGTCCTTACAGCAGGACATGTTAGGACAAGAGTGCAGATTAGTATTAATTATATGCACAAAATGTAAGTACAATGTACACAACCATGAATTGTTTCTCTTCTTCAGGGAAAGAGAGAGAGAGCGGTTTGGTCCCAAAAAGAGGGGCCCTAAACCAGAGACATTTCTCCTAAAGGTACAGTCATCTTTTGTCACGTTTCTCTAATCTGAATTTTAATCGTTTAAGTGAGTCATTTGTATTATTCATCCACTATCTCACTGTCACAGCAAAACTGTCTCTATAGCTACACATCCTGTACTTGAGAATATATTCAAACATTACCTTTCAGTTTTGTTTTATTAAAGACCTTTTTGTAAGTGGCCTTTACTCCCTGAGCAATGATTAACTGACCCAAGTCATAGAGGCGTTTCACTATAACATAAATTTGTGCATGAGATTGAGAAGATTTGTGACTGACAGACTCACCTTTGAACCCAATTTAAGATGCTCCCACAGGTTCTCATCCCAAGAATTAAACAATGTATTTTCTGAACATAACTTAACAGTCATGATAAGTCCATATCTCTGAATGCATATAGATTAATCTAAAAGGCAAAATAGTCTGGAGAATACCCAGTTGTATTACCATAAAAACATGCATTGGGGAAAATTAAAAGTGGGTTAATTAATCATGCTTGCACAATACTGTTGTGTTGAGCTGGTTTTAGAAAATGCATTGTAAAAGAGCAACAGGAAGATAAGTATTTCACTTTGTTTTCACTTTGAGGCTGTGAAATGCAACACATAATTAACACAACCTCAATCACACAAAGATTTTATCAGAGTCAAACATGTTATTTTTTAGATATGCCTGTCATTTGTATTGTATCAAATTCTGCCTCCTGCACCTTTAAATTCCCATTACCATCCCCTGATAAACGACACAATTTTTGTGCTGTATATACAAGTTAAAAAGAATCATTGATTTTTTTTTTGTGGATAGTTGTGTCAACTAACCCCCACTGGTGCAATAATCCTTACATCTTTCCGTTTTGTCCTCTGGAATCCCTCTCACAAGTACAATTTATGTGTCCCCAGGCTAAGGCCAAAGCCAGAGACAAGCCTTATGAGTTTCGCCGAGACGCTCCCAGGCCAGTGGTGCAGGTCTCGTATCCCGTCCCGGAGGGTATCATTACGCCCAGAGCGCGAGAAGGTTTACGCGCCGTGGTGCCAACTATCTACCCACCCAGCGCGGTCAACAGAGGCGAGAGCGTCCTTGTCCGGTCATCAGAGCTTGATAGAAGGCCCAGACTGTCAGTAACTAACCAGGAAGTAGTTCCTAAAAAGCGTGGACGCAAACCCAAGCTGCCTTTAGTTTACCACAACGTCAAACGCAGCAGGTCACTGGATGAGTGTCAAACGACAGGACGCTTACATCATTACGCAGAAACGTCAGATCACAGTCTCAGTCTCCTGACTAAGAGGTTTCAAGAGGAAACTACAATCACACCCAAGTTCACTGCGTCTTACACATGCGCACGGGGCAGTGCGGGGGACAATAGGACTCACTTTGTGAACAGAATGTCTCTTCATCCTCTCAAGCACCAACCCGCCATTATCCCCGCGCTCTCAGACCCAAACGACCACGCACCCCCGCTTCCTCACTTCTCCTCGTCGTGGACCCCCTCTCTAACAAATCTGGATGCAGTGACCGTCACCGACGTCACTATGAATTTTCTGACAGTGACCATCCGCGAGAGCAGAACGGCCAAGGGCTTCTTCAGAGAAAAGAGATGAGCGTCCGGTTTTTCTAACACAGTACTAACAGCTGCTGCACGTCATAATTTACCATAAAACATCTGTTGTACATACACGTTTAATACGCTGCTAAAATAAAGTGTTAACGATGACTGTTTGGGCTGTTTGTATGTGACTCTTATGTTCATCAGTGTTTTAGGACGAATATTTTTCATGTTGTCATGGTATAGTCTTTTGTGAATAACGACTTTATTTGTTTTAACATAGAATGAGATTAGTATGTGCCCCCTATCTTGGATTTATGTGGCCTTAAGGATACTGCGCGGTAAAACTTTAGCTTCATCAATTGTTATACTTGCCTTTAGAAAACCTTTATGGATATATATTCCATGTTAGACAACAGTCATATTAGTAATATTTACATTGTCTATACAATACTTTTCAAATGTAAGGATACGTTACAATGGATATATATTTATTTTTGTAAAATAGACTGCTACTTGTCGAGGCCTAATAGACCTTAAAACGGGAAAATCAGATTGCTTTTTGAACTTCAGAGATATGAGGCCTGTAGTTTTAGAAGTGCTAAAAAATAATTTTACAAACAAACATGTAATTTGTTTTCTGTGATATTAAATTTTACCTGGGCCTATAGGTCACATCTCAGAAAGAACGAGCCAGGGCCCAGCCTTCATGAGAGCAGTTCTTAATTTCAACGTAAGCCCTGTTTTAAATTAAAAAAATACTGGTTGAAGTAACCATTCAACTGTTTAAGAGGGTGTTGGACGCAATCACAACCAGGCAGTGAGTCCAAATCAGCAGTGGCATTTTAAATCATTTATTTTAAGCAAAGGTATAGCGAGTATGCGACACTTTTATTTGATTCACAGGACAATTTCGCAGTGAAGCAAAGCTTTTATTGTGGCGCTCTGTCCAGCGCATGATGACAGCGCGCCTGCTGTGACACGCAATTATTATCTGATAATAACCACAAGAAGTAGGCCCATAGGCCTAATAGTGAAACAGAAACTGCAGTGGTACAAAACCGTAAATGCAATATAGGCCTCAGCATGTTCATGTTGGTCTTTTTGTAACAAATAAACTGTTCTAGAATCATTCAGCACCTCATAAACAAACGTGCAACCATATAGACCAGTTGTTACAAAATTGTATCTGTCATTTACAAACTTTGAGTTTTTGTCCTGAACACGCAGTAACACGGTAACATTTCCCAAAATGTGTTATGCGTATTTTAGACAAAAGTCTGAAAGCAGTTTCATTAGCCTGAGTCCGTGAACTTACCATTCAGTGCCGGGGGCTCTCTCATCCGAGAGAGTGACCTGGCATAGCCACTCACAAAGTGGTCACGCTCCATGACGTGCACCTCCACCAGAGGTCACTACCACAGACCTTGAGGCGGGGCCAAAAGGTTTCAAACAAAGCTAACCACTCATCCTCAGTGGATTTATTATTGTTGGCTTTCCACTCGCGCATTATTAATGGTTGTTGAGTTACAGCCAGGATTTTGTTCAGGTGCAAGACCGCGTCTTGTGACATTCCAGATGTGCGGTCGCTGTAGATGTAGCGTCCTACCGCTGGAGGGAGCTCAAGAACTATTTGGTTTTTTTGACACATGTAGGTTTTGTTCTTTGGTACATTCATCCTTATCTTTTCAGTACGTTCACTAAAATATATGAATACATACACATTTTCCTTTATATACATTATTTAATAAATCGTTAAATACAAACATGATCAATGATAAAATTACAGATAATAAAATGTAAAATCTACAATAGTAGTAGTGGGGACTGTCTTGTCTGATTTAAACAGAAGGCTGACTGGTTACAGGGTTCTTTAGATCAACAACTGGATCAGACCCCATTGGACACACACAGCCGTGTAAGGGGCTATGTGTGTGAGGAAGGGGGGGGGTCTAAGTGACGAGCGCAGTGACGAGCCCCAAACAGTTTCCCCCACATTCATGCTGCTGCTGTGAGCGTTCATCTCAACACAGACCTGTGTTGTGTCACGTCATATTTAATTCTGGATATTCTGTGGATGAGATGTTCAGTTTGATCATTTGTATGTTGGCTCTATGTTTATCGCGCTGCACTGCTGATCTATGCAATTGGACCGGGAGGTGAGCATGAAAGAGAAATTTAAACACGTAAAATGTACAGATTTAAATACGTGGAGTGCAGTCGCTAATAACTGAATTGTGACGTTTGTTCGGGTTGTTGGATGCATGCAGTGGTTTCTCAGCCGGGAAGGACTCCAAGCTGGTGCTGCAGGTGCGGCTGCGCTGCGCTGCGGGCTGGGTGCGGTGGGTCTACCCGGACCAGGGTCTCAGGGTGGTCCTGGAGCCCAACTTATCCAATGCCTTGTGCACCACTGTCTGCATCAAACCGTCTCCGTCTCTGCGCGGGGCCAGTGTGTTCCTTGAACGCCCGGGACGGCTGCATTTGCTGGCCATTGATCGAGCCAGCCCAGAGCAGGTAATGTGTTTCCGTGCGGACGGAGTAAACAGGTCGGTCATCTACCTCCAGGCCAGAGCCCAGAGTGATGAGGCGTGGAGCAGCCGGACCGTGGGCTTCAGGTACGAGCTGCTGACCAACAGGACAGCCGCGGCCACTCCGAACCAGAGAGGACTAGAGGGTGAGTGTGTGGCCTATTTGAAAAAGATTTGACTCCACCTCAACATTTATCCACTAATTAGATTCAGATCAGAATGAGGCCAATACTGTTCCTTTGGCAGCATGTGATTTTATGGAAGTTTATGCTCTGCTAAAAAATAGTTAGAAGCACACGGTACTACATTGTGAATATAGTTTAATTGTTTCCAGACTTTTACAGATTGTAGTAGCAGATGCTCTAAACTCATGGTTATGAGTGTTTATGAGTTAAAGTAGAAGTTATTTGAATATCGTTATGCTGATTGAAATGCAGCTGCTTCATCTGTGTTTTGTCCAAGTCAATCTGAATGTGGCCTATTTGAAAAAGATTTGACTCCACCTCAACATTTATCTACTAATTAGATTCAGATCAGAATGAGGCCAATACTGTTCCTTTGGCAGCATGTGATTTTATGGAAGTTTATGCTCTGCTAAAAAATAGTTAGAAGCACACGGTACTACATTGAATATAGTTTAATTGTTTCCAGACTGTTACAGATTGTAGTAGCAGATGCTCTAAACTCATGGTTATGAGTGTTTATGAGTTAAAGTAGAAGTTATTTGAATATCGTTATGCTGATTGAAGCATGCAGCTGCTGGTCATCTGTGTTTTGTCTGGTGGTCTGGTTTCCATCTCCGGACAAAGCATCAAAAACAGAACAAACCACAGAGCAGGAGAGGGCACCAGGCCAACAGGGCTGAATTGAGTCTGCAAATACTTCACAGATTCCACAAATGCCACATCATTGTCTCTGTGCATCTCTCTCTGTGTGCGGGCCGTCTCAATGGAGTGATGTCATTCTTGGGTCTATTATGCCCAGCTGCTTGTCTGCCCTCTTAGTCACCAGTATTTGACTCCTGACGTCTCCTGCATTGGCACAGGGTTATTTAATTAAAGGGGTTCAATAGGAGTCAAACAGAGAATCAAAGAGAACCTAAGTTAGATGAGACATGTAGACCTTTGAATAGTGATTAATCAGTCAAGAAAAAAAATGTATTTACAAGATTTCATTTTCTCCACAGATTTGTGTCGACCATGCGACAACACTGAATTGCTCATGGCCATTTGCAACAGTGATTTTGGTGAGAACTAAAACTTAAAAAGGTTTATAAATATGAGGAAAGCGGTAGGAGAGTGATGTGGGGATGATTTAGTAGTATGCATTTGATGTCTTATGGTGTAAACACACACACACACCATGAAATGCAGTTTTCATAAATGTATATTTGTTAGAATCATACTGAAGTGGCAAATTAAATGAAAAGTCTTCAAATTTAGAAGAACTATGTTACATTTATACTTGATGGAGGGTAACAAAGTGGTAATAAGTGTCTGCTAAAAACTCTGTGCCAGAAGATTAATAAAACATTGCACCGGGAAGCCAGACATTAAATCTTCTACCACTAGATGGAGTCATGAGCCACTACAACGCACATCCCCTGTTTCCCTCAATTCTAATAGATAAAACCCTGAAAATTTGGCAAAAAGAAGCAATTCTCAGCAACAAATTCCAGTGTTAATCTACTGACAACAATGTGTTTTTGTTATTCCAGTTGTTCGTGGCTCCATCAAGAATGTCTCCCATGACTCCGTCAGACAGACATCTTTAGTAGAGGTTTCTGTATCAAGAGTGTACTGGCAGCACGGTGGAGTGTTTGAAGAACAGGCAGCCCACCATGAGCTGTCCATGTCCCCATCCCCAGCCCCATCCTGGCGTGGAAACATCTACACATTCCTACAGTGCCACATAAAGCCTGGAGGTGGAGAGTTTCTATTCACAGGCTCAGAGCATTTTGGGGAAGCATGGTTAGGGTGTGCCCCACGATTCAAAGACTTCCTGTCTGTCTACCACAGCGCCAGGGAGGCACGCCGCAATTCCTGTGACTTCCCTTTAGACTGAGAAAGTGTGCTGCAATAATCGTGGCACTACACGCCTTATCCACAGGCATCCTCACCTTTGTACCAGCACTGTGAGGCCTCTTTTAATGTTGTCATAGGAAGGCAATGGCGCCCTTAAGGTGGCATCCAGCATCACCAGCAAGGATGCAGCTTTTCAACACATTTGGAGAGGCATGCTGCAGGGGCCTCCTAAAACTCAGAGAGGGTCGGCTTTTGTTTTCTGGATAGTTGCTGCCCTCAGTTGTGGAACACTGAGAAGGGGTGGGGTTGAGCTCTTATTGTGCTCCCCCATCACTGTTCACTTTGCTGGCCCACACTACCCTCTGAACTGAGCGAAGGAAAGTTAAACAAATAACAATTTGTGATTATGTAAAATTAACTTTAAGATTAACTGTAAGTCTATAATGCTGTATATTTCCTTTTTTGTATTGTACATATGAGTAAGGATTGTTGGCTGTTGGGAATTAAATTGCATCCTTTATTTATTTGTAGTATTTCATTTTGGCGGCAAAACAATACAATGGAAGGTCATACTGTTCCTGTAATCATCCACCCATGTTCACTAAACCATAACCCTCTTTTCATAGTTGTCTGTTGCTTAAGCTTCACAAACTCTCCGAGCTGCTTTTGGCCCGTCACCCTGTTATCAGATCCTTTTAATAATAGGACAGGTCTACCATTAAACAAAATGCAAAATCTGAAAATTGTTCTAAACTCCCAGTAAACTTCTATTGAATTTTGTGACCCTACTCTGCATCAGGGCTGAAGAAGATGAAGGTGGGGGGCCCAAATCCTTGAGCCCCTCCCCTCAGCTCCTCCCACAAGAGGAAAACAATTCATTGACTTATAAAGCAAGTGCTTTTGCGGGGCCTATTCCACACTTCTCCTTGGGTGAGCAGGGTGCACAAATTAGTGTGTTGAACTTTTTATGAGGACTAAAGCTGCCAATGAAAGTGTAAATGACTGTGTGTTGAATGGGACCCACACAATGGCCGTGCAGTGACAAGGCCTCCAGCAGACATAATGACCATTGTTACAGCTGTTGCCATCTAGAAACCATCAGGGTAAATTATTCCAAGACCAAGAATAAGTTTCTTCTTGCAAATCTTTAGTCAACAAGAATAAAAACCCAGTAGAAATTGTAAAAATTAATGAATGAAATATGCCTTTTGTTTGCACATAGAAACATAATCTTTTAGTTTAGTTATAAGATTAGAAAACAATGTAAAAGCCCCGCTGTGAAAACATTATAGATTGTGCCTGGAATAAAATAATAACCTTGTCCTGAAATCCCTGAAACCCTCCTTCATCATTCTCTCTGGGACCCACCATGTCAAATATCCGAGCGAAATGTGGGAATTTCAGCAGGCTCTCTTTGGGACAGACCCCAGAGCGGCTGGACAGACCCCGGAGCGACTGGATGGAGCAGGAGTCCATCCAGACTGGGGAGGTAATTGATTAATCCCAGCGCCCGGCCCGTCTTCCCATGTGGGCCACTGCTGTGGGGAGGCCCAGGGGTACAATATGGGAACAGCGTGATGCCCTCCAGCTATTCACTGGTCCGGTTAGATGGGATGGGGAGCAGGGACACAAAGCCGGAGCAGAGATGTCTCAACTTTCAAAAGGTCTCTTTTACTTTTCTTTTAACGTTAGCCAGTATTTGTGGTTGCAACTGTGCAGAGGTAATTACATTTTTAATAATGTGATGGATAGTTTTTACTTTTAAATAATGCCTAAATTAAAAAGAAAACATTATGTGTCTTGGAAAGTAGGCTAGTATATATTCACGGCATATGCAATTTTAAAAAGGCAAATGTGTCTCAAAATATCTGTTTCACAATTTACTTTTGTAATGATCTACTCTAATTATCTACTTAGTTCAAATAATTTTACTGGTTTAAGTGTTGACTGCAAAAGACAGCACATCCTGTTTTTAACCTTAAACATCCTCATTTTTCTCCAAAATAAATGGAAACAAATAAACAAACACTTTGTTGTGACTCTAAAACAAAAGGGGACATGTACAACACAAGAGGAAGACACAGCAGCACTACTAAAGAAGTAATTGAAAAAAGTGGCAAGTCTGCAGTAGGTGTAGATTGTTTAAATGCATTGTTTTATAAAGCCAGTGTACAATGTACTATATTAATATATGGGATGGTAAACATTAATCTCATTTCAAAATAAGTTGAAGTCTCTACTGTATAGAATGAACCTTTAGTTTAGGTAGAAAGTCATCTTAATTTATTATATTATGATCAGATTCATTCAACAGATCATGTTGTGTTGGGCCTATTTACCCAGTGTACGATTCATGGGTCCCATTCAGGAGATGTGTTGTAAAGCCAGCATTTAACCAATATAAAACATCTGAAATCAAACTGGAAAAAAATAAATAAAAGAAAAATATAATATAATTGAGAATTAAAAAAACAGATTTTATTATGTACAAAAAGCCGTTGCATTGCAGTGACACAAAGATCCACCAGATGGCAGCAGATTCCTTCCCAGTCCTAAACAACGTGTGAGCGCGTGGTGGTATTGAACTGATCTGGAGTCTGCTGTTAGCGCCATACCTGTGGTTAATGAACCAATTCTCAACAAGCCTTTCTGATTCTGGTCCAGCTAGAGACTTCATAGAACTTTTAAGACATTACATTATTATATTTGTTTTTCTTTTTACCAGTAACCTAATGTATTGAACTATATCTGACCAGAACTGAACTCAAACTTCCGTATGCTAAGCTTTAGGGTTAGGGCTAATAAAATTTGTAGGCTAAATCAACGTTTTTGTTCATAGTAAATGTTCATGTAGCCTAAATAAAGTGACTTTACCATGGCAACTGTGGCAAACCAATGGCTGAGTCATCTTTTCTTTTTTTTTCCTGCTGAGGTATCACATGTCACCGCTGGGCCCTACAGTAGGGAAGTAAAGGCACTTCACTTCCTCCTTCCTACCGCACTGCTTGAACCTGGACCACTTCGCTAGGCGTGTCAAACTGGTGGAAATGGAGGTCCAAGCGTCGGACTGGAACAGTTTCGTGTGACTTTTAAATGCGTTTTAATGCGACGGCCGATGTCACCGGGTTTGGTGTGCGGAAGAAGACAATTGAGTAGGACTTAACAGAAGTGATCGGAGCTCAGCCCTTTTTCTGCAACAATGGCTGCAACCTAACTTAACTTTTTTGGGTCTCGCTGTTGATGAATGTGCCGCTAACTTTGACACACTTAAAGGAAACCGAAGAGAAACAATCATGAAGAAACAGTTCAATCGCATGAAGCAACTCGCCAACCAGACTGTAGGAAGGTGGGTTTGACTACTCGCACTGTTGCTAGTTGATGTCATGTATTTTTATTTTTTTTACTGTGCCACAGCCTTTAAAATAATTCAACAAGAACGTGGCAACGGTCTTTTGCTGTGAATTTAGGCTGTCAGTAAAAAATATAATTTTTAAATGTATATCTAAACTGAAGGAGTACAGGTAAGGAGCTGGAGTGGGCTCTATAAAGCAGGAGAAGCATGCAATTTATTAAGATTCCTTGTAACCTAAACATTGCAGCATTAAGAAAAAACAAAATCTCATAAAACGTTCCAGTCGAAGCAGATGTAGGCCATTATCTTAAGTTAAGTTTGGAGGGAAACCCAACAACTTCCCCAAGAACAAGAGGTTAGTGACTTTAGCTTTTGATAAAAGTGGATGTGTATTGAGTTAATACAATAAATCAAATACCAGGATACTAATGGACTCTATCCAAACCTAAGCTCACCTGTGATTACTGCAAGACAATTTCCTTGTGATAGTTTCAGAAAATGACAAATTTCTGAATTAACAATTGTAGTTTGACTTGTAAGACCAACCTTCAAATATATACAGGTCTTAGACTCTGTTGTGTTTCATTTCCAGATAAAGTCATAGAAAGTCACACACCCACAAACATTCCCAGCAGGCCTTCTCACCTCTTCTCCCTTCATCTGTGGCCCCACGGGTGCTACTCAAAATTACTCTTTACAAATATGTATCCTTAAATTGTGCAAGAGCTGTAAAAGCTACCTGTGACAGCTTTACACACCCAGTCTGGATTCAGGAAAAACACTTTCAAATCATAAACTGTGCCTAAACTTGCCTAGCCTTCATCAATGCCTTACAGCACTGTTCTTACTTTTCTAGGATTTAAATGAGATGCAGTGAATTTAAAGGACTTTGCAGGCTTTATTCAACCAGTTTGTCCACACATAGTCTTCTGTCGCACAGGAAGGGCTAGGCCTCAACGTTTCCATAATTGTTGATAGGGGACTGTGGCTTAGTGGCTCAGTGAGGTGTTTTGAAAAAAGGGGAAACTGGATTGATTTATGTGTGATTAACAGAAGGAAGGCATTAACTGTCACTTGTTTCTAAATTTTTGAATAGCCCTGTAGAGATACGTTTACACTGAACTAATGAAAGTACAGTAGGCTATGTTAAAATGTGCTTCAACTTTTCTTAGGCCCAGTGCTGAGGGAGTCTAAGTCAAATCACTGCTAATTCAGTTTTGCTAGGAAAACATGCATGTAGTTCTTTTTTTAGTGGCCAGTCTAATGTGTAAGTCCATAAATGTATGTCTTAATCTTTATTGATAGAACAGAAAAAATATTTGTCAAATTTTTAAATGTAATCTTCTTTTGGCAGCGTGACCCAAAGAAATGATCAGTTAACGTTGATATAAATTACATTATCAGGTGTTTACTTTGATATAAATAAAAGACCATTTAAGCACTGACTCAATCACTCATTTGAAGTATTATAGAGACCTTTTCTAACTAACCTAGTTATAACGGCAATGAAACTGTTCAACTGTTCAAATTAGGGCTGTGCGATTATTTTCTTTCAGATTTTTCTTTCAGATCAATAAATATGACCAACACTTAACAAACTCGTGTGTCTTGTGGCCAGGCCATATATTATTAAGACGTTAGATTTTGCATAAAATTATATGAATTTACATACTTTTTTATTTATTCTCTTTATCACTGTGAATCTGGCCATGGGCCTTGAGAATAAAGCCTGGGGTCTTTGTTCTTCATCTGGCCCACTTTATTTTTCTGACAGTGATATTCAAACGACCGATTGAACTTTTTTTTCTGTTTTACTTTATCATGGAGAGAAAGCTGCATTTCCTTTTAGTCCAGAGAAAAACTATAAAGTATATCTAGCAGAGATGGTGAGTTTCAAAGAGGTCATAAGATTGGGCCCCCTTCCCAGATAAATGTTTATAGCCCATGGGCCCCCACTTTTCATAGATACGAACCTGTCGAATGCTCATTTTTAGAAAGAACAGCATCTTTCAGACACAGCACTACTCATGCTCATTAGCTGCTTTGCTAACTTTTATTTAGCCAATAATAGTCCTCCCCTGTCTTCTGTTGGGACACAGTGTACAGTTAAGAGTTTACTTTGCTCTTCAAATGAGTGCGTAACAGAGCAACAACATGACACAAGCTTAACTAGCCCTAACTAGTCCTCTCTGTCTCCCTTTGGAGAACCCTGTTATTGCCTCAGTTTATTTTCTCTGTGTAACACACAACATATAAAACACAATAGCATAGTGTCGCAGGTTAATCGTCTTTTGTATGTGTAACATTACAAATAATTGCAATTTAATGACAAAAGCGATTAATTGCGCAGCCCTAGTTCACATTAGTGCAACTGTTTGATTTAACACTGTTTGACATGCAAAGCATGAACTCCTGGAACATTTAATAAGATAATATTGAGACACAAGCTTTCTTTGTAAGATAATAATTTGACATTGATATTACAGTACCATTACATTCACAATATATTGTTCCTCTTAGTTATAATGTGAACTAATGTGCACTGCTTGTAAAACAAATGTGCCCAATACTTAAATTTTCACTATTAGGCATTCATAGTTTTATTTGTTTATATTTTTTATTTTTTTATAGGAGATTTTAAAATAAACCCTTTTGGACCAATATGTTTCTCACTGAGACCCTAAAGTGTTTTTCATTAGCATGAATGTGTTACTGAGGTCATGACACATTAATACAAGGGAATGAAGGCTGACTACAAGATTAGGTAATAACTCATGTTGAAGAGGGTAATTGATCACTGTGAGATTTAAATGTATGTCTTACTGTGGTGATGGGAGGGAACATGTCTCCAGAGACATTCAATTGAGATTGAATACGTGTGTGTTACTGGGATATTTTACGTAGGGTAAATTATTTAATTTTTGTTTGAAAAACTGAAACCTGAGCTTATGCTCTGGCTGTAGTAAAATGTGCAGCTATATTTGTTGGTCACATTTTAAGATAAATGTAAAGTGCTTTGAGTGCCTACTAGGTGGAAAAGCGCTATATAAATAAAAATAAATAAAAAGAAGAGGTTTTATTACAGATATAGGCTTTATGTCAACCTTTGCCCGAATGTTTGGCATAATGTCAGCAATGTTTCAGAAACACTGCTCCAATGTGCAGCATGTTTGAGAGAAGAACTCTCTCCACAATTCCCACCATATTTCACACACACTCCTTCCCTGTTGCCATAACAAACCAAGGTGCAGATGACACAACAGGAAGTCGTGTTGGGACAGGGCGGTGGAATCTGACAGGTCTTTCTTGGAAAACAGCCACAGGCACAAATTGAGATAGCCTTACATTGCATTTTTAAAATAAACTAATAATGCATTTGCTGTTGACACACTGTTATCTGTCAGTATAATTCCACTGAAATGGGATTGTATATTTGTGATTTTTATTTCTGTGGGAAAAGAAACAAACACATCAGCTTGAATAGCTCACTAATGTTACTTTTAAGCTCTTAGTGTGTGTCACTGTTTAACCATACTATCTTTAATCCACTAGCTGATGTGTGTTTCTCTTCACAGGGCTGAGAAAACTGAGGTACTGAGCGATGACCTCCTACAGGTGACTATAATATTCTTTTTTTAAAAACAAGTCTCTTTTTAAAACAAGTCAACTCGATGTGCAGTTACATGTACTGTAAACAATCAGAAGAAAAATCTCTTCCCTCATTAAAAAAGCCATAAAATGAATGAAAGACAGTCAAAAAAGATGTGAAGTATAATGATTATTGGACCCCTTGTAGTAATGTTTTTTATGGTTATGTGATTCATCACCCACACAAGGGTGTTGTATCTCGATCCCTGTGACACCTTCCTTTATTTTAATGCACTACTAAGTTGTTTTGTTTTTTAGGGAGCTTGTAATACAAAGTAATCATACGACTTACACGTTTCCCATGTGTTCTCTGTTAAATCCATTAAGCCTTTGCACTGTTCAGATGCCAAGTCCATCTGGAGACTTGGCCTAAAGTGGCTGGTATTAACATTTTTCACTCAAGGCAAACTTCCAGTGTCTGTTATCTTCAAATTGTGCTGCATTTATACTTAGCGTCTGAACGGTAGGCAGGGTGTGTGCTGAAGGGGTGTTTATAACAACAGTCCTTTTGGTTTTGTTCCTCTGGTTTCCACAAGAAGAGAGCGAGTTAGGAGAGACGTGAAAGAGTTAATGTGAGTGAGTAAAAACCCTTGTACAAGCTTTAATTAGAGGTTTTATGACAGGCAGTGTTGAACTATGAACCTTGTGTGGCTGGTTAGTGGGCAAACTTGGTTAATAAAAGCAAACTATTTCAGTACACTTTTTTTTCTGAGTGAGCTTTGTTGATATCACCAAAAGCCCAGAGAACAAAGGGACCCAGCCCTTTTACAAGAATGTTTTTCTCTCTGCCATCTTTGGTCCTTGTCCTCAGTGACAGCAGATAGTGCTGTGTTAGACATTCCTTAAGCTCCAGTCCAGAAGGAATGCCACAGTCAAATGACCAGCATTGTAGGTATCTCTAAATGACTGAATGAGTTGTCTTTGTTTGGTTTGTGTTTCTGTCACATTGCCATTTAATTTAAACCAAAAATCCCCCTTTTCCTAACATAAGCAAAGAAAGTCTACTTCTTTTTTCCTTTACTGCACACCCCCAAACTCCTTTCTGAACTTGAAACTTGACTCTGATTTCCATAGCGTTGTTAAAGCTTTCCCCATTTTTCCATGATCCTTTGCATTGGCTAAGGCATTTATCTTGCTTGGACACGTCTACATTGTTGAGAGAAGTAGTCATTCTAGATTGTAGCCTTTGGACTGCACTGAGTAAAACTGGTTACATGTAGGTATTTTAATACAACGGCGTCTGTAACGTATGTTGCTGTTGTGATATGCATATTACCTGAAACTGCATGAAACTGACATCTAACCAGCCTTCTTTTCAAGTGTCACTGAAAATACTGGCTCGGGTTGGTTTGCAAACAGCTCAGACTATTCTAGTTAAACCAGCAGCCAGTCAGCTTTACATTCACTTCACATATTTCTGCATTGGTAGGTCAAAGGTCACTAGCCTTTGCCCTACAGGCAGTTCACTGTTTTCTGGGGGTAAAAAAGATGACCAACAAAGTCTCTGTTAATCTTTGGACAGCTCCTAAAGCAATGTGAAAATGGATTATCTTCTGCGTTAAGTGTAGCTGAACTTAAATGCATGTGCATAAAATAAAAAGATGAGATTTCAATTTCAATTCTACTTAATGCCAGTTAATTTTGCGAATATGCAGACCTCGCATTTGCAGACACAATGGGATCACCGTGTATATCCCACACTACGACATCCTGGCCTCTCCTTTCATTAGCCTCTTTGGCACTAAATAAGATGTCTAGATCTAATCAGTCACTAAAGAGAGCTAGACTTTCAAGCATTAATCAGAGCTAGGGATCAGCTGGACGGTGAGCCAGTTGTGGTCTGGCTCGATGGAAAGCGGTTAAGGGCAGAAGTGTGTGTCTTGTGGGCTTTAAAGGGACAAGCCACTTTTTAAGCTTTAATGTAACAGTAGAAGGAGAGTTAGATGGGGATTACAGTGTGTTACAGGCTGTTTACACTAAAACACAGAACTGCTGTGTCTCAGCAAATCTCTGGTTTAGGGACAATTTTTAAAATAACTGGTATGTTCATCCTCAACGATTTGTTGGATAATTAAGTTTTAAAAGGGATTTAGGTATTCTACTTGCTGGTACGTCATACAATGTCAAGAAAGTTTTCTTAGTTAGAACCTTTCAGTGCCCTGAACAGCATCTACAGAGGATGAAGAGTTTCAATATGGCAGTTTTTTTTCCATATCCAAAAATGTGTACAAAAACAATAGCAATTGCCCGTGTTATATATGTGGGTCAGTTTGTGTTAATCTAATTTTGTTTCTGATACATGAACAGATCGAGAAGCGAATGGAGTTGGTGCGGTTGGCGTCACACAACTCACACAAGAAGCTGGTGTCCTGTCTGCAGGGACATCTAGGCACAGACGCTGAAAAGAGACATGTAAGTATTATTCAGTGTCTCTAATGTACAGTAAACTGTCTTTGCACAGGACTTTGCACAGTTATAAACATCTCATTATAGCATTGTAAACAACAGGCCGCAGAATTCCATTTAGAAAAATGAATCTCCTACAGGAATGTAATGAGGGTGATTGAGAATGACGGTGTCAGTCTTAGCAGGGCTTTGCTATCTCGTGGTATGAGCACATCACATCTCCTCTTGTGTAACAGATATGAGCAGCACTCAGGAGAAAAATATTCAACATTGGCCACATGCCAGATTTCTTCTCTCTCCATAATACACAGACAACACAACACACAGCAGCAATTTTAGCATTCATTTGACATGTAATGTAAAGGAAGAAATGAGGTCTCTTGACAGTGGGCGATAAATAAAGATTTAAATTCTGTCTAAATTATTATCCAGATAATCCAGTTTTTTTTGTATTTGCTGTTTGCAGAAAAAGCTTCCCCTGACAGCACTGTCCCAAGCCATGCAGGAGGGAAGCAGTCAGCTGGGAGATGAGGGGGTGATCGGGTGAGACTTGGCAGTTAACAGCTTCAAATTCTATTACAACAACATTTAACTTGTATTCAATGAATTGTAATGATTGGAGTATTTCTGTGGCTGAACAGCAAAATGATGGAAGCCTGTGGGGAGGCTGAGAACAGATTAGCAACTGAACTGATGCAGCATGAAGTCCAGCTTCAGAAAGACATCCTGGATCCCCTCAATCAGCTGGCAGAGGTAAAATTATAGTCAGATGTACGTTTAGTCAGAGGATACAGTTGTGCTCGCAAGTGTACATACCCTGGCAGTATTTGTGATTGTTTGGCCATTTTTCAGAGAATATGAATGATAACACAAACACCTTTTTCTTTCACTCATAGTTTATTGTAAAACACTTGTGTTTACTCTTTTTAAATCATAATGACAACAGAAACTACCAAATGACTCTGATTAAAAGTTCACATATACCCCAGTTCATAAAACCGTGTATTGCCACCTTTAACATCAATTACAGCTTGAATTCTTTTGTGATAGTTGTGGATGAGGCTCTTTATTTTCTCAGATGGTAAAGCCTCCAGTTCCTGTAAATTCTTGGGCTTTCTTGCATAAAATGCACGTTTAAGATCTCCCCAGAGTGGTTCAATGATATTGAGGTCAGCCCAGAACCTTGATGCTGCTGTAGCCAATGACAAGGTTGACTTGGCCTTGTGCTTTGGATTGTCCAAGTACGTCCCATGTGCTGCTTCCGGGCTGATGAGTGTAAATTTTCTCCAATATTTTCTATAAACATGCTGCATTCATCTTGCCATCAATTTTGACCAAGTTTCCTGTGCCTTTGTAGCTCACACATCCTCAAAACATCAGTGATCCACCTCCATGTTTCACAGTAGGAATGGTGTACCTTTCATCATAGGCCTTGTTGACTCCTCTCCAAATGTAACATTTATGGTTGTGGCCAAAAGGTTAAATTTTGGTCTCATCACTCCAAATGACTTTGTTCCAGAAGTTTTGAGGCTTGTCTCTGTGCTGTTTGAGGTGTTGTAAGCGGGATGCTTTGTGGCATTTGCCTAGTAATGGTTTTCTTCTGGCAACTCGACCATGCAACCCATTTTTCTTCATGCGCCTCTTTATTGTGCATCTTCAAACAGCCACACCACTTTTTTTTTCAGAAAGCTGAAGTTATATGTGGGTTTTTCTTTGCATCCTGAACAATTTGCCTGGCAGTTGTGGCTGAAATTTTTGTTGGTCTACCTGACCTTTTCATTTTCCACTTCTTAATTAGAGTTTGAAAACTGCTGATTGGTATTCTCAATTCTTGGAAACCCTTTCCTGTTTTAAACAGTTCAATTACCTTTTCCTGCAGATCCTTTGACAATTCTTTTGTTTTCCCCATGACTCAGAATACAGAAACGTCAATGCAGCCCTGGATAAAAGATGCAAGGGTCTGTCAGAAGCCCAGAAACTCACTGACCCTTTATACAGATCACAGGTGAGGATGGTTACCTGTAGTAGCCATTCAAAGCCATTTGTGTCAACTTGTGTGCATGTTATCAGGCCAAAATCATCAGGGTATGTAAACTTTTGGGTAGTTTCTAAACACAGTTGTTTTACAATAAATGGCTTCATCCAACCACTAACTATGAGTGGAAAAATGCTTTTGTGTTATCATTCATATTCTTTGAAAAATGACCAAACAATCACAAATTCTGACAGGATATGTAAACTTATGAGCACAACTGTAAATGGCTGTTAACTGAGGCACACTGAAGCCTGTCAAGACATATTCTTCACAGTGCGGAGCCTTATCTCATAAGAATACACACTCAATTTGGCAATAAAATGCATGTTTTCTCATGCTGCAGTTGTCACATTTTTTCACATAGGTGGATATACCCAATATACTGAAGCAGAGGAAGCAACTTGCTAAACTGGTTCTAGACTATGATTCAGCCAAGACGAGGTAACAGACGAGGCACTTTCTTTTTTTTTTTTTAATCAATGTCAAATGTTTTATTCCAAACTGTTTTGCACTCATGTTTCTTGCAGATGGATCCAGGCAACAAAGTCTAACAACCCAGCCATGGCATCTAAAGCTGACTCTCTCAAAGATGAAATGGAGGAAGCTCTTAATAAAGTAGAAATATGCAAGGTTGGTTATTAAAGATGACTTACACCATGACATGCCTCACTCAGTGGCATACAAATGTTTTTTTATTTAACTAGAAGCTAATGATTACTTCATCAGCTGAGTTTCATATTTGAAAAACGGGAACATGCACAGGTCGTTGCTGGGAGCCTTTAGTTAAAACAGACATGTCTGTCATCTGGATTTAATTTCTTTCTTATTAAAGAATGCTCTAGTCAGAGTTCATGATGGTCATGGATGGAAAAAAACACTGAACTGAAACAGTTTTTTGTTTTTACTTACAGGATCAGCTCTCCGCAGACATGTACTATTTTGCTTCCAAAGAGGGAGAGTATGCACGCTACTATGTCACGGTGGGTGCCCTTCAGTTTTGAGTAAATGAACTGGAACCAAAATGAAAATGTAATGCAGATACTCTCCATCCTATTAAAACAGTATGCTCTTGTGATACACATGAATTTCTTTGTACACTGTGCTTTTGCAGCTGCTGGAGGCCCAGGCGGTCTACCACAAAAGATCTCTGGCAGTGTTGGAGGCAGCTATACCAACCATACAGTTACAGCAAGGTAATAAGTGGTAACTTTTACATAATGTGGTTTTAAGTAAGCTTTAATGTATCAACACACAGTTTTAACAAATTAGTGGTAAGGCTGTTTCCACAATTAATTGCATAGGAGACCTGCCTAAAGATTTATTTTTCTTTGCTAGACATCTGGATGGAGAAACCAGCATTTGGCACAGACTTAGAGGAGCATCTTAAGAGGAGTAACCGTGAGATTGCACTGCCGCTGGAGGCCTGTGTCATGCTGCTTCTAGAAACAGGAATGAAAGAGGAGGTATGTAATAAAAAAAATACTAAGATGGCGGGAGAATGAGAATGCTTCAGTGTTGTGGCTATTTGGTGATGTAGGTCAAAGACATACATGTCGCCCCTGCACAACGTATGGCATATACAGCCTGGAAACATTTGCTGACTTTTGTTATTCATTAGCTTGTTGACTGTTTTTAAATGTACCTATACCACCATAAGAAATTTATTTCAAATGAAAACAGGCTACTATACTTTTTTATCTGTCCATATTAAATGATCAATAACTTCTCTATTTTATTTTGGGGAGATGGTACAGTTTTTCTGAACTTCTTCTTTCAGAACCAGCACTTCCTGAAATGTTAGATTTGAAACTAGACTGTTCCTGTCCCAAAACATGTAAAGTCTGTGTTTCTCTTCAGGGTCTATTCCGAATAGCTGCTGGTGCTTCAAAACTGAAGAAGCTGAAAGCAGCATTAGACTGCTCCACGTCACAGCTCGAGGAGTTTTACTCTGATCCCCATGCTGTAGCTGGTATAACCTTGTCTAAAAAATATTCTTATGAGAAACCAGCTGCTCTAGATATTTCCTCATTGCGTGTCTTGTTTGCATACAGGAGCCCTGAAGTCCTACCTCAGGGAGCTTCCTGAACCTCTAATGACGTTTGGCCTGTATGATGAGTGGATACAAGCCTCTAAGTAAGATAAAACTCCAGTAAAATGCACCAATTTAGTGGGTGCGCACACAGGTTGTACCTATTACCATACTTATGTAAGAGTTAATAAACTTTTTGTTTGTTTTAGTGTGTCGGACCCTGACAAGAGGCTTCAGGCCTTGTGGGTGACATGTGACCATTTGCCAAAGGCACATAAAACAATTTTAGGTAAGAGCACTTTCATGTGTATTGCTATTGTTTGTTCTCTTATTAATTAGCAGTTTACATTCATTTGTTTTTATACCACATTATACCATAATATGTAAATTATAGTGCTGTTTGTTGATCCTTGACGTTTGTGGCTGACCCACGCTAGTTTTCTGAGAAAGCCCTGCCAAAGATATAACTGTAGAAAAAAAAAACAATGTAGGAATACCTGTTTCTTAATAATCAGCAGAAGGTCTCATTTGCAGGTATCTGGTGAAGTTTCTGTCTAAGCTAGCTCAAGACAGTGAGGTTAATAAGATGTCTCCCAGTAACATTGCCATAGTCCTGGGGCCCAACCTGCTCTGGCAAAAGACTGAAGGGTGAGTAATTTGAATAGTAATATGGTCAGATATATAAAATTAGGAAATAGATATAACTTCATGACTGTGTTTTTATTTAGGACATTGGCAGAGATGGCAGCTGCTACATCTGTGCATGTGGTCGCTATCATCGAGCCTATTATCCAGCATGCCGACTGGTTCTTCCCTGAAGGTAAGACTTGACTTTTTTTGTGTAGCAGTACATAATACTGTCTACTGTGTAGCAGTAGATAAGCAGGTTTATTTCTTCTTATCTCTCTATCCAGAGGTGGAATTCAACGTGACGGGCGCGTTTGCCTCCCCTACTTACCCAGCAACCCCAGACACTGAACCCAACCTAGAGAGGAGGCGCCCTGGTAGCCAAGTGGGGCATGAGGGGGACACTCACAACCCTCGTAAAGACAGGTACCTGTCTCGCCCCAACATCAGCCTCAGCCTGCCCCTCACCCTCCCATCCCGTCCCAAGACACTAAGCAGGCAGGAGTCAAGGGGCCCTTCTGTTTCAGCGCTCTATGTAGTTGCCGATGAGTCGGTCACAGTCAGTGAAACTCCCACTGAAGACCTGCCCTGTCCAGAATTCAAAGCTGCTTAATAAACCTGTATATTGGATCCAATGCTGATCAGTGAAAAGGGAAACATTCTGTGTATACGCTTTACATAACGTACATTTTATTTTAGTTCTGTTAATCTGTTATGTGTCTTCTTTTAGGTTGGTATTCAACAAGAGAAAGCATTTTTTCTTCACAAAACTTCTTTTTTTTTTTAAATGCTTTTTGTCTTTTTCTTGTGTGCTTCTCTTGTATACTTGTTTTTTTCCAATTAAAGCCTAGGTCACACTGTCGGAGCTGGTTTTATGTTTTCTGTGGGCTTCCTCTGCGTTTTGTTTATAAAGCATCTGCTCAGTCTCAGCTCAGTTCTATTTAAAACTTACTTTCATGTGCTATTCTGTGCTGTGGGTTTGGTTTCATACTACTTGGGAAGTGACATCAGAGTATTTTGCATCATCTTTCTTCATCTGCTGTTGGCCTTATGCTCATTACTTCAGTTTATGTTTGCACTCCTGAACTCTCTTCCCTCTCCCCCTCACCAGCGCCGCTAACAAACACCCGGAGCCGGCCCCACGTAGAGCCGGCACTGTAAATAAAAAACAACCACAACTAACCTCACCTACCTTTCAACCCCCACTGCCCCCTCTGGAAGCGTGGGGTGCTGCTCAGCTTGAGCCCCCGGCTGTGTCTCCACTTGCAGAGGTTGAGCCGTGTGTGGGGGCTACCGCTAATGCTGCTGTTTCTGGTGTTGGTGGTGGGGTGCCTACAGCAACAGTGCAGCCTCAGGTGGTAGCCCAGTTCAGCCCAGAGGAGAACAGGTAAGATTAGCAAGCCGAGGTCACAGCAACATAGTGCTGCCTGCCTGCAGCCAATCAGTGTCATGGAGCTTTCCCCTCTGCTTTTTGTTGGTCATGTGTGTGATTGGCCTTCACAGTTCCCACACTGGAAGGAAAATAAAAATCAAGTTCATTGTGATGATATCTAATGCAACACAAATTATAAGATGCTTTGTTTACAGGCAACTTTTCACTTCCATTTTTTTGTCCAAAGGTGAAAAAAAAAAAGGATAAATCAGGTGCTTTCCTTTCTGTCAATGTGTTGATTATAGTGTTTGGTTAACTGCTCTTATTCTTTGTCTCATTGATTGTTTGATTTTTTTGCATGCACTGGATTAGTCTTGGAACAGAAAAGCATTATTTGTCTGTTATGCATGAGAGCTGACAATGATTATAAGTTCAAAAAAGTAGCGGTTATATATTGTCAAGTTAATCAGTGGATGTGCTGTATATCCACAGCCCAGCTTGGGAGCTCATGTCCACGCCCCCTGCCCAGAGAAATGGTTCGGTCCCTCTTACAACAGGTACACCCCAGTCTCAGGGCAGCTTCAAGGGACCCAGCCCACACATGGTGCGAAGAGGTGAGAGGCTGACTCTTTATTGGTAGTATTATGTAAAATATATATTGCTTGAAGTATAAAATCCTACGCTATTCAATGTTTAAATAATTCCTTAATTAAAAGTAAATAATAGCAAGTACACTTCAGGTGGTGGTTGTGACCCTGTTAGAAATAGAAAAATCTTTAACTCTAAATTTTTGTCATTTTGAAATGTAATGCTCGTAATGCTCAAAATGAAATAATTACCACATGTGTACAACTGGGGGTATATTGAGACAATTGCACAATAACATTGGCAGATCTTGTCTCAAAGTCCTACTCAGACATTGGAAACGCCAAATTGTGTTTTAGTTTAGCAGGAAGTACTACTTTACTGAATAAAACGGCAACATGACTCAGTTACACTATAAGTCAATCAAATGTTTTTGATTTTGAGGATTCACTTGCACTATCGGTTTATAGGTACCAATCTGAGAGGCCTTTGAACAAGCAGGCTGCAGTGCCTTCAAGCGGACAGGCCCGATCTGGACCTCCCAGTATTCATAATTACAAGCGCGCCCAGCTCTGCACTTCACCCCATCACACCCAGACGCCACCCCAGCAAAGATAGTCTGGTTAATGACAAGTCATCCACCTCCACAGCCCCTCAGACCCACCAGGCTCATGGTGAATCAGAGCCCTCTTTTTAATCAGAAAATAATTTGGCTTGAATTGATGATTTTGTATTTAAAATGTTCTCACACATGAAGGAGTACTAGGTATAATATGCAGGATTCCAGGCTGTTGTCATTAAACCACCAGGTCCTGAGCTTTAGCTTTAGCTTCTTTTGATTTTGTAGTATTTTCCTTTTGTCTGTGAGCTGTGTTTTGCAAAAGCTAAACACTCAAACATCCTCCTCATATAACCAAAGAATAAAATACAGAAAACAGTGGATTATCAACATTCATCTCCATATTGTTTAAGAGGCTGTAGGTGTGGAATAAATGAGACTTTACTTTAAAGAATTATATTCAAACACATATCCTTTTATTAAAAATTTCCGGACCCCTCACGGTGAGGAAAGTTAACTAAGGTCTAAGCAGACCTTGGCTGATTTTATATTTATCTTTAAATAAAAAAATTTAAAATAATAATATTGTGACAGTTGTTTTCCCTTTTGTATCGAAAATGGTATCGAATATCGATATTTTTGAAGGTATCGTATCGAAGTTAGAAATTCCAGTATCGTGACAACACTATTGCACAATAACATTGGCAGATCCTGTCTCAAAGTCCTACTCAGACATTGGAAACTGCCACTTCATCACTTCTGCTGAAAGAAATTGTGTTTTAGTTTAGCAGGAAGTACTTTTTTACTAAATAAAACGGCAACATGACTCAATTACACTATAAGTCAATCAAATGTTAAATGGTTGATTTTGAGGATTCACAGAACCGTCTGCGTCTATCGGTTTATAGGTACCAAGAAGCAGGCTCCAGCGCCTCCCAAGCAGGCTGCAGCACCTTCCAAGCAGGCTGCAGTGCCTTCCAAGCAGACAGGCCCGTTTGCCTCCCAGTCTAGTAACCAGGCGCCCAGCTCCCCTATCACCCCCCCATCACACCCAGACGCCACCCCAGCAAAGATAGTCTGGTTTATGCTCCGAGTCATCCACCTCCACAGCCCCCTCAGACCCACCAGGCTCATGGTGAATCAGAGCCCTCTCCCCCCAGGACCCCCACGCCTCCTGACACACCTAGCGATGGGCCACTCGCTCTGCACCAGTCTGGGTCTCTGCCTCGCCCTTCTAGGCCTGCCCCTCGGCCACGTCCCCGACCCAGCATGCCCCCACCCCCACAGCCTGGACCTAGTGATGGTAATGGGATCTTCAACTCTGCCTCCAAAATTATTACAGGTAAAATCTGCTCAATATACACCTCGCAATATTGAGCAGGCTAATGGTTTTAATGGTCTTTCTAAAGCAGAACGAACTGTTTATAAGTGGAGTAATAAGTTGACAAAGCACACAAATGATATTTCTGTCCTTCTTGTTTTTATGGCCAAAATTACAAACTTGCCATCTGCTGATAGTGAACAAGTATAAAGGGATTTTGGCATCTTTTAAGGGCTTCGTTATCATCCGGGCCTTTGGTTTCAATGTGTCCTAATCTAATACTTATACTCTAAACCTAACTGTGGTGATAAAGCATGACAGGAAATGTGTAAATATTCCAGATGTGTGAGCGGCTGGCCTATCTGTAAGATCAGCTTTGCAAGGCAGGTAATGGTAAGGATCTCACTGGCTGATGCAATGGCCTCGCTTTTGTTAAACTGCATGTGTGTTTTTGTGTTGGGTGTGCTTTTAAGACATACATAGTACATGCATATGGTTATGGACACATGTACTATGTATGTTGTATACGTGTGTATATGCATTAGATCTCTCCTAATACTATTTAATACAGCTTACATGGTTACCATCATTTCCTAAAGAAGACTTTTAGCTCCTAACTTGTCTTGTGACTTATGCTTTTAACTAACTGCTCGACACATAGTGTGTTGTAAATCTGCATTTTGTTTGTATGTTTCAAACAGAAAATGAACACACAAACTGTATATTGCAAAAACGCCATATTGGCTCAACAAATATAAACAGCCATCGAGGGATGAGTTGTGTGTTGGTTTGAAACATCCTGAAATTGGGCCCGGCTTAAGTTCATGTACCATAACCTTTGCTCTATGTGCTGACCACATTTTTACTTGCATCTTATATAGATGGAGGACCAATCGTAAAAGGGATTGGACGAGTCTTGGTCCCTGAGGTGATTGTGGACCAACATGAGGAGAGCTCTGCTGGTCAGGAGCGTACGTCCACACAAGCCCCAGACTTGAAGATCACAGAGACCACCATTCTGTGAAAAGGCTACTAATTAGATTTAAATAGTAAGAGTCCTGAATGAGGCCGAGCAGTTTTCTTTCAGGGAAGAAAAGCTGCCACCTCTTTTCTCTGCCATTGTTCAGAGACCCAAACCATGAACCTTGTTTTTTAGTATCGTGTATAAAACCTTATTATCCCTTTTTTATCACCTGTTAAGCACAAAACAATACTGCTGCCAACATTACAAGTCTCGACAGACCAAAAATACTGAAGTGACTTAAACCTGCTACCTAAAGAGGTGCTTGTAAAGCCTTTAAAGCACCAACTTGCATCTTGTCTCCTGCTTTGTTAAAACCCCATTCTAATGATTGAAATAATGTATTCAATTATATAACTGTTTCAAACTGAAATCTGCATATTAACATCAACACAGTTGTCAATTTATTTATACCACAATGACATTAGTACTTTTTCTTTTCAAAAAGCATAATTGCAGCATAATTTACATACGTCTGTAAACATGACCAAAGAACAAGCCCTCCCAAAGAATTACACATATTTTAAAGCTGCAAAGTGCAATAAAGAATGCAGGCATCTTTTGTGATATTTTTATTAGCTGTAATAATCTAAAATGGCAGGATTTCATTCTTTTCTGAATTAATTATAATTTAAACAGACCCCAATATAGCTTCATTGTTGAAGGATAACATTTGGTACATTGCATAGACCTGATTACTTTAAATTTAAATACTATGTTAAAACCCAGCCAAATATCTTTTGAATAAAATTTAAATTGCCAGTCAATCCTTTTCTGTTGGGGTATCTTAACTTTTTTTTTTTTTCCGTCTCTGATTGTCTTATCATTAAATATTTTTTTTTATTTCCTGTTTTATTGTGGTTTTATGCTCAAACATATCTGATTTTATTATGCATATGGAACAATGATTAAAGACTGTAAATATTTTTATTTGTCAGTTTTATCATGTTTTGTTTTTGTAAAAATTTGGTAAAATTATTATGAAAAAAAACTAAAGAATGTTATATTATGAAAATAAGTTAAATATGCACTTTTTCTTTTTGTAACATACAGCACATTCAGTGGCATCAGCTGACTCTCAGGCCCAGTAGCCAATGATAAAAACAGTTACCGTCAAACAGATGAGGAGGTTGATATTAACAACAATTTTCAGATATGGCTTTTCATTTAGTGAGCAAACAGCTGATTCTTCTACAGGTGGAGGTGTGTTATTTTCTCCTTCCTGGCGTCTCTCCATCCCACACAGCCAGTAGAGGGCAGACACTAGCTTCGACTGACTCTGTACACTTGATAAAGACGATTCAGAGGCTGCAGAGTTGACAAGAAACATGATTAAAACCACAATACTAAAGTAAAAGCTGTGTGGTGGGTACTTACCCCTGTGATCACATGATTCCCCATTGCTGCCTTCTTGCTCTTTTGCTTGAAGTTTGGGTATTTGTTTCTGAATGGTTGTCACCTCCGTGTTCTTACTGCTGTGCTCCACCTGCGATTTGGACTCCACAGGGTCCAACCTTGTAAACCAGGTGAGACGAGAAATCTAGGATGCAATCAAATCATGTAGAAAATTCAGTATCTAGTTTAAAAATCTGGCATGAGTGTAAACTTGGTGGAAACACAAATCTACAGCAACAGGGGTGTTTTAATCATCTTCTGAATACAGTCTACTGCTTACCTGATCCGGCGTGGGTTTCTCTGTGGCCAGACTTACTGCAACCACCACAGTTAAGGTGATGGCAGACAGCAAGATTGAGAAGTACAGATAATGCACGTGTTTCATCACTTCGGGCCTGTTGTCTTCTTCATAACATTTTGGTTCGGGATAGATGAAGTCAAGCATCATACGGATACAGCCTACCAGCAGCCCTAGAGCCAGGCCCCAGAATGCACCCTAAATAGTTGATGAACAAGCGTGCAGTTGTCAAACCGCAATTATTTCACTTAAACTCAAATCACTTAGACTTATGACTGACCTTCTCATTGGTCCGCTTCCAAAAACAGCCCATGATGAAGACTATGGAAACTGGAGGCTGAAGGTAGGCGCTGATAGACTGAATGTAGATGAAGAGCTGTCCGCCCTGACTGGCCTGGACCACAGGTATCCACAGCACGGACACCCCCACCAGTACTAGCACAAACACTCTGCAGAAAACAAAGTAGAAATGTGATGAATAATTTAAAAAAAACAAGGATATTTTGTACCACTGTAAAAATGTTTACAATAATTTGTGTGGTAAAGCAGAAAATGTAAAAAAGGGGTTTGTGCTTTAGCTCTATATAAATAATTTATATAGTAATCTGAATGATTTTATTTAATCCTTGTATCCTTGTAATAGCATATGTGATTACTTTTTGAGTTGTTGATGCAAGTGATAAAAGAATATACATAATTCAGAAGGCCAAACCATAAATTTAAAAGAAAGTATAATTTTTATAAAAGATAAATTGTATTGCAGTTTGTACACTTGCCTGCCAACAATCATAAGCTCCCACTCAGTTGCTCTTGATCTAAATGTCTTCCATAGATCCATAGTGAAAATAGTGCTGGAACTATTGAAGATGGATGTAAGGGAGGACATGAGTGCAGCGATCATCACGGCCATCATGAGTCCACGCAGACCTGTGGCAGAAAAACCAACATTATTTTGAGTAAAGCCATGTGGTTTTATTCCAGAAGAGCAAATTGTGTTACCTGCAGGTAAGAGCTCCATAACCAGTCTGGCATAAGCTGTATCTGTGCATCCCACAGGGTTACCACAGATCTGTTTACACACCTCAGGGTCTGCACAGGCCACCTCATCTACACAATACCATACCAACATGAGCACATTAAAGTTGTAATATCAATATAAAGTATGCTTATACCGACTGTACCTGTATATAGAATTCTGCTGATCATGCCTGGTAACATGACTGCAAAGAAAGGTATAATCTTGAGGTACACAGCCAATAGCGAGCCACCTTTTGCATGAGTGAGAGTCTTGGCAGCCAGAGAGCGCTGCACAATCACCTGCAGAGAGTTTTTTGTTATAGGGCTGACTTTAATTTACATCTAACATGGGGATAAACCTCATGTGCACAAATGAAATAACCTTGATTCTGGGTGTGCAAAATGTACTCAGATTTGGTCTTTATGCAAACTATTGTTATTGTATAATACTGTTTATGGGGGACTAACTTGGCCAAATCAATAAACAACGATGATAAACTCTTTCGGATACAGCGTATGGGCAACTACAAATGTCATAGCTAATGTAAAATAAAAATGTCAGATT
Source organism: Perccottus glenii (assembly GCA_024416835.2). NCBI lineage: Eukaryota > Metazoa > Chordata > Actinopteri > Gobiiformes > Odontobutidae > Perccottus > Perccottus glenii. The sequence goes on from CM044553.2 coordinate 14,575,443, forward strand.
GAAATTAGGGTTTTGCAAAAATTTTTAAATCCAACGCCACAGAAATACCTTGCTGAATTTCCTGTGTTACACTATGATGTAATCATGTAACTTTATGGACCTCTACAGAGAGAATATGGGGACAAATGACCAAATGACACAATGTATAAACGGACCAAGAGGCTTTAGCTTACAGGGGAGGGCTATATAACGCAGACAACTATCAGTGTTAATGTACGTAACATTACCTGATCGGAGCACCAGTACCACATGGATGGGATGGACATGCCAATGAGGACACCAGGCCAGGGGAGGTCAGAGGTCACCGGGTCTCTGAATATATGGAAGGCGTCGTCTCGAGGGATGCCGCAGGTCGAGTTGGGCACGCGAACAGAGGGGATGGCATTGGCATATCCCTCCATCAGATTGTTCCAGCCTCCTACCGCTGTAAAGCCTTAAGAGAAAAACAGAAAGCTGTAACATCTTTCAGAATGCATAGAAGATGAGCCTTTAGAGTTGATTTGACTTACTGAAACCCATGAGAGTGAGTGCCCCCGCCAACATAATAATAGTCTGAGCTGCATCTGTGTAGATAACTGCAGCCAGACCGCCTGCAGAACAACATTTTGACATCTAAAACGACCAGCAACAACTGTTTCAGATCACAAATTGGAAAAAAAGGTGACCTGCTACTGTGTAAATGGCAGTAATTGAAAGGAGCAGGACGACAGCAAGGTAAATATTCCACTGCAAAGCAAGCTGAATGAATAAAGCACCAGCGTACATGTCCACCTGGCAAAAAACACGGGATAAACTAGTTACACTGGGGAGAAAGCAAATGTCAAAAAAATTATAAAACTGATGATTATCAAAAAGAAAAAGTCAACATACGGAGATCTTTGTAAAGATGTAAATAAATAGGTACAGGACAGCTATAAGTAACTGTGTTCTTCTTCCACCAAAACGCCTTTGTAAATACTCTGGCATTGTTGTAACCTAAAACACATTTTTCATATTATAACAGCATATCTTCAATGTATAAATGATGCATCATTGAAATGTAATGTCCTTACCCCAGAAGCAATATAAATAGGCAGAAAGATCCATCCCAGAAGCAGTATCATAAACATACCCTGTCAATTGTCATATTATTCAAACAAAGAGACAGTATTTTTAAAGCATATTGTCAGAGATAACACAAACTCTCTTACATTCCATTCATATGCAATTGCCCCGATTCCTGCTGCGGCTCCTGATCCTGCCAGACCGATGAAGTGACCACTGCCAATGTTGCTGGCAAAGAGAGAAGCACCCACCTAAATATAGACAAGAGTCAGAACAGCCCAGTTCTTTTTGATCTAAGTAGCTGGCTTCATTGTGTACTGAACTCTTTATTATGTCTCAGCTGTATTTGCAGTTTCATTTTGATTTTAAATGAAAAAGTAAATTTATCTTGGTTTTACTTACAGGCCACCAGGTCATGCTCTTCCCAGCCAGAAAGTATCCATCCACTGTACTGCGTTTTGTCTTCCACATAGACTGAGAAAAGAGTAAAGAATGTGAAAGAGTCCCTAAAAAAAAAAAGCAATAATTTTCATATAAAAAAGCCAACTATTAAAGCTCATATACATACCCAGAATCCCACTGCCAACACCAGGAGAAAGTAGACGACCAGGACCACAATGTCCACAGTAACAAGTGTAGTTGTGTCCCCTGGAGCAGGTGATGGGGAAGGGGGTCTATTTGTCCCCAAGTCCTCAAGGTCAAAGGTCATCTAAAAAGTAAATTGGACAGGACTGAAATGGAAACAAACCACTAAATACACAATTTATACAATAAAAAAATGTAGACCACACATTATGCATCTTAAAAATATAGTAAATGAAAAGAGCTGATTTTATACTACGATAGAATATAAATATATATATATATATATATTAAATATATTTAAAAACATATTTTTACATGTTGAAAGTTGCTAATAATTAAAAAAGCCAATCAGATTCTACCCAGGTTTCACAAGCTGAGATTTGTGTTAGGTAGACTCACCTTCAGTCGGTCTTCACTGTGAGTTAATCTGACAAGCTTGGTCCTAGCAATGCTGTCTCATGAATAACATGAAAGATCCCAGAAATCTTCTGTTTGCTCTGAAGCTTCCTCCACTTGCTGCAGGTCAAACTCCACTTTCACCTGATCTACAAGCCTTAGTTAAAATGTAAATGTTTTATCACACTTGGCAGAAGAAGGGAGGGTTACAAAAGCACCCACTGCTGGATAATAAACAATAAACAGGTTGTCAATGAGTGTGTCAGTCCATTTAACGAATACGTAGTTCATCAGTGTTCCCATGGTTCCCCACATCCGGGAACTAAATGCTCTACTGCTGATAGATCAATAATGCCACTTCAAAAACACCCTAATCATTATTGTTTTCCCCATTAAACTCAACTGGACACACATTTTCTGTATAGAATAGAAATATTTTGCACTGTTAAAAACACACACACAGCCATTAGGTGATTATCATTATTCCTATTTAATAAGATACAATGGAAAATACAGACTTTCATGTTTGAATACTGAAAATGGCCCATTTAGAAAAATTAAGCATTTATTCATATATTATTCTTACAAGAGGTTTAAATTTTCTATGTTCAAATTTAACAACAAACTAATGTCTCACAAATCACTGTTTTTCCGAGAAGCTGGTATGACACTTGATCTCAACGGTGTTAAATTATCAATATAGCACAAGCTAACAACCATAGAAATACAGTATATGTAGGTATATATTGATTTTACAACAAGCCAAAAACCTAAAATGTATTGCACACTGCCCTTTGTCAGTTATATATTATTCCATTTGTAGTGTCAGTATACATTTAACAGAAAGACTTAACTTAGATGTTAGCCCAGTTACAGAGCCATGTTTATATGTAAACACATACAGTATGCCAGAATACATTACAGTTACACTCATTATATAATTTACATCATGTAACTTTTAAATTAATTCACTTTAAACAACGGGAAATCCCTTTCATTCACTCTTCAAGTTTCTAAGCTACACTCAATAATTTCTAATTTTACATTCATAAATGTGGGGCAGTTTACAAAAATACAGCTGCAAAAGAACCTTCAAAGTGATCTAAATTAGATTATCCAACTCTCAAATTGTGCTTCTTCCTTTGCTAAACAAAGATCAATATAGTATATATTTTATTGTACATATAGATGAAACATACTGTGTTTATTATCACATACACACAGGTTCATTCATAAAGCAACACTTGGGCTTAATAGAGAGTAAGTACATTAATCTAATACTTAATCTAACGCAAAAGATACTGTTATGGCCACTTACAGATTTAACTAAAATGTCTGAGGTGAGCTGAAATTATTTTGAGTCTTCAATGCAAAGCTTGTTCCATTGTTAAAAAAAATGTAATGCAACTCTTTTGTTTTTTTCCTTACAGGTGACTTGTGCCTCTGTGGTTGTCTGATTATCCCGTGTTACCAGGCCAGTGGAGACACCATGCGTGGACTTCTGGGGCTCTTGGGATTTTCTGCCGACTGCTGATCACTTAGAGCTCTCTGTGGTAAAGACAAAACTTTGTGTGTCTTATCATGGTATGTCTCTATCACATTTCTATTGGCACTGGATTCTTTCTGTAAATCACTTACCTCAAACTTGTTAATGAATTCAGCAAAGATGCCAAAGAAGGCCTCAGTGCTGGTGGCTTTGCTGTCCTCTCCAAAGTAAGAGGACGTTTTGGCAAACTCCTCTAGAGATCTTTGTTGGAGCGACTCTAGAGACTGCAATGCTGGATGGCTGTTCTCGAGAAAGTTCTACTACATGTCAAGGTGTTATGTGCAAAGTCATTTTAATTAGAGATTTAGATCTAATAAAGTGTGATGTGAAAAGGATACGCTCATAACCATTGCGAAGCGGTCCTCAGAAGTAGCAGGCATCTTCTGACAGGCTGATCGAATGTCCTGGATTGTTGAATGGAGGTCATTTAGATCTGTTGTGATATTTCTTTGGTTTACTGAAAAAATATTTAAAATAATTAAAACCCAACAAAATAGAATGTAAAATTCCGTATTCATTTTATTTTCATATGAGCACCTTTTGCTGCAAGTGGAACCATTGTAAGGTCTTTGGAAAAATCCAACACATCAGGAAAGTGCTGGCATAACGACTTGACAAGTATGTGCAAGAATGTTGATTTCCCATCCACTGTCTTAGTGGTACTCAGCTGTAAATAGTGGGTGATTCACTTTTACACTTGATAAGATTGCCATGTTTTGAATATGCAGTGGGAACTGTGCTGTACCTCTGTAAGGAAGTTGATCTTGAAGCCAGTGGTCTTGTTGGTTTTAGGTTGGCTGTTACTCAAATAATTCCCCATAGCCAACACAAACTGGAAGACAATGTTGAGTCAGTTAAAGTATTTAAATAGTGCTGTATACTCTTGCATTTATTGTTCATGTTTCATTATTTAATTCTTGCACGTGCACTTGTCCAGCATATCTGACTGTTTTAGTGATAACAGACACTATTGCTCACAGTTTTACAGTCTACCTCTAGTATCTTAGCGAGCTTCCTGCTGGTCTTTAGCTCCACAGAAGCCTTGTAAATACACTCATAAGCTCCTCTCAACTCTTCTGTCTTCTCCTGCAGTGAACACTTGAAGAGAAGGCACTGCAGACGTGTTTTGTACTCCGGCACAGATAACATCTGATGAAGTTCATGCATACAAAAATTAAATGGATACAGGTAGGATATATAGGTAAGAAGATGGTAACTGTACCTGAAGGACAAACTGATCCGGCTCACTGAGTTTGCTGGGATGCTGTCTATACTCCTCGTACTTCTGAACCTCCTCTGCATCAGGAGCATATAGGAGCAGTTGTTTGATGTGGGATGTCTCGAGACGGTCTGTGGCCATAGTCATCAGCACCTGTCGCAGTTCTTCAGGGGACAGCTTCAGGTGTGCTATCAGGATGGCTGAAATGATAAAGTTCTGTTTAAAAGGGTACTCTATTACTACAATAATGTGTTATTACAGTGTGCGTGCTTTCTTAACTCACAAACATTGTAAGCCTTCTTGTGGGACAAAATTTTTATTACATCTTTCTTCTTAAAGGTTTCAGGCTGATGCGTTGGCTCTGGCGCAGGCACTAAATAAAGAATAATGTTTGTAAAAATCATTAAATTGTCAATAGTCAATTGGCTCTGTTTTAGTTGAGGATATTATCAATACATCACTGACTTAAGCACAGAACTACAGTATAACAGCAGGTTTTCAAATGAAAGGCTTTGCACAAAAAATGATATAAGCCACAGGGCACAAACCCCAAATCTCAATTGTACATCAATTCACAAAAAACATGAGCTAAACAAAAGCACTGAGTTTATATTTTTGTTGTCTAATAACATCTGTGAATTGTTGAACCCTACTGACAAACTACTTGCACTCACTAGAGTTCTTCTGTGCGCCGAAGTGCAGCTCTAGATCCAGATACTTCACCATGTCGTGCAGTTTGTCGTAGTCTGAACTGGCCCCCAGCTTTGAATGAAAAGAAACACAAACAGATAAAATAAAATGATTTAAACACACATCAGAGCTTAGCAGGGCCACATAATGTAAATGTTAATGTAGCCTGTGAAAACAAGGCTTTTTATCTGTTCTATTTGTTTCCTGTTTCAATCTTACCTGTCCCCAAATGGTCCCCTCTGAGTTCTCTACCTGCTCCCAGCGTAGCTTCTTCACACTCATGTGATGGGAGTCCATCCTGGACAGAGTGGGCCGGGGGAGTGGTGGAGGGGAGCAGGGCGGAGGCAGCGGTGGCGGGGCAGGTGGCTCTAGACGCTCAGGATCGGACAGTGAGTGGGGCAGTGACTGGGGCTGCTGGGTCTCACTGTGGGACTGCTGCTGCTTATGATGGTGGGCTTGTGGGGGCGGTGGCTGGGACTGGAGCAGGTAATGGTGGGAGGGCTGCGACTGAGGGCGGCCTGTCTGATTGGACACCTGGGCCAGGGGCTGGAAGGAGGAGAGGGACGGGTTGGGCTGTGCTGGCTGCAGCGGTTGAAAGGTGGAGAGCAGGGGCTGGAATCTGTTCTGCTGCTGCTGCGGGGGGTGGATGACGTGGATCTGGTGTGGGTAATCCTGGGGAGGGGGCTGTGGGGTCATGTGGTGAATTTGGTGTATTTGGTGGTGCGTTTGCTGCATGGAGTGGGGTCTCTGAGGAGAGGGTTTAGTGGGCTGGGGGTGATGAGGGACTTGCTGGACTTGAGGAGGCGGGCCTTGTGTTTGGTGATGGCCCTTGAGACTCCTACGGCTTTGATGCGAGTGGCTGTCTCTGCTCATCTGGATGGGTAGCGAGGGCTCTGGTTGATGGAGCAGCTCATTGGATGAGTGATGGGGCTTGGGTTGGTGGATTAGATGAGCTTGGTGCAGCAGCTCTGAGGAGCCCTGGTGAGGCTGACCATGGTGCATGGGGTGAGCCTGATGGAGAAGTTCGGTGGAGGAGTGGTGAGGCTGAATCTGATGGAGCAGCTCAGAAGACGAATGGTGGGCCTTGGCTTTGTGCATTTGTTGAAACATTTCTGATGTGTAGTGAGTGTGCTGCGTCTGCTGGAGCATCTGCAGAGACAACAAATACACAACACTATTCACTGACATACTGTACATACAAGTGTGGTCTTATTGCCTAGCTACAACCACTTCTGATTATCTGGCAACCAGTCTGCAAACAACAACAATCTGCTTTTCTTAACACCGTCAGTAGACTTACACAGAAAAGTAATATTACATCTTGGTGCTGTTATATCTTTCATCTTTCATTGTTTGCATTTTGACTGTGTATTACTGTGTAGTGTGTACTTGTTGTTGTGGCCAAAACAGCTCACTTACAAAGGAGAAGCCATTTCTTACATTCTGAAGTTAGATGAGAGTTTGTAAGGTTATAATCTTATAACACCATGAAGAAAAAAAAAGACAGGAATTTGTCATAGAAAGACATTATGTGTGCGAGTGTTCCTCTCAACTTACATAGTGCAGTTTCTTCGCAACTGACCCAATGCTGACTCTGAAAGGGGGACTATTGGCCTTTTTTCATGTCAAGGAACCATTGAAAAGACTTTGAGACCTATTGTTATAAGATAAAAAGTTACGCAATGTTTAAAAAACCAGGATGGTGTCAGCACATTTTCACAATCAGTCTTTTGTTTTAAGGTTTAGGAGATTTTACTGGACTTACCTTAGAATGACACAAACAACCACCACACACACACACATTATACCAATAAACACCATTAAACTCATGGATCTTTTCCCGGACTAACCTCAGCAGATGAGTGGTGGCTCTGGGCCTGGTGTTGCATCTGTTGAAGCATCTCTGTGGATGAGTGGTGTGCCGGGGCTTGGTGCATCTGGTTGAGCATCTCTGTAGAGGAGTGATGAGGCTGCGTTCTCAGACCTTGGCGGCTCTGGTAGATGCCCTCTGCGTACTGACCTTGTGGTGCCTGTTGGTGTGCCATGGGCTGAGGTGCTTGCTGATGCGGGGGTGGCGCAGAGCGGGATTGTCGTCTTTGGAGGAGGTGACTCTGGTGTTGATGTTGTCGCATCACATAGAGGGGATGGTTGGAGTGACTTAAAGCGGGATCAGGAGTAGGAAGCGGGGGTAAAGACTGGTGCAGCTGCTGGAGAGGAAGCGGAGAGTGGATTTTCTGCTGAGTGGGCTGGGCAGGCATAGAGTGGTGGCTCTGGTAGATCTGATGCATCTGTTGTTCCTCGTATGCTTGCTGCTGAAAGGCCTGAAGCTCCTCAAAAGCCTTCTGTTCTTGGTAGGCTCTTTGTTGACGCTGCTCATATGCGTGTCTTTCCTGGTACAACTGTTGCTCTTCAAATGCTTTTTGCTCTTCATATGCTTTTTGCTGCTCATAAGCTTGTCTCTCTTTAAAAAGTTTCTCCTGGTAAGCTTGCTGCTCTTGGATGAGTTGCTGTTCTTCAAAAGCTTTCTGCTCTTCATATGCTTGTCTTTCCTTATACGCTTGCTGCTCCTCAAACTCTTGTCTTTTTTTGTAAGCTTGCTGCTCCTCATATGCTTGCCGTTCCTGGTAGGCTTTCAGCTCCTGGATGGTGGCACGGGCCTGCAGGTCTTCTCTCATAGGAAGGACTTTGTGCAGAGAGTGGCGTTTTGGTGGAGGGTTACTGCGAGGCGGCGGTGGCGGAGGAGGGCCTGATTTGCGGCGGATGGGGACATAAGCTCTGGGAGAGTGCTCAGGAGTGTAGTTCACTTGTTGCTGCTGCTGCTGCTGCTGACGGTGGGTTTGTGCAGGTGCAGGCGGAGGTGGCGGAGGAGGAGGCAGGTCGTTGAACTGGACAGGAGGAGGAGGAGGTGGGCTCATAGGAGGGGGAGGAATATGGTCTGAGGAGGAGGAGTAGGTGAGCGAGGAGGCATGCTCTTCACCGCTGCTGCTCTGAACATCACTCGGGCTGCTCAGCTCCGGAGCCACAAAGCCACCATTTTCCTCTTCGTCACCTCCCAGGTCTTCATTGTTGTCTTCATCCTCATCATCTGGGAAACCCATCTGCACAACATCCTGGCATTAACGCCAATTACACTTTATTAGCCTGATAATCCCACTTTATAATAGATAATATTGACATCAGACTATTGATCTTGATATTTTCTAGTTTAAAAATATAGTTACTAAGTATTAAGTACACTGTATACTATATACACAACATACTATCCTACATAGAGTAGTTTTAGACATGACTATACCTCCTCATAGTCATTGTCAGGGTTTAGGAAGTCATCGACAATGGCCACCCTCTGTCCAAGCTGCTCGCTCAGTGCATCTAGAAAACGGTCAGTGTCCTCTGAGCGTGGGGTTTAGAGAATGTGTAGCGCCTCTTGTTGCTCCGTTGGGGTGGGGGGCTGGATGGAAAGTCAGGGGGCTCTGGGGGTGATGGAGGGGGGCTGTCCAGGCTGATGTATGGGTTGGACTCTCCACTGGTCTGACTTGTTAGTCCAGGAGGGTAGAACTGGGTAGAAGGGGGACTGGGCAGAGGCTCTGGCCAGGACGATGGTGGTGTTGGGACTTTACCTGTGAGAAGAACAATTATGTGGTTGTATACTACAAATACAAGGTAAACTAGCATCTAATCAGCTTTTAAAACTGATGCATCATTACACAAATAATATCATTGTAAAGATTATTTTTCTGGTATGTCATTTCTAAATTCACATCCCTTTATTATATCCAGCTCCAGACTTTGTTGAAGATGATGTAAATTTGCTTGTCATCCTGGCAGTGTCTACCTGTGTTGGCATGGCTTGGAGGGGAATCTGTGCAGGACTGGGGGTCAAGATCAATTAAACTCTCAGACTTAGGAGGAGGACGACTCTTCAGAGACTTGGACCTCTTGGCTGAGTACATGTTCTCTAGTTCAGCATACACTGCTGACAGCTTGTGAAAAAGAGCACAGTTAGACTCTGTGGCTATGCTTAATTAAGAATATATTTTTGAAAGAAAAGAGGCCTTCTACATACATTGGTGAGGTTGTTGGGGGTCTCTGGAAGAGAAGTTCCATCACCTGATTGTCTCTCTCCTGGAGCCAACCTCGTCCCTGTCTCGAGGGCTGGCTCTGCACGCATGCCTACGGTAATATAGTTGTTAGAAACGCTTAAATACAACTCAGGTGGCTGTTTCTGTTTCTGTTGCAAGGGACCAAACATATCATCTCTGGCAGATACTGCAGACATAAAGAAAAATAAACAATATTTATGTGGTTTAAATAAGTAAACAAATGTTCATGTTGGTGACGTTTCATTGTAAGTGGTATTAATACAGCTACTAAAACATTGTTGTAATGATATAATAATAATAATCTAAAGTGATGTACCCATTCCCAAATGTGTGCCAATGACCAGGTCATCAGAGCTGCGTCCTCTCACACTGCTCTTGTAGGTGTTGCCTGTCACTCTCATGGAGCTGCTGCGCCGGTGGGGCTCTGGGGCAGGCTCAGGCTCAGGGGGAGGGGGTGGCGGCGGTGGGGGACCTGGCCACATGCATCACAATATAAAAAGAAAATAAAGAAATGATTGTGCTGGTACGTTTGAGACAGGAAGTGACATTTTCTGTTGTTCTGTCTTAATAGAGCACAGTCCTCACAACGGTAATAAACTGTAAATGTCAAACATTTGAAGATGATAAATGTATTCTCACCTGGTGCTTTGTATCCAAGGAATCGAGAGATCTTGCTCTGGCAGTGTTCCTGCTCTTCGTAGGTCAACAGCTGGTAAACAAACTGCCAGATCATCTGTTTGGCCGGGGTGTCCAGCACCGGGAACACATCTACGATCAATGTATCAACATTCCTGTTAAATAAAACCAGTCCTAGTGTTAGACATTGCATCCCAGTTTGAACAACAATCACTGCTTAAAGTGAAAAAGCTGACCTGTGCTGGAAGAAGTTCTCCAGAGCTTTACAGATGGTGTAGCGCTCCTGAAAAGTCAGAAGATGTTCCAGCTGCTGTCCAAAGGTACGACCCTGAACACGGATACTGGGAGGCAAAATCTCTGCCACCCACTGCAGGGAGCTAAGCATAGGAGAGCGGGAACGTTCAGTGGGAACACCACCACCGGACAGGTCTTGCTCTGCCAGAGTGAAAGTAGGCAGACCTTCCTCCACAACCAGAGTGGGCATAGCACCACTTCCTTGAAGCATGGACACCACCTTCTCATGGGAGGATGTCCTACAGAGATACAGTAACCACATGAATGCATATTATCAACTGTCTCTTATCAGGTTCAGTGTGTAAAATAAAAGATGTGAGCTGAACCTCATGTCCAGTCCATTCAGAAACAGGATACGATCTCCAGGTTTTAGCCCCGCCTTATCTGCTGGACTTCCTGCATAACAACAATGTTCTTGTTTGAAGATTTATAATTTATTTCCACAAAAAGCCAACCCAGTTTCACAAACACTTACCAGGAATGACAGAGTCAATCCACACTGGAGCATGTCCTCTTAAGGTGAAGCCAAAACTCATGTTGCCCTTGCAGACTCTCACAGTCCTGATGAGACCAAATAATGTATCTTCATTTATTCAGTTGTTTTTAAAGTGGAAATATTAAAAGGTTATTTGTCAAAAACACATCTCAGACACTGCTCATTTGAACTCCGCAGCTTGGTTATATGTGTTTGCTCTCTCTCCTTCTGGTTCCCCGGAAACCAGTGCAGCCCATATGAGGACTTCCTGCAGATGACCATGCACAGAAATGAATAAAAATCTACATTCTACCTAATTGAAAATATTATTGAGTCAGTCTCTGTTGCTGAGCATATACAATACTTTACTCTATTTGTCTTATAAAACTGCAAAGAATACTTTAAACTAGTAATATACAGGAGCAGGAGAAAACGGATGTCGTTTTTAAAGCTATTACAAGAGTGTGAATGATGGGGAGATCCACAGAACAGCATGACTGGTACAAATAGGTTTAACACTGAATGGTCTATTTTTCACTAAACTCCTACACAGCCAAGGCATGCAGATTCCATGACTACTGAACCTGTCACAAATACATAACACAGGAAGGGAATATTTTTAGAAAAGATTATAACAAGCTAGAAATGTGACTTTACTGATTAAAGGACAAAGCAAGCAAGAAGTGACATGAATGAAGGCAAAAAGCAAAAGCAAAAAGAAAAACCATGGGTACATTAACACAACCACAACTGCTCAAATCAGATCAAGTAGACCATAAGAAAAATTAATTAACACAAGTTTAATATGATGCATTGAATTATATTTTTTATGTTGAGCTACGGTCATTTTTTGCAAGTCAAATATATATAATAGTAAAACGAAATTCTAGTTTTGAATTATTTTGTGATCTATTCTGTCATAGCTGTTGGCATGGTACTATTTATCACTAAAGTCACAGAAGTTACATAAATCTGAGTCCAAACATGTATAAGAGGCCTGACTTTGTTTAAAAAAAAAAAAAAAAGATGTGGTTTTGTCTGTTTACACTGCCATCAAATCTGTTCTGAGCCACTTCGAGGCCAGTGTAAACACTTCACACAAACCTGCAGTTGGTTGTGGTGCTGGAGTGTCCAGCGATGAGGGAGGTGGTCTTGCGCATGCCTCGAGCTGGAAGAGCTGCACCTTCCTCTGCATGGGTACGGGGCACGGAGCTGGCCCGGGTTGACACCAGGAGACGCTCAGGGTGGTCCTCGCTGCGGCTACGTCGAAGGTGGCTACGGCTGGGGTCACTGAAACTTCGCCCCTTGATCCGGTTCATCAGATTTTGGGAAACAACCTCGTCGAAGCGTTCCCGGTGTTTCTTGGGAATGAAGATCCTGGCAAACATTGTAGGATCAGATACGCCCTCAAAGTGACAGGAAAGATTCAGGACTAAAATCTAGCTGCAAAAACAAGAGACATGTTATTCAATACAGAGCACATTCATAAGGCTTTAAATTGATTCTGTAACAGCTGGTATCTCGCCCTTAAAGCATTATCTGAAAAAATAGGATTGTTGCTCCGATTCCATTTTGTTCCAGCAGCAGGATTCACCTAATTGGTTCAAAAATAGTACAATGCATGTTGTCCCATGGGAGGACACACACAGGTTGCTTATATGAACAGTAAGGAAGAGCTGAAGTATTGTTTTCTCCACTTCTGTCGCATTAAGCAGCTGCAGGTAACACTGCCTTGTATCACTGACAATTCAGCATTAATGTGAGAGAAGGAGGCAGGCTTGCGGTAGTGCCACTACTGGAAGAGAGCTCTCTCTATTAGTGTTGTTTACCCTCCCCATTAGCAACACACAATGCTCTTTACGTCTTAAAGGAAATTTCCACCCACATATACAATAAGCTTTTATATCAGCAGTCGTACATAACAAAAATAACAAAATCACATTCAAAGTTGACATCTGCGGATGTGCTGACAGCAGGTTTGCATTTGCCCAATTATCTGCTAAAAAACACAAAACAACAAAGTGACCTAGAATGAGGAGAACTTTTACTTTTTTTCCCCACACATACCCATACACAGTTTGTCTCTTTTGTATATCATTCCTCCACCCTCCACAGCACCCTCCTCCTTCCTCTAACACAAGTCTCCAGGGTGGGGGCTTTATGCAGAGGAGAAACAAGCCCTATATGCTGTAGTGCACCAGAAGTGTATAGTAACACTGTGAAAGATACGATTTAGTCCAAAATGATCTCTGCATTTATTACTCATATACTGTAAAATGAGCACTCTAGTCCTCACAGTAGCGTTAATGGTGGCATGGATATTACCACATTTGCTTTTATTACTACTAAAATGTGACAATACCTTTACATGTTTCTGTGATTTTTTTACTATTGTCTCATGGTGTTCTGTCTAACCAACCCGCTGTTGTCCCAAGTGTGGCCCTATGTAAAATATTTTAAACGGCAAATGTTATTGAACAAAACAGTGAATTCTCCTTAAAAGAAATTATATATTCAAACGTATTAATAAATAGCTTAAAAAATAAACAGAAATAATAATTAAGATAAATAAATAAGATCAACAATGTAGGGCACTTCCACAATTTTGTGTTTCCATGCGGTGCTTTGTGTTTTATAATGTGTTCAGGCCAAAATAACGTTCAAAACAGAAAATAAGTAAATTGTTTGAAACAGGTTTTGTGATTGTTGGGATCCAAAATTGAAATTGAAATTTTGAATAATTGCACATCCCTATTTGATTTGATGTTTAATATGCAATCGTATAGGTATAATTAGTAGATTTTGCTAATGAAGTGAGCAATATAGTGTAGATAGTAGTGTCAATAAAGTCAGCTACAAGAAAGTCAAATTAAAAAGTCAAATAAAAAAAGATATGGCAGATAAGTGAAAGTTAAAAATGCATGTCAAAAGCACATGCATGATTTAATATTTCTGTCTTATATGTCACAGAGAAAAATCTGCGACAGTGCAAGGGAGACGGGAAAAAAAACTCGATCGGGATCTTTTTGTGGGCCAGGGTCATATAACTTTCGGGAGTTGTGTGTGTTCACAGGCTAAGTAGGCCACAAAACTTCCCTGAACAGTCATGACTGAGCTGAGACAAATGCAGCAGGAGCAAAATGAAACAGAATCGGGTCATTTAAAATATGCTCCTGACACTTGCGCTCTGCCACCAGTGAGTTCAATTTCCTACATAACCTGCTCCATTTGCGTTCGGGTTTAAATGGCTGTGTCATTTCTGATTGTAATAAAATTAGCAAAACTTTCAGATCTCTTCCAGTGAAGTTGGATGTAGGCCTCGAGTTGCCCTCAATTAGAAGGAGGCCGAAGGAGACTATAATTAGAACTGTAGGAGGGGTGGATCAAGGACAGCATACTAAGATGGATGAATGACAAATGTGATCAGCTGGGAAACTTACAAACACTATTAAGAGATAATATTGACAGAACTGGAGCAAAAACACAGTTAGACAATTACTCTAATCCGAAGCATTTTGGAAATACAACGTAGCTTATTGTATTCCAATGCTGTCATGAATAAAAGACTCAACCATGCTCCTGAGATAACAAGGTTGCAACAAGCACTGGCTCACACTACTTAATAATTATAGTATAAACATTGCAAAAAGCAGTGAATACAGCTGGGATCAAAATAAAAAGTACCATACCGAAAGTGTCTAGAAAGACTCCGGTCCCTTCCCATGGCTCTTCGGAGCTTCAAGGAGGAGCTCCAGCTCAGTTAAGTGTTGCAAAGGTCTTCCTTTGATCTCGCTGAGTCTCCATTTAGTTTGAGATGAGGAAGATGAGAATAAAGTACTGAAACTCAAAAGCGCTTGCTGCAGGCTCGGAAGGCAGCCAGATGGAGTAAAAGAGAGGGTGGGAGAAAACAAGGAGACTGGCAGAGTTTTACATCCCTCCACACCTCTAAAACATCCTCAGGCAGACTAATTAGCTGTTCTATATCTTCATCTTTGGGACTGAACAGTTTCTTTGTTGCCCTCTTTTCTGACATTCTGTCTTTAGAGTAAGGTCAAGGTCAAAACAGGTGCTTCTTCAATGCACAGGTTAAAAGAGGAGTCTGCCTACTGAGACATCCATCATTGAGAGGATGGAGGTAGTGAGCTTTCCTCAGTGGAGGTAAAAGGAAAGCTTGTGATGATTGGGAAAGTGAATGAGGAGGGAGAGAGGAGAGCCTCAGCGGAATTCCTTAGGCAGGTCACACAATGACTGAGCACAAGAACTATACCAGCAGAGCACATGCATAAATTACACAATAAATTGTTCTAGAACCTTTTATGCACAACCTGAGTGTCATTTTCTCAAATAGAAAAAGCTGTGAAAAAGTCAAAATAACAACAAAATATACCCTACTTGACCAAATCTATTTATATTAAATTTAAAATATTAAGTGGCTTTAAAGATGTTTTTATACATGTTGGCAAAATTACAGTTTTAAACAAAAGTTGTAATCAGAAGTTGTAATTCAAATCTTTAGGACAGATAAATAGTGCTCTAATTAGACCCAGGGCCAAACTGGACATTGGCATTAGTGTCATTACACAACTTCAGTCTTAAATTGTGGAAACACATAAGCTGTATGCAAACTCAGATTACAGTCGATTACATAACAGCCCACATGCACTGCTTAATGTATAAACAGCTGCTGGGTCTCAGATATGCACTCAAGCACTCACTAAGCAGTGCAGTTTAGGAATCAACACCAGCCACTGCGTCTGAAACCTTAAAGAGAATTCATTAAAAGAAGTAGGCTGCTTATAAATAGAACACATCCTGTGGGAGGGCGAGGAAAATCAGTGAGAGGGACAGAGACACAGTCAGCCCAATGTGTCAATCCCAGCAGGTCACGTTTTAAAGCAAGAATTAGTTTGCATGTTCTACACACCACATATCTACTGAACGTAAGTTTCATTGTCTTTAACTGCAGCAGATTTCTTTAGGTTCTTCCATGTGTATTCTTCAATTCAAATTACAGACATCTTTCTGTCCACAGCGCTATTTACACCAACATCCCTGAGGCTACCGATGACAACACTCCCTCAGGCTCAACAGAACTACGAATTCAAGAGACTGCTGAAAATAGCAATGCTTTTTTTGAATCTAATACATAAATGAAATACAATTTGAACAGTGACAACATACAGCAGGCATGGCAAAGGTGGAAACAACTTTGCATATAAAAGATTGAGCAAATATGTAAATGTTGAAATCTGAATATTTATAAAGGTGTAGCTAAAACAGGTCTCAAGCCTCTATGGAAAGAGCTAATGCATAATTAAAAGAGTGCTGTGAAAAAACAATCATTACAAAGCATATTTTCAGCCAGCCAGAGAAGAAGTGTTGCAAACAGCTGTGTCAGAGAAAAGTGAGATGCTTTAGGGTTAGAAGAAAGATCTGCTTACTGTATTGGGGAGTAATTAAAGCACAGAAACCAATAACGTTTTATAGAATGTCTAGAAAACTTTAAATATTCTACAGACTCTGGCCTCGTGCAACTACTACTTTGGTATTAACTCTGAAAGTTCAAAGCCAGGTTCTGTACTTACCTAAGGCAGCAGTTCATGACGTCTCCCTGTGCAGACTATAAAATAGCATCTATGTGCCAATCTGCTTTTAAAAGTGTGCATATCTCAACTACTTGCAGTAAACTGGCTGCAGCAGCACAGTTCTGTATGGAGAGATGGGAATAAAGGGAATCGAGTGATGTGATCCCAAAAAAAAATCAAAGTGTGCATGGCTGACATAGAAATTGGCAAGAAACAGAGCAACAGAGAGAAAGTCAAAGTGAGAGGGGACTGACAGAAACTGCAGCGGAAGGGTGTTGTTTTTTGGGTTTTGAGATCAGTGCTGAGGAAAGGGAAATTCAGTATTTTAAGGTTTCTGATAACCTTCTGTGACAGAGTCCTGTTGAAGTTACACAACAGAACAGTGCAATTTAAATATGCTGACATGAATGGTTTATAGCATATAGATTTTGTGATTTAATTAAGGCGTTTAAGCTCTCTCATAGGACTCTTGTGTTTACGCAACACTGTGCTTCAAAATAACTCCATCTATGTGAACCTTTACAGAAACATTCATCCTAGAAGAGTTCAGTCTTTGATTTTTAGCGAGCCAGAGAATTGAGAATCAAGTCAGCATAGAGTTCTTGCGATGATAGTTTTTAAAAGTGTGTCTAAATCTGCTTCTTTTGTTAATATTTTACAGTGCAGAGTTGTTCTTATCTAAAGGTTTATGTGCCGGCTCCTTTCACCACTTTAATCATTGAACAAGCCAAACTGAACTGGGACATCGACTAAAAGTTGCTGTAGCGTTTAAATTTACATGTGTTATCTGCAGAGCACCTTCAGGCTACAACATTAATCAACTGCCAACTTGCTAAATGCAGGACAAGCAAAGAATTCTGCATCTGCAAGCTTCTGCTGACATTAATCATAGCAAGGCTCAAGAGACATGCAAACAATGTCTGAATGTTGTTATGCGGAGATGATTGGCTACCTGACGTTGTCAATCAGCTGTTGATGCTCCTCAGTGATCAGGATGTCCGGCAGGGCCTCAGCCAGACTCTCCACATCCCTGTCAGCAGCATACTGCTTTAATACCTCAAACAGCTGCTCCTTCACATCAGGCTCCTCTCCGAGCACCTCCTCCACCTGAAATTAGTTTGGTTCTGCTCATCAATTTGTATTTACAGGGAATTTTGTTCGATTGATGAAAATGTACAAATATCATTGTCAATGTCAACCTTTTCCACTTATTTATGGTCCTGCATGGAGAGCTGTGATGCTCTTTTGGGGTCAGTACACAACTTTATGTTTATTTTAAAGGCCTACCTTCTTATTGAACTCCATTGCTTTATGGGCACGGCTATCCCGGACACTGTCCCCACTTTGAGAGAGCACTCTCATACTGCTGCTCAGCCTCTTGGGCCGACGGGCCATACTGAGCACACCCAGACGAAGAGGACGACCCTGAGCTGCTTTAATCATGGCTGCTGCAGTTTCATGATGTTTCACAGGGATCCCGTTGACCTCCAAGACGTAATCCCCAGCCTTGAGGCCACTAAGACCAGCCGGTCCACTGGGCACACATTCTTCCACCATGAGAGGGCTGTCTCCCACAATAGTGAAGCCAAAACGACCGTCTGGACCTGGAGTGATGTCGATCTGAGAAAATGTTAAAATAGATTAAATAGGAATATTTGATGTAGATGGGTATCTGTTTGTATACTTTAGTAATGTTTTTCTACAAGCTGTTTATTTTCTACTAATAATGTGCTTTAGGTTTATAACACTGTTTCTTTAAGACCCCTCTTTTGAGCGAATAGGTCAGTTGGCTCAGTTTGTTTTGATTGGTAGACCACTAATAGAACAGCATTACTTTTTATGCTAGTTTGTATGTCCTACTAAGTGGCCAACCTTATTATTTATTCACTTACATGTTTTTGATCAGTAAACACACCATCAAAAACAGACTTATTGCATACAGTATATTCGGTACATTTTTGTTCTAAGTTCAATAAGATACCTGTTTAATCCGTGACACCACTCCAATGCTAGGAGGTACTGTCTTCAGGGTCTGGGCCAGAGCTATGAGTGCCGGTGTACTGAGGTTAGTCACATCCTGGCCCTCAATGTCCACCACCTGGTCTCCCGGCTGCAGACCTGCCAGGTAAGCGCTACTGCCCTCCACAACAGATAAGATATAACTTGGCCCGGTGCCGCCCAGTCGGAAGCCAAACGCCTCAGGCCAGTTCTGATTGGTGGGTGGGAGGCCGAGAACTGAGGCAGTAAAAAGTTTTTGTGAGACACTCTACAGTAGATCTGTGGCAGTACATTTAGGGCAAACTGTTCATCCACAAGCAGGCTGCAAGCTGTAGAATTGAGGTCAAACAGTCCATTGGTTTAAAAATGGGGCACCTCAATAATAGCAGCAGCAACAATAGTACAGGATCACAGTGAGAGCCTAAATTGAACTGCAGGTTTTACATTAAGAAAGTTAGAAAGATACAAATGAATGAAAGATGTTATCTGATACAGAAAGTAGCTCACAATTTGACCCTCTGGCCCTCCCTTGATCACTGGCCTCGTTTTAGTGATGCAGAAGCCCACTACGTTACAGCTGTCTTCCTTGGCTTCTTCTGCACCAATGAACAGCCAGTAAGAAATGTCAATGACAAATGTAGGGCATTCATATACTACTCCTGGTTAAGACATTTTGATTAAAAAGGTCTAATTTGTCTGTAAAAATGAGATGCTGTCTTTGGGATTTCACAAGATGTTTTAGTCAAATGTTATGGAAAACAAGTAAGTACTATAAAAGAGAAAAGAAAGTCTATTCAATGCAGTTGTCAAACTACCAGCAACAAACAACTCTGTTTTGTTAGGGATTGATCAAGTGTGGCAAGAGCACTGAGAGAGTTCTTCTTATTAATAAATTAAATAAAAAAAAAACACAGCAACCAGAAAAAGACAAATTGGCAAGACATCTCACTGCAGAGCAAAGGGCTGGATATTCAAAGGGAGAGATGTGGCTAAGTGAATAAAACATATCAAATTCAAAGACTCTGCACATAGTGTCAACCAGCAGAAAGGAGACATCAAACCAATGATGATGAATAAAATAGATTGAGAAATCATAAACGCCCCACAAGCTGACACCAAAGCCCTATCCTACTTGCCACGGCCCCCATATTTCAACTAAGTTGCATTTGTCTTCAACTCCTCATTATCTCTCAAAGAGACAAAATCCTTGACATTCAATAAAGACTTACAAAAATCTTTAGATGCACTCCGGGGTCCAGACTTGACGCTCTGGCGGAGGGAGAAGCGTCCCTTTCTGCTCAGGAAACGTCTCATCCTCGCCCGGCTTGCAGCAGGGCACGTTCCAGCCAGCCTTCCTTCACCCCCAACGTGGGGGTTAAAGTAGCCAAGAGTGCCCTGGGAAACTCGTGTGCTGCTCCTCACCTTGCCTCACAATCCCAAAACCCCTCTGTCCATCCAGTCACATCAACTTTGCCTTAAAGGTCACATTTGTAAATTATGTAGACAAATATAGTCCTTGTCTGATCAAAGAACCAGTCTTGAAGTTAATGAACAGGACAAGGCCTATGGACAGGGGAGAAGGGCTGAAGGGCTTGCTCTCCATCCTGGGCGAGGCAGTCCACTCTCCACCTCAGTCCGAACCCTATGGCTAAGTGATGATCATAAAACTGGGACACGCTTACTTGGTCCTGAAATGGTTTGTTCGCAAGAAAAGGTGCAGCAAAGCCCCATTTTTCTATAAATATGTTTCCCTCTCTCTCTTCCTCTGCTGCTTGTGTGGATGGAACCCTCTCAGAGGGCTGAGGAGTGACCCAGAAAATGGATGGCATACCAGCCAGGGACACTTCTCTGATTATAGTGTCTGTGTTCACCTCAGCTCAAAAGCACCAGTTACAGGAATGCAGCCTGCAGATATGCTCAAGGTTATAGTTTTAAATACAGTAGAACATTAACTAAGCTGCTCATGTTGAGTGAATTGTGCTACATTCATTTAACACAGTTCACAATTAGTTGTCTGCTCATGTAATGGGTGAGCTGGATTGTGTGTTATACCTGATAAACATGTTGGGAGATAGTAGAATTGATAAGTTGACATGACTTGATTTTCCCTCTGAACAGATACAAAACAAAGTTGTTTAACTGGATAACGTTGAATAAAAGAGCTTCCTGATTCATGAGCAATGCACTATTTTCCCTCTCAATACAATAAACAATGGCTGTGAATTGACAATAGCAACTGCTCAGTTAGTCCAACAGAAATGATAAAACCATGCTTCAATAAAAGCTATATATCAAAATGTTGAAACACAAATTCCTGGGGTCCATCATTGCTGGAACATCATCATGAGAAAGGATAACACACATCATGAAGATTGTTAATCTGACATCTTGCATAACATGTTAAGTGGAAACAAAACATTTAAAAAAAAATAGCATTTATTTCATGCAAACTTTGTTGAATAAAATTAAGTTAAATCTCTGCAACACTGTACCACAGTAAATGAAATTGTGGCTCCAGACCAGTAGCAAATCACAATGAAAGTGGTCTGCCTTTAAAAGCATCACAAAACAATCTGTAAGTGAATTTAACGTACACACTGGACATCAAATTTATTTATATTTAAATAAAATTGAGGACTATTAGGTAGTGTAAGCAGAAAAGCCACATTTTCACTAAGCCACAGTGGTTTAGTGGGAAAGAAAATGTAGGGCTTGGCGATATATTGACATTTTGTATCGATATGGATAAGCCTATTGTAAAATCGATATAAATACGCCGTCAATAGAGTCGCAGCGCTAATTTGCCTCCCCGTCTCCAACTCACTCAGCCCCGCCCCCTCTGAGCAGCACCAGCTTGTTCTTCATCTGTAAACTACTCAAGCATCTGAAACAGTTATTTCTGTTTATTTCAACACTTGCTCTGTTATTGTGTGCTCCGTTTCTTGATTTGAGAAGAGGGCTGGACAAGCTCACAGCTTTGTTTTGGTAAAGACCAAAGAGTCTGGCAGGTTTGAGGAGACACCTGACTGATACTGAAAAAAAAAATTTAATTAAATAATAGCTAGTCAGTTATGGATATGATGCTAAGTTACCACCTTTCTGAGTTTTGCCATAATATATACTTAAAACCGCCTTAAAGATATGTCTATAATTGACAATTTCAGATAAAAAAAATATCATACTACTAAAAATGGGAAAATATATCGAGATATATATCATATCGAGATATGAATTAATATATTGAGACATAATTTTTAGTCCATATCGCCCAGCCCTAATTTTGAGTTCACTTTACAGAAATAATACAGTTATAAAACAAGCAGTAAAAAATACTTTACACAGAGTAAAAAATAGTCCTGATATTTTTTTTTACTTTGTTCAGCTCTCCAAAAAGATGTTCTTCATTTTCTGTAAAGCAAACCATATTAAAACATTGGCCTTTGTTTTATGACCACATGAGCTCATATAAATACGCAACAAGAGTCTTCTATCATACAACGACAGTCTGGATCTCCACCTCTGGGGAAGTGATGACATATTCCTCTTCCTGCCGCTGCACCATCTGTACCCCCTGCTCAATGGCTTCCTGTGTGGTAACCATAGTGACTGTTCCCTCTGGCGTCTCCACAGTGCCTGTTGTTCCTAGAAGCGTGCCGTCGCTTATAGCCGAGGCTAGAGTCATGGCCACTTGCTCAGTCAGGCTCTCAGGTGTAGCAATGGTGATGGTGTCCCCACAGTCTGAAATGGAAGGCCCTTCCTCGTTTGCACCCACGTTGCGCACAATGATCTGAGGGCTACCTGCGCCGGCCCCATGTGACTGGCTGACAATTTGCTGTACTACTTTCATGATGTGGTTCCCCACCTAAAGAGATTACATGATAAGATTAAAAAAAAATGTTAATACCAAATAATTTCTGAATTCTTACATTTTGTGTTGAGAGTATACTGACCTCATTCTGGTCGTCTTGTACAAGTGTAACCTGTTCTTCCTGACCATCTTTATTGGTTTGAGTCTGAGGCATTCATTGGAGGCAGAGGGAAAAAACAAAAAAGGTAGAAACAGGCTAATGTGATTAACTTCTAAATGCAGCAGGGACAACTGAAAGACATTAACTAAACTTAATTTCTAATTAGGGAGTTACTAGTACTATGAGCTAATTGGTTTGTATTAGGCCAATTAGGTTTTTCTTTATTACACTGCTGTCCAATTCATTGATGGAACAACCTTGTCATTCATTATATTCAGGTAGTCAGTTGACCTCATTCTTTGGGCACATAACGTTGCTGAACCTAGACCTGACCAACTGCAGCAACCCCAGATCATAGCACTGCCCCCACAGGCTTGTATGGTAGTCACTAGGCATGATGGGTGCATCACTTAATCTGCCTCTGTGCCCATCAAATCTGGACTCATCAGACCACATGACCTTCTTCTATTGCTCCAGAGTCCAAGCTTTATGCTCCCTACCACACCTCACTGACAAATGGTTTTTTAAAGGCTACACATCTGCTTAGTCCCAATCCCTCGAGTTCCCTTTGCATTGTGCGTTTTTGGACATGCTCTTACTTTCACTATTAAACATAGCCGTAAGATCTACCTTTTTTTTTTCCTTTTACAGTGTGATTTCACCAAACGTTAAGTGATCGCCGATTACGATCATTCAAGATTTTCAAGACCACATTTCTTCCTTCCAGTTTTTAATAATGCGTTGGACAGTTCTTAACCCAAGTTTAGTAGTTTCAGCAATCTGACCTTTCTGAAACACATAAATGTATTTTCCACAACCACAGGATGGGTCTTCATGGTTGTTTAAAAAGAGAGAAACAATTTACTGCATCAGTTAGATTTAAATAACTTGCTTGCCAGCTGAAACATAATCCTCCATGCTGTAATTATCCAATGGGGGGCTCTTAACTACTTGCTTGGTTAAATCCAAATGGCGAGTTACTTTTTAATAAGGAATAATATATAAAAGAGTCTGCTTTTTCCGCCAGAAGGTCCCACCTTGATGATATACTCCTGTGTGTCTGCTACAACCGAGGAGAACTCCACCAAGACAGCATGAGGGTCCTCTGAGATAAGAGCTGTTGTAGCCTGCTGCTCACTGAGATCTTCCTTTTGGCAGCCACCTGGTAGAAGATAAAATCAGCCATTTATTAAACTACACTGTCCTACTACAAAAAAAAATCAAAAACAAACAACTTAATTAATTTAATCGTTTACAAACCTTTGGCACGCATATGCCGATTGAGAGTCCCATGCTCTGCAAAACCACGGCCACACTTTGGACACTTAAATGGCTTTTCCCCAGTGTGATGACGAATGTGTCGAACTAAAGAACCTTTCTCTCTGAAGCTTCTCATGCAGAAGTGACAGACGTATGGCTTCTCATCACCATGAGTGCGCTGGTGCACCTGTAAGGCATTCTGAACAAATCCAGGACAAATATTTTAATTATATTAAAATGTTTGGGACTTTAAAAACCTTTTATAATAATATATATACAAGAATTAAATTACCTTGGTCTTGTAACCCTTGTCACACCTGGTACAGCAGTAAGGTCTTTCATCTGAATGAGCTCTCATGTGTTCACGAACATGTCCAATAGTTTTGTAGAGCTTCCCACACTCACCACACTTATACCTCCTCTCACTGACATGGACTTCCATGTGTTTTTTAAGGATGTAACCTGACAAAAACTCCTTTTGACAAAGTGTGCACTTGAAAGGCTTATACCCTGGATAAGAAAAAAACAAAAAACACAGACAATAAATTTGACGTTTCGGAGAGATTTCAGTTTTTTTAGTTTTGGAAGTGCTTACCCAAATGACCCTTTACATGAAAACGGAGGTAGTTGAGACCCTTAAATGAGCGGTTGCAATGAGGACATGTGTGTAGTTTTGAAGATGACTTCTCTTCTTCTCCATCAAATGTCTCCTATTAGAATCAAAAATAAATATACATTGTGTATTATGATAATATTAATGCCTTCATCTGAATATTACAGGTTCCTAAACTATTGTAAAAACTTTTTGTTCAAGCAACATAGCATGTGAACTGTTTTAGTGTATTAGCAGTTAAAAGGGATAAACTAATTATTACCGGTAAATAGCACTGAAAACTGAAGTCCTAAAAGCACAAGCACACATAGCCCTTACTTCGACATCCATTTCCACAAGTTCATCTTCGACTTGGATCTCAGCAATACTCTCAGCAGTACCAGGAGAGACAGAGATCACTTTGTTTATCTCTTCAGATTCCTGTGAAGTCTCCTCAACCACTGTTTCTTCTGTTTCCAGTGCAATGCCAGAGTTTATGATTGCCTGGCAGATGAGATTGTCGCCTGCTGCTGCAGCCACTGCTAAGGCTTCGGCCTGGGACTGCTCAACCACAACCTAAAGACATAAAATGAACAAAGATGAGATTTACAGAAAATGACAAAGATTGGCTGCATGTGCTTATATTTTCTACCAACCTGTTGCTCCTGAGTTGTTTGATCTACCTCCATAGTGAAATGAACTTGATGGAGGACTTCTTGGGATCCCACATCAACCACATTAACAACAGCAGTCTGTGTTTCCATCTCCTCATGCTTTCTGGGCTGCTGTTGCACTACTATAACCTCTTGAGGTTCAACTGCTGAAGCACATTCAGTTTCAACTCCTGGACAATTCAGTGTGATGTACAAAATTATTTCTATGTAAAAATCTCAATAAAATTCTGGCAAACTCACATCATAAAAACACAATACAAACAGACCTTTCTGTATTCCATCTTTGCTGACCAGAATCTCCTTATACTGGACAAAGCGAATTTTTTCTGTGCAGGGTGTGAGAGACTTAAGGTGTCTGGTAAGGGCCCCCGATTCTCTGAAGGACTGGCCACACAGGTTACAGCGATAAGGCCGTTCATCTAAAAAAATAAAAATAAAATAAAGTGGCAAAAGGTCAAATTAGATTTGAAAACATCAGGGAACAACAGATTATTACCATTGGTTTTAATCTTTACCTGTATGACGCCGATTGTGTCGAATCAAAGAGCCTTTAGTCCGAAAAGAGGTGTCACATAAATCACATTTGAAATTTTTCTCATCTGTGTGTGTTTTCAAGTGAGTTCTTAAAATGTTGGTCTGTAGAGGAAAAAAATAAACAGTTAAACAAAAAGATCAGAACTATTGTTTTGTAGTAGTTATAGTGTAATACTTACGGTTTTAAATGTCCTCTCACACAGATCACATATATAGCGCCCTTCTGGGTTAACTTTGTAATCAAGTTTTTCAGTGTCAGTGGCATTGTCAGATAAGCATCCTTCTGTCCCATGTGGCTGGTCAGTGGCTTTAAGTGAAGCAGATTTCTTCCTGTGGCCTCGACCCAACAAATTGTTGTCATCTGTAAGAGTAACAAACAAAGACTGAGTAAAATTGCATATTTTAAAAGAGATTGTAAACATACAAAATATAATGCGTTGAAGAAATGACCACTACCATTATTACTTGACGTTTCAGATGGTTTAACCTCTGAGGAGCTTCCTTCTGATGCAGCAACCTATAAGTTTTACAGATTTAATTTTAATTACACGATGAATATCTACACGTTTGCATTACAATGGAACACATTATATTGTTATATTATTTATATAATTACTTCTTGTGGGCTAGTATCGCGCTCTTTTTTATCCTTTTTGCAGTTTTTATGCAGCTTGTGTTGGATAAAGGCATCCAGAGTGAAAAACTCGGCTTGACAGCGACCACATTTGTGCACATCTTCATCTGAAACCACAAATACAACAGCGGTGAAAATGAGACAACTTGGTCTATATAATGGAAGCCACTAGTTGACGTAAACTTCTACTTTAGCATGTTTGATTTTAGCTACAAGAATCAAGCGTCGGCTCACTTTGCTAATGGCAGCTAGCTTAGCTGTAGGGTTTTTGATGATGTAGGGAGTTGGGCAGGCCAAAGTCAAATAAATGCAATGTAGTTGGCTATTTTTCATTAATTAACTAACCCTCATCTCCTAGACTGGTATGAATAGTGATCGTCTCGTTGCCGTTCTTCGTTTCTTCTGTCTCTGTTTCTGCCGTATTATCATTTTTTACACTCATGTCGTTCGGACTCTCCGTCTCTGTCGCAACGCAGCTAAACGGAGGAAACATGGCGGATTTACGACCTCGTAGTCATAACAACACCGCCTGTGCGCCTGTTTCATTGGAATTATTGTCTTCATTGAGCTAAAACAAATTAATGTAGTTAAGCGAAGTGTAATTTAAATTTGATTATAAGTCAAATGCGATCTATATAATATTAGCCTGCTAAGGCGATGTATGCATTGTTTGTTAATGTTTGTTGATGGCCCACTCCAATCAACAAATATAACACTTTACGGCAATAGAAAACAAGCAAAGACTGCTCTTTCTAAGTTGAATAGCATGTTGGTATTTTTTGGCAAAAATACAATTGGGTATGATGCCTTGAAAAAGATGCAGCACATTGCCTACTCTATACTTGGAACAAGTACGGCGTTGTAGTGAGCTATAACATCCAGCAGTCAGTGCTAAGATGCCAGCTAACGTAACTTAAAACACAAAATAAGAGTAGAAATGGCGTCCCACTTCAGCGGTGTGTTGCAGCTGACAGACCTGGATGATTTTATCACACCATCCCAGGTAGCTACTCACTGCCATTGGATTTACTTAACTATAACGGGATATTTACTCCTAGACAAGAACACTACAATTACATTTGTGGTCCAACACATTACTGTTTGGAAACAGCTACAGTGGACACGCTAGCTAGTTAGTTAGCCTGTTCTTATATCAGAGAACTGTGGTAATGTTTACTTCAAAAACTTCACTACAAATATAAAACCAACGACTATTTGTACAGGCTGTAACTGTACGTGCTTATCAATTACGAATTTCATGCATTCATTTAACGCAATAGAAATTGCGTATTTAGCATTACTTAATAAACAGTGTCAGTTTATTGTGCAGTTGCTGCTTTCGTGTAATGAAATACATTTTTTCTTCTCTATTTGCAGGAATGTGTGAAACCTATTAAAGTGGAAAAGAAACAAGGAAAATCCGTGGCCAAAATTCAAATAGAGGACGATGGCAGTTATGTCCAAGTTAACCAGGTGTGTGATTATGTCGTTGTCACTATTTGTGTTTTTATTTGTGTTTATGTCTGTTTATGTATGTGTTTATTGTGTATATGTCACTTGGTCAATTCCTATGTTGTCTGTTGCAGGATGGTGGAAGGCAGAAGCTGGAGAGAGCAAAGATCACACTCAATGACTGCTTGGCTTGCAGTGGCTGCATCACCTCAGCAGAGAGTGTTCTTATTACACAGCAGAGCCACAAGGAGCTTTTTAAAGTGCTGCGCAACAACAAGGTTTGTACATGAGTAAATTGTTTTGTTATTGTTTTGTCAATTATATTTGTTTTTTTCTTACTCACTGCAATTACCCTTGGATGATTTTGCACTCATTGCACAGGCCAGTGAAGCAGAGCAGAAGGTGGTGGTGGTGTCTGTTTCACCACAGTCCAGAGCGTCACTTGCTGCCCATTATGACCTCAGCAGTAGTGAGACAGGCAGAAGACTTACATCTTTTTTCAAAAACCTAGGTAAAACAAAAACAAGTCTCATCTTCTAGAATTATTATACAGTATTATAATCCAGTGGGTTATCCTAACGTATTGTCTGTGCCACAGGAGTACATCATGTGTTTGACACTAGTTTTAGTCGAGTGTTTAGTTTATTGGAGAGTCAGAAAGAATTTGTGGAGCGCTTCCAAAGGAAGGAACAAGATTGCAAGGCTCTACCTATGCTGACATCTGCCTGCCCAGGTAATGCAGCAGAAACTGTTAGCTGTATATTTATTTTTTTCCTAGTTTTTTTCTCTTTTTACTTAACTATTTATAGTACAAAGCATTTGTACAATCTTTGTTGACCTTGTGTATTCTATTTAGGTTGGATTTGTTATGCTGAAAAAACACATGGAGAATATATTCTTCCGTATATTAGCTCCACTCGTTCCCCCCAGCAGATGATGGGATCTCTTGTTAAAGGTTATTTTGCTGAACAACAGGTAAAAAATTATCCTAGTATCTAAAATTGTGACGTTAGGTGCAAGAGTTATTACATATTGTATTACATTTTGTGCTATGTTTGCTCTCACTAGGGGCTAAGTCCTCAGCAGATCTACCATGTGACAGTTATGCCATGCTTTGACAAGAAACTGGAGGCATCAAGGTCAGACTTCTACCTGAACAAAGCTGAGACCCGTGAAGTTGACTGTGTTATTACCTCAGGTGCACGACCCACTGTTATTTTTTACACTCTTTGTGGAGACTTTTTTATTTCTTTTAACATATTATTGTTGTATTGTTTGGATATTGCATGGAGACATTTTTTAATGTTGTATTGTGCCTTGTAGGTGAGGTTCTAAAAATGCTGGAAGAGGAAAATTTAAGTCTTAATGATGTGATGCCAACACCACTTGACACTTTGTAAGTTCTGTGTCTCCTCTATTGTACCCCTTAATATTGTTTGTTGAAAGTAAACTTTTAGCAGTAGTAATAGAGGCAATATTTAATAAACATGGTAGCCTTGGAAACTATTAAATTGTATTTTTACACAGGTTCAGCCACGTGAGTGGTGATGAGTACTTGAGTCATGCAGGTGGTGGCTCAGGGGGTTACCTCCATCATGTTTTTATTGACGCTGCCAAGCAGTTGTTTGGAGATGAGATCAAGGATCTCACATACAAGACCCTCAGGTAAGTCAATGTTAACAGCTGAAACACCTAATGGATTGTTGAGTCAGTTTGCAGAATAAACAAATAATTTTGAAATAGAAATTTGGTATATATGGACGTGCTATTGTTTGTAACAAACATTCTTTCCATAGGAACAAAGACTTTCAGGAGGTAACTTTAGAGAGAGATGGTGTAGTCCTGTTATCGTTTGCTGCAACATATGGCTTCCGCAACATTCAGAATATGGTCCAGAAACTCAAGAGAGGAAAGTCCCCTTATCACTTTGTTGAAGTCATGGCCTGTCCCTCAGGTAATGATTTAAATGCAAACACTATTAAACCTGGCTTTGTTATAGTTATAAATCAAATTATTAAAGCTCTAAACTTTCTTAAGCCCTTGGCATGTATATCTAGATAGCATAAATGTGATATATGATATAATCTAATAGTAGTAATAGTATTAATAAATACAATGTGTCAGAATAAAAATTAAACCGCTTCAGTTACTTGCTGCTATTACCTTAGGTTGCCTGAATGGTGGTGGACAAGTAAAACCTTTACCTGGTCAGAACCCAAAGGAGCTTCTTCAGAAGGTTGATGAGCTCTACAAGGCAGAGCTTCCTGCTGTCCCAGAAGACAACACACACGTGGCAAAACTTTATGAAACATGGCTCCTCAGCGTTGGCAAAGAAAGGGCCAAAGAGCTGCTGCGCACACAGTACCACACAGTGGAGAAGATGACTAATGGGCTCACAATGAAGTGGTGAACAGTTTGACCACAACTGCTTTTTTTTTTTCTATCTCTCTCTGGAAGGCAGTACACCACTTACTAATCCATCACAAACTTTACATAATATCTGTTCACTACTCTGCTTTCTTAAACTGAAAAATAACTTAAATAAATTGCTTTATGTAACTTTTTATTCTAATGAACACATTATCAGAATGTTTAATACATTATGGGACCAGGTCAAATTTAGACGCACACCTAAGCCAAATCCTGTGCTTTCTACACTGTCCGTCCCCCCAAAAAAGTCACCACATGGATTTAACTAAGCAACTGCATGAATGATGTTGTGTTATGTATGTATATGTTATGTTTCAGCTGGCAACAAGTTATTTAAGCCTAACTGATGCAGTAAGTTGTTTGTCATTTCTTAAACAACCAAGGAAGGGCCGGAAGACGCATCTTGTGGTCATGGAAAAGATGTTTATCTGTTTCAGAAAGGTCAAATTAAGCAACATCTAAAGAGATTGCTGAAACTACTAAAATTGAGTTAAACGGATTATTCAAAACTGGAAAGATGGAGCAGAACCATCATCTTCAAGGAAGAAATGTGGTCTTGAAAATCGTTGATTGTAATTGACTATCACTTAACAAATGGTGAAATCAAATTGTAAAACAAAAAAAAAAGCTGAACTCAAGGCTATGTTTAGCAAAAGTAAAAGCATTTCCACAAACGCACAATGCAAAGGGAGCTTAACGGATGGACTAAACAGATGTTTAGCCTTTAGAAAACCATTTGTCAGTGAGGTGTGCTAGGGAGCATAAAGCTTGGACTCCGGGCGCAGAAGCAGATCAAGAGATGCCTAGTTCCTATCGTACAACCCTGTGGGGGCAGTGCTATGATCTGGGGTTGCTGCAGTTGGTCAGAATTAGGTCAGCTGACTGCCTGAATATACTAAATGACCAGGTTATTCCATAAATGGATCTTAGAGTGTGACATTTTTTCTGAAAAATGTGTTTCTGTATTTATTTTTGGAAGAAAAAAAATCTATTTTTGAAACATTAAAAGTATTTAATTGTAGCCTGTTGCTTTGTTTTTTTTTTTGCCTTTTTAAATATTTTGTGAAGACAGCCATGTATTTAGTGATCTATGGTTTTCAACTTGGTGAATGTGGAAATACAGGGCAGTAAAGTAGTTGCTCCTCTCAGTATTTTTCCTTTATTGCCTTACAGCTGAGAATTAAAATTGATCGGGAGGTTTATGTCAGTCTCCATCACATATCAACAACTATGAAGATGTAAAATAGTTTTTATTTTGAAACAAATGACAGAAAAACAGAAAACAGCGTGAATATATCAGTCCGTACTTTGTAGAACCTTCTGAAGGACCTACAGCTCCAAGTTCTTCAGGATTTCTTCTGAGCTTGTACATAAAATTGGTAGGATTTGTGTTTATTCTTCATCTAAAAACAGCTCGAGCTCCTTCACAGTGGGTGCATTGTACACCACTGTTTGAGTTTTTTTCTTCAATAATTTCCCTGATAATTAGCCCCATCCCTCTTTCCCTCACATCTGACCAGTTTTCAAGTCCCTAGCAATGACAAACCCCACAGCCTGATTCTGTCCCCACCCTGCTTCACTGATGAAGGCCCAGTTTGACAGTTTTAGATGGCCATCTCTAGGCCGGTTTGGTGTGGTTCATTATTTTTTACATTTTATAATGATGAATTAGACTGTTTTGAGGCATTATGGCAGTTCAATTATAGACATAAAGACCTGAACTTAATATTTTTATGTCTTCTAGGTGTCAGTACCACTGGATCTTACTTAATGGCCTCTTTAAATATACTTATTCAGGTTTTCCGTTTTTTTCATCATTCATATTTCTTATTTGTTTCCCAATAAAAAATATTTTTCATCTCCATAGTTAATGTGATGTAGACTGACATAAACCTTCTGATGATCAATTTAAATTCTCTGCTGTAAGGCAAATAGTTTTGTACAGCACTGTAATTAATACATTTTTTTTTCAGTAGTATTCAGTATTTGTGAAAAGGCAAAAGTAAGACATTGGAAAGTAGAGTATGTTTAAACTGAAGAAATCAACTAGATTATACATTAAAGAAATAAAACATTTACCTGTAACACACAATATATTTTTCAACAATTTTGTATTAATTCAAGGATTGAGCAGAATTACTTTAAGTTCATTTTAGGCAGAACCTGGGGGCCAGCCCTAAACATTAGGATTTTTTAGCAGCTTCGTTATGGTGCTTATTGTTAGACATTAGTATAACACACTAGCCCGTAATCGGTCCTTTGAGTCTCACGTTTATCCATGCGTTTACAGCCATGAAATGGGATCTCAAGGCCTGAGAAGTCCCCATTCCAAAGCCAACATTGCATGTGGAGGGAGTCTTTCCTTGGGTTTTTTAAAATTGTCTTTTTCTTTACGCAGGACCTTCAGCACTTCTATGGGGTCAGTCTTGCCAGTGAACTTCTGCACTCCTTCTTCCCTGTTTAAACATTTTCTTTGTTAATGCTCTGAACTACTTCTAACAGTTTTGATAAGTTATTACATATATACTTACGAAAGACGGAGAAAAGGGTTGTACTTGAACTCGTCAATTAGGGTAGACGGCACAGTGGGTTTGTCATCATCATCTCTTGCCTGCCGTAAATAGGAATGACAATTCTCAGTGAAGAATATACGTAGTGCTTAATTTAAGTTGATTTTGAACTTTTACATACTCTGGCCCAGCTTAGCATTTCTTTGACCTTCTCATTCTCTGGCTCTACCAGCAAAGCAAATTTCAAATTCTTTATGGTGTACTCATGTCCACAAAACACCTTCTGCAATACAATACAATACAATACAATTGACATAAAGGCAGTTTATGTACACTTGCAGGGACGAGAAATAATCCCTTCATTCATCGTGAAGGGTTTTTTTAACGGACTCTTACACCAGCTTTAGGTTGAGTTTATCTCAGCAATTATTTACCCTCCAATTTACCCTATGACTGTTTATGCTCACCGTGTCCTGTGGCAGGGAGCCCAGTACTTGAGTGAGGTTGTGATACATCTGCTCTGCTGTACCCTCAAGAAAGCGTCCACATCCACCAATAAATAGTGTATCTCCTAACAAGCAAAACATAAGCAACTGTCATTATCTTCACATCGACAGAAAAGACAATGTCTCTAGCCACAAAAAAAATAAAAAATAGTTTCAGATAAGTTTAAACCTAAACCAATATGGAGAAATGTACTTCTTCTAGTTAACTTTTTTTTATTTACAGACAAAGACCTGTGAACACAGCTGGGGCATCAGAGCACTGGTCCTCCCAAACAAAGAAGCACATGTGACCAGAGGTATGGCAGGGAGTGAATAGGCACCTCACATTGATTGAGTTAAACTGCAAGTGATGAAAACAGAACATGAACGAGACAACATGACAAAGAAATGCTGTGTTTAAACACTCTATGTAGATACCTTGAGTTCCTGAGCATTGAATACTTTGTCAGTGAGACCACCTATGCGGTCATCTCCTCCATACACTCTCAGACCGGGAATCTCTTTCAGAAGAGCTTCATTTCCACGAGCATGGTCCCTGGTGATTAGTTGCAAGAAATGATAACATCACAAATAAACAGATTTGCCTGATACAATTATAGATACAATAATAATAATAATACACTAACCAGTGATGGTGTGTTGTGAGAACAGCTATCAGGGACAAGCCCTCTCTCTTCACTATTTCAAGCAGCTATTTAAAAAAAAAAAAAAAGTACCTCATCATAATTTAGTTTGTCAATTTTTATTATTAAAATGGTTTTGTTTGCTGTTTTAAAAATTAGTAATATATGTTGAAATTGAATTGATAAATGATTTGGGTTTTTAATTGTATCACGCCTGCAGTGCCCTTAATGCGACTTGTCTAATGAATCGTGAATGTGGTTGGACTGTGTCTGTGAATCTGGCCATGTCCTCACCCGGTGTGGGACAGCGGGATCCACGGCCAGAGCCTGTTTACTGCTCTCCTCTATCACCAGGTACATGTAGTTGTCCTCCAGGATGGAGATCACTTTGACTTTCATGGCAGCACGCACGCGCGACACTAAGGAAGATGTTTGATTAGTCATTGTTTCTAAATTAGTCAATACACTTTTCATTTCCAGTATGTCAATCACAGTTACACCGACTGGGGCTAAAGCAGCCAATAAAGTAACTACAGGGATTACTCTAGAGCTAAGCTAACGCCATTTAGCAGCAGTTATGACACTGAATATCCTAAAATGCATGGAAAAAACATATTTACCTCGGCTCTAATGATGTGCGCCTTACCCTCGCTCCACAGTGATGTGCTGGGATTATTGATCCTACATTTCGGCTCTCGGTAGAGAAATAGGAAGTTAAAGCGACATCATTGAGACAAATCACGTCAATACCCTAGGCATTTTAATCGATGCAGATGCATCAAACATTCAGAAAATTTACAAACTGTAAATCAGTTCAAGTCAAGAAATCAACTGTGTACCCTACATGTACATGATCATGTTCAGCTGGATATTACATTTACAAAAATCTGAGACATTTTAAAATTTAAATAAAATACTTTTAGCAGCTTGCTTGTGGTTTATACTGAATATAAAAATTCTACTACATTCCACATGGCCTATAACATGTTTATTGTTTTAACTCAGCAATGCTCTTGGCAAATGGAGTTATCAACTCTGATTTTATGACAAACTTCAACAACCCACAAGTTAACTAGTGTGCAAAATTTCTTAGTTCTGGTATAGTACACCTGTATTGCATATAGTTAAAACCTAAAAGTTTTATTTTTATAACTTTATTTTTGTTACTTTTCTAAATTAATAACACACAAAAGAGCATCAGTGAAATGTAATGTGCACACAGAAAATAACTGGGCCATAATTTGACAAAGACTTTTAAATACAAGAAATAAAACATTAGCGATTAACGTTAGTAAATTTAACATGAACAAATAATGTAAGATTATAATGAAAATTTACAATGACAATTTCAATTTCACATAGGACGGGAACACCAAAATATATTTTTGTACACACATATTTAATTTATACATATTTAATTTGTTTACAAAGCAGCTCCCTGTATTGTTTTAGAATCCTAGTTTTAAGACTCATTGAAAATAAAGTTTGTACACATACTGTATATATATAAATTACAACAGCGTGCTAAATCTATCTATAACTCATTTACAAAAGAAGTAAACTACTTTTCATTAAAAGCATTTGAATGGATGGATATTTTCTAAAACTGTCACATAAATGTATGCAAGATAAACTGTTACCAAATGTAGAATAGTGAATGGTTTAAGTATACCAACAGTCATACTGTTGTAGAAAAACAAATGTAAAAAGCATTACTCCTTGGGGACACGGAAAGTGTCCTTTTCTTTGCGGAGACTTCTCATGGTTTCAATTGAGCTTGTTTGCTTAACGTGATCCTGAACGGTCTTCTCTCTAAAATTAATGGAAAAGAAAGCAACAGATTAATACTGTTAAATAATAGCTTTTTGATTTCATTCTCTTATTGCATACTTCAACATACTTCACTCTCATAAAAGGGTTAAATGTAAATTCCTCAGCCAAAGTGGACGGGATGGTTGGTTCACCATTGTTGCATTTCTCCTACAAAATTTTAAATGCCACTTATTTGTTTGTGTTACAGTGTTCATTGCTGGACTGAGGCTATGACTGGTTGTATGTATCACACTGCACACATACCTTTGCCCATGCAAGTTTTTTCCGAATGACTTCATTGTCTGGTTCGACATGGCGTGCAAACTTCAAGTTGCTGACAGTGTACTCATGACCACAGTAAACACGCTGTAACAAAATGAGTTATTATATGCAGGATTTTCATAAATAATGTAATATACTCTCACACCATCCCCTCTATTCCACACCTGGCACTGTAAGACAATGTGATATATCTGTATTTCATCGTTTTCCTCTTTTGTTTATAGTGGGGGGACGAGTGGTAGCTCTTATCACAATTCTCCAGTCACAGCTCACAGAAAGAGGGAAAATACAGCAAATCTATAGTACAGGTGGTTAGAGTTCATTCAAAAGCCACAAAAAAAAAAAAATGGATTCAACTTTTAGTCACTGGTGAGGCCATTGGGACTAAAGAGAGAAGAGGAGACAGATGGAAATCCTGCATATTATGCCTTTTTTAATAATATATTTCTGTGAAGGTTCTCAGTCTTGAAGAAAAAGGTTAAAGCATAATCATCTGGACTTAGTCTGAAACTAAACCTGATAGGACCAGGCTGTTCTGGTCTTATAGTCGTTAGCTATGAAAGGGCAGATTAGTGTCACTAACATCTCAGGTGACACTGAAGGTTTCAGGTCAAACTCCTCCCTCTAGAGATATAAGTTCATCTCTCTTACCAGTTGATCTCAGAATTTGATAAAGTCTCTTGGAATTAGAGACGAAACGTCTTCACCTTGAAAACTGAGTCCAGATGCTTTTACTTTAACCTTTTCTTTAAATAATACATTTAAATACAGACTAAAAACAATTTTATTTAATATTGTTCTGATGAAAAAAAAAACATTTCTATTTAAAAATGCAAATGTAAAGTCTTTTTTGAATTTCACATAAAAACAATGAAGGCATGTTTAGTTACCGTTTCTGGAGGGAGGCGTCCAAGTTTCTCAATCAAAGCTTTGTGCATTTGCTCTGCTGTTCCCTCAAAGAATTTACCACAACCAGCCACAAACAAAGTGTCCCCTACAAAAAAGTGTCACACAGAACTACTCAAGCTTTGTAGTTTAATAAAAATAAATAATAATAATAATAATAATAATAATAATAATAATAATAATGTTACCTGTAAAAACAGCAGGTGGTTCACTGCTGTTTTCTTTGGTTACATAATAACAAACATGACCTGTAGTGTGGCATGGTGTATGAAGACATTTGATATTAAGTGATCCAAGCTAGAAGAGAAACAGGAATGTAACATCTGTGTCTCAATATGCAAACATTTAATGCAAGGTATCTCTTACTTTGAAATTGTGGGAGTCCGAAACTTTCTTTGTAATCGCATCAACCCTGTCATCCCCTCCATAGACCCTGAGACTTGGCATCAACTTCACCATCTTCTCATTCCCACTTGCATGGTCCCTAAAAAAAGTAAAATTAAAAGGTAAAGGCTTATAATCACACCGACACTACCATACTGTTAAACACAGTGTAAAATAAATATATGTTTTTAAATATACATACACCAATTATTGTAAAAATGCATATGATATAGTCTGTGTTAAATTCATTCTAACACATAATAAACAAAGTGTTGCACATGTAACTATAGTAATGACACTGCACTTTGTATTTGGCCTACCAGTGGTGATGTGTGGTCAAAACTGTTGTGAGCTTTACACCATGTTTTCTGACAGCTTCTACAACCTGTCGAAAGCACAGATAGGTCTAATGAAT
Organism: Perccottus glenii; assembly: GCA_024416835.2. Classification (NCBI taxonomy): domain Eukaryota; kingdom Metazoa; phylum Chordata; class Actinopteri; order Gobiiformes; family Odontobutidae; genus Perccottus; species Perccottus glenii. The sequence continues at coordinate 14,612,996 of CM044553.2, forward strand.
GGGATAGTAAAAAAAACAAACAAAAAAAGAACAGACATTTTAAGTAAAAATGTTTTGTTTATGTAGGTTCATATAGTGACATACCTTTAATGGCTCAACTGGGTCAACAATAGCTGCCTCTCTCGAGTCTGTGTCGATCAGCAGATACATGTAGTTGTCAGTGAGTGCAGGGAGCAGTTCAACTCTCATGTTTGCTTGTTCCACCAAAGAGCTTTTCCTGACAGCAGTGTGAAGGAGAGCAGCTGACTGGGCCTGGACGTCAAATGGCGCTTCAGCGGGAGAAAAACAAATATTTGATGATCAGTAATGTTTCCGAGACTGACAAAGTTACCCAATCACTAACACTATGCTCTCATTAAACTGCTTTAGAGGTGCATTGTCATCAAAACAAGTATAAAATAGCGATGTACATAGCAGATACAAAGCTTTACTAAACGTCATCAACTCGAAGCAAGCTTAAATGCTAACATAAATGCGTTATTAGTAGGTTAATTTCTAGCTTAGCAACTGTAACTAGGTCGTTATGGAAATACATAAACAGTGACAGAAGAAGGCCGTGAGTCTGCTCCTGGCCTACCTACTGTCTAAAAAGGTAAACATGTCATTTGTTACTTAATTATTAAACAGGACCTATGCGAGTAGGTGCTAGCTGACTGGGCTAAGCGACATTTTCAGGACATACCAAATTTCAAGGCCGTCGCAGCTCCTACTAGAGTGCAGGCACTCCTCACCAGGGACTTCAATAACATAACAACAGCTCCGATAGTCTATCACATAAACCAGAAAAGTTTGGTTTCGGTACAGTTCCGCCTCCACCTACTTTTCAACTTTAACCTCTTAGACTCCACCAATCAAAACGGAGGGTGTGATCGGCAATGGTTAGTAAAATTATACAGTTTATAGAATAAATGTGTCTTAATGTCTCAATGTGACACAGATATGATTTGGGAGTTGTGTTAAGCCAATTCCATTGTCGATACAATCTTTATTTTGAATTTTAGGCAAGTAGTTTGTCCTTTAATGCTTGCCGTATGTTAACCCAGTTACTGAAATGTAAGTGTGGGTCAAAGTTTGGTTTCAACTGGCGCTGACTGCTTTAGGGTGGCGTAAACGACCACCAGGCACAATGACGGCACGAAATATAAGTCGCTTTTGGGAATGGGGGAGGAAAATAATATGCGTTGGAAGAAACTATGCAGACCACGCCAAAGAGCTTAAAAATGCAGTTCCTACGGAGCCCGTCCTTTTCCTAAAGCCACCGTCGGCGTACGTCAGAGAGGGGTCTCCCATCCTGGTCCCACTGTACACCAGCAACCTGCACCATGAAGTGGAGTTAGGGGTGGTCATAGGCAAAGGGGGAACGAGCATCCTTCAGTCTGAGGCTATGGAGCACGTGGCAGGGTATGCCCTGTGTTTAGACATGACAGCCAGAGACGTCCAAGACGAGTGCAAATCCAAGGGTCTCCCCTGGACCATGGCCAAGGCTTTCAACACGTCCTGTCCGGTCAGCGAGTTCATCCCCAAAGAGCGCATCCCCGACCCTGGAAACGTCAAGCTCTGGCTGAAGGTGAACGATCAGCTGCGACAGAGCGGCTGCACGTCCCAAATGATCTTCTCTGTCCCGTACCTCATCAGCTACATCAGTGACTTCATAACTCTGGAGGAAGGAGACCTTATCCTGACCGGGACCCCCAAAGGTGTTTCAGCAGTGCAGGAGCATGACGAGCTGGAGGCTGGGATAGAGGATGTGGTGACAATGACTTTCAAAGTAGACAGACAGGACCATTAATAACAATAAAAGCTTACTGCATGGAACTCAAAAATGTTGTTTGAGTGCTTGTGTGTGGGGCAGTGTTAAAATGACACTCAGCCTTCTCCTTATTCTAGTTTTTTACACAGTGGTGTGAACTTGTGATCAGCAGGTGGCAGCATTGCAACAACATCTTCTTAATCAATCTTAGATTGTGTTACTTTGCTCTTAATTCGCCTGACATTTTGCACTTTGTTTCATCTATTTTCTTTCTTTAATTTTATAGGTCTGCTTTATTGTTATTTAAAGAAAAGCAGATGATATTATAATCTCAATCATAATGTGAGGTAGACTTTAACTTGTTGTTTTGGCCTGAAGGTCTGGCACTTAGAGAACATTGCTTTGCTTGTTGAGTTAGAAGAGTTTCCTACTAAAACTTTGACCGGGTCCCCCAGAAATGTTTAGGAGCACGTTATAATTCCAAAACGGTGCAATTACTATCAATATCATTTATTGATTTTTATCAGAATTGTGGTATGTGTTCATCCATTGTTCATTGAATTCAAACCCACACTCAAACCACGTTCTTCCGAGACTGTTGCGCATCTGTTCCTGGTTTAATTACAATTCTCCCACAGGCTTCTGTTTTCAGGATCAATCGAAAACCTCCATCAACCTGTCCCGGGCCAGTCTGGTGTAACTTGAGTCTGTGTACATCATCCTTCCACACCTGGAGGGGATGTTATCTTTGAGATTCACAGCACCCAAGCCCTGAACCTTGAGGCGCTGTGGGCTTATAAGTGTCCATCAGTGAAACAGTTATGACAGTTCAATTAGATGTGGCATTGAAGAGGTGGAGGACACAGGTTGCTTTCTCACAACACCAGAGAAAAATCATCAAGCATGTGTGTCATATTTTTTTTTTTACGAGTATGAATCATGCTTATTGTCCTAGTGTGGCTGAAGGAGCTCACATGTTTTAACAATGGCTTCAAAGCTCAAACACAGATCTGGTTTAGTGATCACTACATTAAGCAGCATGTTGTCATCGAACGAGCCAGGGAAGGGGACACTTTGAAGGCACAGTGAGACTGGTTTTCACAGGCAATGATGTCACTGGAAATCAAACCTGTGACACTTTGAGATTGAGCAGGCATCCTTTCATGAACACAGTACATTTTATACCCTCACTAATCCCACCTGAGAGTCAAAGACGAGACTTCCAACAAAAGAGGCGCGAGGAGAGGGAGGAAAATGAGACTTGTTACACCTCCTTTGATGCGTTTTATGTGACATGTTGCACTCCCAACAACACCTGTTTGTAGCCATGGGCTCATCACTGCGTTCAGAGCAGAGAGATCCATGTTGGTGGAGGTTACTGGGTCAAAACCCTTAGATTGTTTTGGAAAAGCACTTGAACAATCAACATACAGTGAATTCTAAATACAGGATAAAGTCACATTAGAATTCATCTAATTAACACTTTATGATGAAGTATATATCTAGTTGTAAATGTGTCTTAGCTCAGTTTTGTGTACATTACAGTTGACTTAATCAGTATCTATGTGTGATGCCGTGCTTTGTGTGCTTTACTGCTGCATTCCATGTGAGAAGGTGCTGTGATGTGGCCAGTTTTAGTCCAAAACCAAACATTACACTTTAGAAGCTAAGGGCAGAGTGACAGATTGCAAAATTAGGTAGATGTTTACCAAAAAATGTTTGAGCTAGATGTGGGCAACCATGTGTCTCAACTGATGTCATGTGAGTAAGTGTCAACAAAAGTCTACTAAATTTGAATGTGTGTATGATCTGATTCTGACATATAAGATATAGAGACTGATCCGATCTCTGTCATCATCAGAGTATCTCTTTTACACATTCAAACAAATGTATTTAGTGGATAAACCTCACAGCTTTAGGAGTTGGAGGTAGACTGGGCTGGGCATTGATTTAGCCAGATAGATTTTTATAGGCCAGGCTTTGGGCTGTAATTCATTCTTGCAGTATAATGAATTGGGTCTTTGGCAAATGAAAAGAAATCATGCATGAAGTCCAGGTGCACACTGCTTTATTTCACAGTGACTGACTGCACACAGTGTGTTAATATTTTATTTGAAGATGCAGGTGGAAAACGCAAAGTGGGTAATGTTCCATGGAAAATACTGTGCTTCAGATTTAACAGCTAAGCTCAATGTCTGAACTAGTATCTCTTAATAGATATGTTAAAAAGTCTTCTTAAAACAATTTTAGGTTTAAGTAACTTTATCTCTGTTTGTGCTTAACTCAGTGTAAAGCTTTCTATAGGTTTCCATTCAAACCTTAAAATGATCTGCTTATTATGTGTAGACTGATCTGGCCATAGACATGTGTGCTGAAACATGTTCCTCTTGTAAAATCCCATGTCCCTGTAAATTATAGTATTGAGTTATTGTTGCCAATTGAAAATCTCCCCTTCCCAAATTACTTTCTCATCAATTAAAGTTGGAGTCACAGTTTAACAACATACTGTGAGGCCTCAACGCAAAGAAGAGAGAGAAAATCCCCGGACATTTCTTCTCTGAATTGTTGGAGACTGTGGTATGGGCGGAAAATACAGAAACCATCTTCATTTGTGGCAAACCACTTTTACACTGTAATCCGCACACTTTTCTATCTGCACTATTTAAGTAAGTTCCTATCCTTCAGCACAGAGCCGTCTCCTCCCTCCGGGTGTTTCTGATTAGTTTGCCATGCGCTTGTTTTTTTTTTCCAAATGTAGGGGCCACCATACAGAACATACACCCTCATCACCTCTAATCTCACATATTACCAGTGGCCTGTAATGCAATTTTTGTTGGGCCATTTTCACTCAAACAAATCCACAATGAGAGGAATTGATGGCATGCCTTAAATTGTGGGTTGAAATCTTCGGAAACTAAAGCTAAACAAATTGCTATCCGCAATGAGAGGAGATTTAGAGTGCAAGTATTTGGAATCTGATGTTAAGAGTCCTCATTAGTCATCTGGATTTACGGTCAGATGATTTTAGAGTGACGGATGGTCTTTGATTACCACCAATCCTGTTTCAAAGTCTGTTTCTTTTCTCTCTGTCCTGCCTCCTGACTCTGTCCGCTCACCCCAGCTGACAGACATCCACTGTCCTTGGGTCTAAGTCTGCAGATGTTTTAAAGGGATTTTTTTTCTCTTCATTATTGCCATTAGGCTAGCCCAGAGGATATTGCTGGGTTTTCTCTTCAAGAAAAGGTTTCAACAAAATTATTTGGACTCAGGGACTATTGTTGAAACCTTTTCTCAATTATGTCATGGATAACCGAGAACCTCCAGACAGGTTTTTTCTTGTAAAGTGCCTTAAGATAATTGTTGTAATTGCTTTCTTGAAGTATTTTTTCCACATTGGCCCTTTGTTTGACATGTCTATTTCTAAATCCTTTTCTGTTTAAAAGGTTTTGGTCACATACTTGTGTTTTCATATTAACCCTGAATTGATAAGTCACATATAAAATGTATTGATAAGTGCTTCATGACAATTCTTAAATTATTAGTAACAACAACGCCATGAGCAGCTGCACAAAGACAGATCTGACAATGTCACTGCATCATTTTATTCTACATCATAAATGTGGTCTAGCACATTGCCAGAGGCAAAGGTGTAGGCTGGGCTTGTTTGCTTACATACTTTAGAGTGGTTGAAATAATAGCCCCACATGATCTCACATGATTACATCAAACTGTAAAAGAATACGAAGATTAAAGTAAAATGTAAAACAGTGACGCTTGCTCTGTTTCTTCGCTTCACCTCATTTGGATTCTCACATCATTACAGTGTGTTTAGCGACAACTGCAGCTCAAGCTCAATGTTCTGCTGGTTTTAATGAAGCATGACGACTGGGCTGTCCTGCAAACACTGAAGCCAACACTTTCACAGATGGCAGAGTGGGAAATAAGTCATCTTTAATGGCAGCGATTAGGATAACTGGTAATAGTAAGTAATAAAAGTTGGCACAGATGAAGTGAGTCAAGCGTTGTTACACTTCAGTGTGGCCCACAAAAAGCTAACGCCAGACGTAGTGACAGATGCATAAAACAGAAGCAATTTGACAGCAATACTGAGTTGGAAAGGACAAATTATGGAGACCCAAAGATAAAAATGTACTGTTTTATACAAATATCTGAAGTACATTTTTTGCTGTTGAGACATTCCTGTGCAAAACATCTGTCGTCCAGTGGATATTTCACCTCATAAGTGGGTTCCTTTTTTGGTCGTTTCACCAGAGCAGATGTTTGTTTTTTTTTCTTCTACACAGGACATAGCACCATAAAAGAGAAGATATCTGCTGCTAATTCTGAGCCCAGAAAGAAGGAGGCTTTCTAAGTTCGCTGACATCTTTCATAATTAGAGGCTGTGGTGAACACAGGCCTCAGACTGTGCATGTGGTCTCACTGTGTGGAAGTGGTGAGAGGGGAGCCCTAGTGTGAGAGGCTGGAGGACAGAGGGATAGGACAAAAACACTCACGAGAGAGGAGGACAAACTTAGACCATGTGTGTAAGTATCTCTGTGAGTGCAAAATATAATGAACAGAATAGAAAATTTTACTTGGACTGAGCTGTTCTTAGAGATAACTTTACTTCACAATATCAGGAGTTTTATACAAGGAAAGGTAATGTTTATACTGTAAAGACAAAAAAAAAATCACATATTCATCAGATAACCACAGGTTTAACCAGGAAACACATAACAGCACCACTTACTTTTTGGTCAATAGTATCTACAAAAGTCATTTGGAATGTACTGTATGTGTGGTTTGAGTATTTACACATGAGGTATTGCTGGTATCACAAAATACAAGCTAAGGGCCATTTTCTATTCATAGCAAATTATAATGAAGTTGAAGTAATACTGCTAAAAGTGGTTAATGTTGGACATTTTTCTTAATGCCATGTCGATGCTCATGGTTGCTTTCCTGTTTTTGTGTTTGTCACTTAATAAATACTTAAAAAAAATAGAAAAATTATTAATTAATTCAAAAGACATTTACAATTTCAGCTTATAACACAAGAATCTTATTAAGGGCCTTTTCCTTTTAGTAGCTCCGAATTTAGTTTTTGTACGTTATATAGTACAAATAAGGTAAAGGTGGTTTAAAATCTGAGTCATTGACTGTTTGTAAGTTGCGTTTTGTCAGCACACTTTTACAGTTCAAGTGTGCTGACATCTATCCTGTCCCTGAGAACATTAGTCATTCCCAAAAGTTTTAATGTTAGTCCCAGCCAAAGTTCTGTCCACTCATCTGGTAGAAGAGCTGGTTGTAAGGTCGGTAGAAGTCTCTGAGCGTTTGCAGGACCGCAGCGGGAATCTCGGGATGCGGTCTGCCTTTAGACTTCCCCAGACAGCGTGGCCTGCTGCTGCCCTCTGGCTTCTTCAAGCATGGGAAACCTTTGGTCTCATTGAAGTAGAAGTGTTTGTCTGATACAACCCTTTTCAGACCCAAAAAGTCCTGGACCCGGCCCATCTCCCCAGCGGGGTCGGACACCAGCCGTTCACCACTCACAAAGAGAAAATGAGACGTGGGAAAGTGCTGGAGCCAGTTCTCCATGTGTTTGGCGTAGAGGCCGATCCGCACTGCACTCCACGTGGTGTCAATCACAGCAGTGGAGGAGTTCCTCAAGGCCAGGCTCTGGAAGGAAGGAAGGCCTGGGTTTTTGGACAAAGTCTGGGTGTAGTCGGATATGGCCCGTGTCACAGGGTCCCGCACCACCACAATCAGCTTGGTCTGGCAGTTCATAGCACAGACACGGGCCGGTGCCTCTTTAGTTACAAAGTAGCTGGGGGTTTTCTCCATGGTGATCTGGCCGTCCAGCGTCCGAGGCATCAGGTTCCTAAACCAGAAATAAAGAGGTTATCAGGATTCACAAATTTAATCATTTAGGTCCAATAAGGAGGAATTTGTTTTTCCACTTCAAGGACAAAATCACCAGCTTTCATTCTGGTAAAAGCCAATGCATTTTTTCATTTCTTCAAAAAGCCATTTCTAAATATTATGAATTAATTCTGGTCTTGCTTTTTTTATTTTCACTTTTTTTTTTATTACTAATTTCATTATTCAGTTGTTTTTACCCAGTGCCTTTATTTATTGTTTTTAAAGGAGTTATAAAAATATACTTTGACCTTAAACTAGATTAAGGTTAAGTCGCCTTCCTTTTCAAAATAAAAACACACATCAATGCCATGTGTTCCACAAAACTTACAAGCTACTAACATCCTATATGCAGTTGGACTTGTTCTAGTGTATACTGCCAATAGTTGGATTTGAGCTTTAGCAATACAAGAGTTAATACTTGATATCGTTAAGACACAAAAAGAACATTACTTCATAGATAGGGCTGAAGAAACCAAGTATCCCCTATAATCACAAGCTTTTACCAAGCAGTAGGAAGTATTACTTCATTGACATTTGTACAAGTCTATTATATTATATTTCTGTTTATTAGGCCAGTGCAAAGACATGTCTGATGAAAGCAGTGGACCACAATTACTGTATATGCAACAAAAGTGAAAGCCTGTTTTTACAGTTAGACATGTAAACACTGATCACATAAAGGAGTTCCCATTTATTCACACAAACTTTATCTGACACTGTAATCACAAAAGAACCAAACACGTGAATTGTAAAACATCCCTGACTTAAAGCTTTATACATTGAGCGGTCTTCACATAGAGGGCCCCTCACTGTAAACGCTGCTCTGCGGGACCATCCGTTCACTCACAATGGCCCTGATGAGTCACAACCACAAAGCCTCAAGAACCACTTAACGGCAATTTTTGTACACATTTTTAAGCTTGTTCTTCTTTCTCAGAGAGCACAGTGCCCTGCCCCCCCCTCTCACCACCACCTTTCCCAACTACTCCCACCCCAAACACATGGGCCTAAAACACACTAGAGGGGGCAGGAAGTGCAAATGGGATGAGGGGCTGCTGAGCTAAGCTGCTGTTTGAAACATGTGGCAGCCATACAGAGACAGGCTATGCTAGTAAAATTATTTTTAAAAAGAGGATAGAAAATACAACGTACAATACAGAGTACTAATACTGGACCTTTTATTTATCACTTTATTGATAATCAGCACCCTCACTAATACTGCTTTTACATCTCCAGTCTCGTGAACAGGATGGCTTTAAGGCAACTGAGGACAGTTTAGTCTTTAACAAACCCAACTCATGCGTCTACATCTGACATAGACAGACTGGGTGAGACTGACTTGTGGTGGATCCAGATTTGGGAATAATAGACACTGTTGAAAGAAAGCAAATAAAGTCTCTGTAGTTCATTTGCTAAACTCGGTTTACAGCGTCTAACTGGAAACAAGAGCTTTCTTGTGGCTTTCCATAAAATAAACATGACCATGTATTTTCCATTTGTCAATGACAAAAGGCTATTCAAAAATGTAGATGATTGAAAGATGTATATGGAAAATGTATTTTTATTTTTACAGTCATATTTCACAGACAAACCCCAAATATTAACAGTTCATTGAGACAGTGTTTATTTCCACAAGATGAAACCAATTGGCAGATTTTACGCGACAACAGAAAAACAAATGAATGGTGCACTAAAATGAACATCTAAAGAGCAATTTGGGGTTTTCAGATTTTATTAGACCAAATGGTGGTGTGAGTAAAACAGGCCTGATGGAACTAACCAAAAATAGTTTCACTGAGCACTGGGCAGCGGTTCATTGTGGCTAAAAGGCTGGACTTTAGCTCTGAGGTTGAAGTCAGAGCGATACAGTAAAGACCAGAATTCTGTTTTATCTCATAAAACTTTATGTAAGTAGGTCTGAGTTTCTGAGAGAATTTGGACTGTGTAGATTTTACAGAATGCCTCAGCTTAACCGTTAAAGGAAGATGTAGTGAACCGTGTGAGCAGTTGGAGATTAGCAGATGCAAGCGCTTGACCACCTGCAATGTGTTCTACTACTCCTTTACAAAGTTTTCGCAAATTATTTTCCAAACCCTAACCTTTTTACAAATATGGCATTGACTGACTACAGCAGCTCATTGTGGTTGTTTAGGGGACATTATGTTGTATGGGACAATATATTTTTACTGTTCTTTCAATGTCTATGAAAAAACGTCCGTGAATGAAGAAACATTCAGTAATTAAGGGCAAGAAGTGTGTGTAAATCATTAATGTGAAAATCCAAAGTAGTCTCTGGGGTTGTTCCTGAGTAAGTTTAGAGTTTCCAACCTTTACTTAAAGTTGAGACATCTCAATTCATCCCATTAAATGATCCCCATAATAAAAGACCATTAATTGATTATTACTCAACTACAAGAGCCTGACTGTCCCCTTTTTCGGTGTCCAATCAATAAGTCTGTCTCTATATGACTGATAGCTTGAGGGCACGCGAACACACCAGCTCAGAGGTGTCGGTGTTTACTGACGAGGAACAGAGTTTTCGTCTCTCTCGTCCATATTCAGTCTTGGGTTTGTCCTTGATGAGTGTCACTTCGGTTAACGACCATAACCTGGCTTCCATATTCATGAATACTTAATGAGCTGCGGCTGCCCTGGTCTCTATCCCCTTCATCACAGTCTGCCTCATTATTGGACAATCAATACTAGCTATTTCCAATCATAAATCTGAGCTGTCAAGTCAAAAGGTAAACAGATCAAGGCTGATTAAATACATTTTTTATCATTGTGTTAATGTGTTCATCACATTTATCTTCATTCTCCTTTCCACCCAGTGTTACAGCACAGACTTATTCTGGGAGTGTTAAGATGTTTTCTATTTAGCTCAGGGTTGGCAAGGCTTGCTGACTAGCCACATTAGTCTGGAACTCCCTGCTGTTAAAAGGATGTAGCGCTTTTCCTCCCTGAAGAGCAACAGCGTTGATTATACCATTGATATGTTCTCGGCAGCCTGGATTGCGAGATTAAATGCAAAACCTTGGCAATGAGACCAAGAAACGTCCTGCCTCTAAGATTATAGGTCGTCTTGTTGGAGTGCAGCAGCTACATCCCCTGGAGAGCAAAAACTACAGACATTCTGCCCCCAAGTAAAGGTGGGTTGTAGCATTAAAAGACTCCCGCTAAATACAGAAATGGTTTTGGAGCAGTTAAAGATGGGGAGGGCAGACAATATAAGCAGAAGGAAACATTTCCTTACACAGAACATCATTTACTGTTGTTGCGCTTAGAGTCCTTTAGAGGGCACAAACTGAAGACTAACATAGTGCTACTTTAAATAGTGCAGGGCTGGATTAAATGTGTGAATGCACCAAAGTCACTAGTGTCAAATTGATCCAGTGCACAGACATAAGGAGCCATCATTGTGTGTGTGTGTGTGTGTGTGTGTGTGTGTGTGTGTGTGTGTGTGTGTGTGTGTGTGTGTGTGTGTGTGTGTGTGTGTGTGTGTGTGTGTGTGTGTGTGTGTGTGTGTGACTAAAGGAACCTACGCGGTCGTCATACTGTCTTCAAAGCCTTTGTCGAAACAGAAACCCAAGCAACTATGGTGGCATCACAGCAAAGAAACGACAATTAAGATGTTTCAGAGCAAGTGTCCCCTTAGGACAGACCTGAACTCAAGCAGAAAAATAATAAACATCCCTCAAAAGCTGTACAATATTCAACTGCCACACTTAATCTGATGTGTAGAAGTCAACCTGTCAGAGTTTTTCTCTTTCCCTAAACCCATCACCTCCTTCCATCGACAGTGGATCCCTCTGGGAAACCACATGACTGGCAGAAGTAATGTTGCCACCCACAGAATAGGTTTTTATCAGATTTTTACCTCCCTTTGAATAATGGAACAAAAGCTTTTTCAGTTGGACTTTAGCTAAACTTTCTTCTATAGTGCTTACAGCAGGACACTATTAGTGTATATGTGTGTGGCATTAAATCAATTTTCATAGATTACTTTAAGTAGTAGATCACTTATTAGAATAAATACAGTCATGGTTTGGGTTAACTGTTTTGGGATAACTGTAATGAACAATAATGACAAGGAAATAGGAAATTCATAAAAAGCTCCTAAACACAGTGTGTGTCCGTGGGAGTCAGAGTGAGAGTCGGTAGGAGCACATGTGTGTGGGCATATCTGTAAAGTCTCGCAACCTGTTTCTCGGCCATTTGGTAATTAGGGAGTAGCATGTGAACGTCCAGTCATAATTAGGACTCCCAAACGGATGTGAGGTCATTGATGGTTGCTCTAATGACTTCAACATTTGCCACTTGAAAGAAGTCAGGGGCAAGAGGACTGGAGACTTTAAAATACAAACATCAGTGAGGTTTACTTTGTAATGGTACTACAATTGTTTAATGTAAATCAGATACATATTTTAAGATGGCTCCTAATTGGTTCAATAGATTTTTTGGAAAAAACTTTATTGTATTGTCCACTTCTGTGCTTTATTGCACATTAACATTAAGCCCTATTGCAGCTAGATTCCTTTGTATTGACTGATTATTTTGTCTAAAATAGTGCACAGGAGTCAAACACGCAGGTCAGAGGGTACACTCTGGCCTGTGGAATCAATATGGAAAGTGCAAAAAATAATATAGAAGTGGTTAACTGCAATTTTTATTTTAAAGTAACTGCTATTCATGTCAGAGACTCGGAACTAAACAGGATATGACAGCAATTACTCTGTGGCATTTCATTACCCCAAATGTAAGAAAACTAGACATTTAGAGTGTAATAGACCACTTCCTGTTTATTTACTGAGGAGAATGGGAAACCTGTTTTTGGTGTGTTATATATAAATTAGCAGCAGGTCTGTTTATGCCTGTATGCTGCAAACTTAGCTACCCTAAAGCCAATACATACTCCGCAAGAACAGAGAAATGTGTTCTTGCTCTTGAGATGCCAGTCCTGGTTTGGGAGTTCTTGCAGCTCACTTTGTCTGAGCAGAACTTTTTTTACTTGTTGGTCAGAAATATGAAGTGGGCGTGGTTAATACGGAAAGGTGAGGAGTTCTGTGCTTGAGTTTCTCATGAAGTATGGAAATGTCTTGGTCAGAACTAACTTTGTTCTTGTAAAATAGCATTAGCATCAAAGCCATATTGTGAGGGTGAATTTGTAAAAACATAAATACTAAAGGTTTTTGCCAACATTAACCTTTTTTGTCAGCGATTGAGCACTGACATTATAACTGTATGTTTTTGCAGACAAAGCAGACTACCAAGGATTATAACAATTTCATTTTGGCAACAAAAACAAAACCATTATGTTGTCACATTACCTTTTCCTCATTGCTGTAAACGACAGCTCAACTACAACCTCAAAAAACATATGCACCCCACAACAGCCCACAATGCACCTTAAACGATTATAATTCCCACCATATGGGGTGTGAGTGTGGGCCTTTGCCAACATTAAACCACCACTAAGTCCTAACTTGAGCCAAAACCCAGCACCATTAAAGCACACAGCAAGTTGACACTTAAAAGACCACTTCCTGATCTGCTAAACCAATCAGCCACGGTTGCTAACGGCTCCAGGGTTGGACAGCACAACAAGTTGTTGAAAGTTTTTTTCTGGAAAAGCGTGTCTGACACAGGATAGGCAAATCAAAACTGTTTGATTCCTTGAAGAAATATATTTCTAAAAAGGAATCAAACAGTTTTGTTATACAAATAAGAAGCTAAAGGGATTTCTCTTTCCCAATATTAGTATTTGATCCAAAGAATGTCATGTTTGAAATTTTATATTTTAATCCTGTGGGTCTAGTTTAGGTTTAGTCACAAGTTTACTCCTGGGTTTTTATGGGTCATGTTCTGTTTTTGTCCGAGTTTTTGTCTTGTCTGGTTTAGTCCGAGCTTGCCCTGGTTAAGGATAGTGGTATATTGGGTGAGACATTTTAAACACAGACGATTAATGGAGAAAATGTGTTCCCCTCAAAATACATACATAATTAAAATCAAAGAACCACAAATATAAAGTGACAACTGTCTATGTGTTTCAATTTGCTGTCATTACCTTTCTGGCCTAATTTACATAAATCCATGTCCTTTTTAAGTTCATTGATCAGCCTTTAAACGATTCACAATATATTTTTATAGACATGTGTGCGATTGTGTGTGGCCTTTGGTGTCAAAGCTCTAGGTCAGTTCATTGACAAGACTGTACAATACTGAATTCAAATAAAAGCAAAAACTAAAAAGAATAAGCCATTAATCAAATTAATCAGGTTTTTACTTGCCGATGTTTTAGCTCTTAGATGTAACACACTGCCAGGCAACAACAAAGACAAATGGGTGCATTTAAACATAATCAACATCAAAAAGAGAGAAAAAAATGTAAGGAAGTCCTTCCAAACCACGTAATGGTGACAAGGCCATGACAATCAGGGCCATTGTGCCATGGAAAGCTGAGGTTTGGAGTCTTCTGCGGTGGTTCTTAAGTCCCACATGAAACCCATCACTCCATTCAGTCCACTTAAAGCCATAAAACAACACAGAAAAATCATTAACTCTTTGCTCCGTTTATTTCAATGCACTATTTGTGGCTTTTCCATTCCCGTAATGAGCTCGTTTAAACACATGCAAACGAGGAAACACGACACAGACAAGGAAAAAAAAGAAGAGGGATAGAAATTGAGAATGGGGGTGCATTTTTCTTTCTTGTTTCTTACGACAGATTCTTATTCTTTGACAGGGCATATGGTCTGTCTTTGCCAATGCTATTAAAAGGTGTGGTGAATTTTACACATTTCTTAGATGAATTATTAAAAGGTCAGGTGTGTCTGAAAGCCAGAGTCCACAAGTAATAAGACTGCATGGACTAATTAGTTCTGTGCTGAAACAATAAGAGGAAAATACACAGAGGTTAACATAATATATAAGGTTTTGAACAGTCCAGTGTTTTTCTGGTCTTTATATTCACCTGGATTGTTCCATGTGGTTGACTCAATAAAAACACTCTCTTTTTGCTGATTGTCTACAATTTAAAGCAACACATTGCACAAAAGCCCAACAGGACTTGTACTTACAAATGTGCAAATGTAACGTGATTACTCTGGTGCCTGACATATAATTATTATATCTTGTAGCCTGGTCACTATAGAAAAACTATCCAAAAGCAAAGGGTGCAGCTGATAGAATGTTATCTGATATTTGTGGTAGAAATCATTAAAATGAATTAGCTACAGTATGTCTAGGTTTATGTCTACCTTGCAAACAATAAAAAAGGCTAAATGAAATAATTCTGCTCATGTCAAAATGTTTTCTCCATGTTTTGTGAACTAGCTCTACTTTCTGCACATGAACTTAATAGCTGTAATATTTTATTTTTAATATTTACAGCAATGCTGGTAAAAGAAAATGCATGCAGTCTGTTGATTGTAAGCTATAGGCTACTGCTGAACAGCATATTACACCACTAGCCTATAGTTAGCACATCTATTTTATTAATTTGATTATTATCCCCATGAGGAAATTCATTGTCGGCCACAAGGGATGCCCAAGTACCCCGGTGATGTGACTAACCGGAGACCATGTTTTAACCTTGTACCTATGAGAAAAGCACCAGGCACATGGAGAACATGCAAACTCCAGATCTCCAGAAACTGTCAAACTCTGAACCTTCTTACTGTGAGACAAGAGTGCTAACCACTAGAGCGCCACTGTGCCACTACCTTAAAAACTTTAAAAATGTTGTTGTTGTCGGCAAGACTTGAGAGGACTTGCTCTAGTCATTTCCATACAGCCACGACTTTAATTAGTGTGTTATTCATTGATGGTTCATTGCTACAACCTGTTGTAATGACATCTGACAACTTCATTGCACTTAGCCCTATTGAAAACTCTAATGAGACATTTAACAAGAATGCTACAGTAACAACATTAAAAAACGTTATAGCACCAACTATAGGGTGACCATACATCCTGTTTTAAGCTCCCTGTTTTGTGTCCCGGGGAATATCTGCAAAAACACTAAAATGTACCAGTTTTTCCCTCTTCCAGACCCATTTGACCCATTTTTTATGCCTTTCATAAAACCAAAGCAGCGCACTTTGCTTGTAACTCATTTGTCTGTAGAATGTCTGTGTGTCAATCATAGAGTTGTCATGGTTACAGAAATATTAACCAATGGGAAAAGATCAACAGTGTTCCACACGTCTGTAACTCAATTCTAGCGTGAGGCTATTGCTAAGCGTCCCTTCTCCAGCTTTCACAGTTTCAGTCACCATTTCTGTCACCATTTATTAACGATCTTACGGAACAAACCTACAACTGTTTGTGTTTAGGAAAGTAAAATTTAAAAACTTTTACTCTGCAATCAGTTGATTTTGTGTAGCATTTTCAATTCAGGAATTTCCTATAAGGTGCTGATTTGCAGTTATAAAATTAAAGTGTCCCATTTTTGAGTTTGGAAAATCTGGTCACCCTAACCAACAAGGCAAATGAAAAAACATGGCCTGGAAACAACAGGTCTGCCACTGGCATTTATGAACAGAGACATGCTGCAAGAAGGGAAACAAAAGTGCAAGGGGGCTTCATTAAAGAAGAAAAAGGAGGATGTGGTGAGGATGAGGGGCAACTAATGTGGTAAAGGGAAGAGAAGTGTAGATAAGGCTGAGAAGTACGATAGAGTGTCTGTATGTGATTTAGCATGTGAAAGCAGCGTGCTAAAATGATCAGCAGTGAGTGTTTCCATGTGTCCGTATGCTTGCAGTTAAGATACAGCTAAGGGCTTGGGGATAATTCAGTTACAGTTTCAGTTTTTTTGTCAGAGCCTGTGTTTACCAGCGCTTCATGCCGTGCCTTTAATTCTCCAAACATTTATGGCACCTTTCACATGTTCACAAGTCTAAATTTGTACCATCACTTCACACGAGTTTGAAAAACCATCTGGAGAGGATCGGCAAAGAGACTTACAACCTGATGATAAGTTAATGTCGATCAGCTTCTGTTAGTGACACAACAAGCTGTGCAGTTATTACACACTTTTTTATTGTTTTTGAATGTGTAGCTCTCACCTAATCACAGCTCACAGAAGACATAACTAGAGCAAACCTATTTGACAGTAAGCTAGTGTTCATTTCCAAAAAATAATCAGCCTAAATCTGACTTTGACTAATGGGTGAGCAAAAAACAGTGGCACAAGGTTCATTCATTCATTCATTCATTTTCTACCACTTAGTCCCATTAGGGGTCGCGGGTGACTGGAGCCTATCCCAGCAGCTTTGGGCCTGAGGCGGGGTACACCCTGGACAGTGGCCAGTTAGTTGCAGGGCTAACATTTAGACATAGACAGTGACAAACAACCATTCACTCTCACATTCATTCACTAGGGACACTTTAGAGTTGCCAATTAACCTGTACATGCATGTCTTTGGACGGTGGGAGGAAGCCGGAGTACCCGGAGAGAACCTATGATAACACATGGAGGACATGCAGTGGCACAAGGTCATGTGTGTTAATAAACATTGCCCCGAAAATCCTGCCTAGTAAGCTTTTAAAATGCATGTGGATATTACACATGACATTTTGTAATATACATTTAGTCATTTAGCAGATGCTTTTATCCAAAGCGACTTACATGAAGCTTCAATTGTTACGTTTTAATAATGCGATCTGTAATTACAAATCTTTTTTTTTTTTTTTTGCTATTAGTTTATTTAACTTAAAAGTTGACATGCAAAACGTCATGCGTACCTGTACCACTCCAGTCCTTTGTCGTAAAACCTATCAAAGAAGTGCGGCTCCGCGCCCACGGCTCTCACGTCCGGGTGAATGCGCAGGAACTCCAGCAGTGCCCTGGTCCCACCTTTCTTCACGCCGATTATAATCGCTTGTGGGAATCGCTTGACCCCGAAAGAGTTGGACACGGGAATGACGTTACTCTGCTGCGAGTGCCCGGCTGCGTCCACCTGCTGTGCGTCCGTGCGATTGTGCGCGTCAGGGAAGAGACGAGGTGACGGCTCATTCGCAAAGTCATAGTCTATGAAGTTGTCCTGCCGGTATAAACTCCAGGGAGCTGTGTCACAGAGTCCACTGAGGCAATAGAAGAAGTAGGTGAAGATTAGGACCATGGTAAAGGACACGGACGTTTTGGACAGAACCTTCCCAGAGTTGAACCTGACTCTGCATCCACTACATCCCATGAGTTGATTTCCTGCTCGGTGCCAAAAAGCCAAAACAGCATGCTTCTTCTCTTCAATTTTCAGAGTGATATCCGAACTGTGCCACGCACAACCTGTTGCGTAAAAGTCACCCGATGGTAGACAGAGGCGGAAAAGTCAGTATGGATCTTCATAATCTGTGTAAATTATCACTTGTGCGTTGCTTGGTGCTGATTGCTGCGCACTGAGCTCTACACCAATCTCTCATTCAAGGTTATACGCCCTTTTTTACAAGTCTCCACCCTTCCTCGTCTAGCTATAGGATAATCATGACTCATGGGAGGATAAACTTACTACAGGAAGGCTGCACTGGATGACAGTTTGTCCTTGTAAAAGTTTAACATTGACCATAAATAACTTTCTATTGCCTCTGTTAAATCACTTAAAGCTAAAACCTTCAATGAGTAAACACATATTCACATTCAATTATTCATTTATTCATATTCATCACAAGCGTTTGCCCTCTTTTATGGCAATGTTTTACAAATGTAAGCTGAGCCGGCTGAGTGAAATCCTTCTTGGGCCTTTGAACTTGTTTGATAGATGGCTCACCGGGCTGTGTGAATGAGAGGAGCCCGGAGGATGCCTATTAAAACCTCTCATACTCTCTCTAGATACCCTAATGTTGAACCAGTGACTTGTCCCTCAATCCATAGGCCTCTGCTTCTCATATATATTGTAGTTACTGTAGTGTTCAGGCCACACTCATCAAAATGGTTGAACAGAGGTGTACACACTTCACAATATGCTTCTGTAAAAATCCCAAAAGTAAATAAATTGCTGGCCTTAAAATTTGAAACACAAACACTTTTCAGAATTTGGAAATATTTCTTTGTATTATCTGTCCCAGTCAAAAGACTGTGTTATGTCAGTCAGATGTTTATGGTTAGATCCTGAAAATTACAACAAATAACAGCACAAAATAGAAAAACACAAAGAGAAAAGGAAAGCAAAGAGATATGCACATAAACAAAGGTGGAGATGATTGTGGTCAGTCTAACACTGAACTCAGAGTTAGACGTTTAAGGTCAAAATTAATTTTTACTTGCTGACAAGCATTAAAAAACATTTACCTGGAAATCCTGCATAGTGCGGCTTAAATGCTCTGAGATACTGTAAATTGTTGGGACAGACCTGTAAGTACTGTATCTAAGTGAGAGCTGTGTTTTCCAATTTCCAATCACTCTGCAAACATATCCCTGAAAAGCACCAGTTTATGTTGATAACTGTTATAAAAGCCATACATTAACATTCCATCTTGAGTCTTGTAAAACCAATTTAACAAGAATAGTGCTTGAACAATGGTATGGGAGCACAGTGACGGCACCCAGGCAAATATAGAATAATGACATGTTTTGTGGCACAAAGGCATTGTAAAAGTGGTGCGGCACAGGAAGCTTTTGGAAAGGCCACTCTTTCGCTGGCCAGGGTGGCACCTCGAGTCAAAATGAGGTCAGGATTGAGGCCTATGCTTTCATCAGACATTTTATTTGCTTTTCCCTTCACACTAATTGCTCGAGTTGGAATCCTGCTGACAAGTTTGGAGCCAGACATATAAACAGTCAGATTAGGGAAACAAACAGAGGAGAAATGCAAGCTGTGAATCAAAACTTGGACAGACACTGTGTGCATCTTTATCATTTTGTACCAAAACGATGGGTAGTAAATATATATTCACTTTTCACTAATTATTTAGACAACTTTCTTTACTTCTACCTGAGACAAGAATCAGGGCTATTATTTGATTACAGATTTTGGCTATGCACATACTTTCTGTCTGCAGGTGTGACGCCAAACATTTCCACTGAGGTCTGTACTGATGTGTACATGTGTCAGCTATCACTGCAAATTGCAAAGACTCCACAACGTTCCACTCTCATTTTGTCATTTCCAGCACAAGGAAGAAACTGTCAGCCATTTGCAATTGCTGCAAGAAATACCGCACTGAATACTTTATACACTTTTGCTGCATCTGGACCTAATGCCAGTGATAATGAACTCCATGCAATACTGAAGATGCGTTTCCTACTGTTTGGGATTAAATTGTTCTTGTGGTTTCTGTAGGGAAGCTTTTATGATCCTCTTTTGATCAAGAAGAGATGTGGTTATTAGAGCAAAGAGGGGGTAGTTCATCCCACAACAACCGGATTAATGCTCATTTTAGCGTCTGAAGTGCAGGGCTTTTGAAGAAACAAAAGATGTCTCATAACACACACACACACTTTCATGTAAGATGTCTGGCGGCCCTCAGGTAACAGAACACAAAAGCTAACAACAAAGCAGCCCTGACGCCCCACCCTAACTCCTGAAGCCTCCCAACTTTCATGTAACTCACTAAGAATGATGGATGGATCGGTGGGTGAAAGGAATCATATCTCTCTGACCGTGCATCCAGCGTGCACTGCAAGGTGATTTACTTCTTCCACTCTTCCTGTTCTCCTCCCCCTCGCCGGCCCTCTCGTCCTGTCACCCTCATACAGGTGCAGCTGGCTTTTGGACAAGAAGAGCTCTACAGCACACAGCTTCACGCTGTTGAAACTGCCATATGTTTTTCTCACCTTCTCAATACTGCAGAAAAGTCTAACAATAGATCTAAATACTATAATCTAATACCCGTGTTCAAGTTGTTGTGTTTTTACAAAGCTGTATTGTATAGAGGCATAAAGCTCTGCCTGGTGAGTAATAAAGTATATCATATAACTTTTTAGATTTATAATAATTAGAGTAAATTGTCAACAAATTGTTACTTAAACAGACTCACAGGTGAACAACATACTACAACCTTATATGACTTTATTATAAACAAGCCTGTTTTGTTTTTTCCCAAAGCAACAATAGCCAAACTAAAGGTTGTACTTACTGCGTTTGCTCCTGTCTCCAAATTAAATTATATTGGACAGACATTCTGAAAGACGAGGAAAATATTTGGAGTGACTTTGAATCTGGATCCTGTGTGTCCGCTCTTGGGCTAAAGAGACAGTAATGTTGGGTCAGATGAATGAATGATTCTCACATATGCTGCACGACTATCGGCAAGCTCCTGGCGATACGATACATATCACGATACGATACGTATCACGATACGATACACATGCCACAATGCGATATATTCCAATATATCCCAATACTGTTTGGCCATTTTTCATCATAATGACAACAGAAACTATCCAAATGACCCTGATCCTTTGACCATTCTTTTGCTTTTTTCATGACACAGAATCCAGAAATGTCATGGCAGCACTGGATGAAAGATGGGTGATTGATTACAAGCAAACAGATTACAGGTGAGGATGGTTACCTTTAGTAGCCATTCAAACCCGTTTATGTCAACGTGTGTGCATATTATCAGGACAAAATCACCAGGGTATGTAAACTTTTGATCAGGGTCCTTTGGGTAGTTTTTGTTGTCATTATGATTTAAAAAGAGTTAACACAATTGTTTGACAATAAATGGCTTCACCCAACCACTAACTATGAGTGAAAAAAGTTTTTGTGTAATCATTCATATTCTCTGAAAATGGCCCAAAACAAAATCACAAATTCTGCCAGGGTGTGTAATATTATGAGCACAACTGTATATATATATTTTTTGTAGTATTTTATTTTTATTTATTTATAATTTTTGAATTTTTGAATCAATACGAGAATCACACTATAAAATATTGCGATATTTAACAGAATCTATTTTTTCTTACACCCTTATGCACGACAGAACATTTTCCTATCTTGGATCAGTGACAGACCAAAAATCAAACTGGCTCAAACTTTTCCTGCATCTGTTCCCAATGGAATACCAAACCACCCTGTTTCATTCCAAAAAGGGGCAGTTCATGGAGGTGTGGGCTCCATACCTCTGCTTCGCGTGCACTTCATTGTCCTCAGTATTAAGCAGTGCATTTGTGGACTAATCACAGACATTTTTCTTTATTTTCTTTTTTTGTGTCTTTGTCCTTGCACCTGATCTTTATTGATGGGATTAATTATGTTGTTATTTGTTTAAAATAAAAAAATATGTATGAAAAAAGTCATGGGTCTAAAGCTATGTGCATACTTCCATAACTTCAGAGATACAAGTGTCAAACTCAAATACACGAGCCTTGAACACCAGCTGCACACAATAATTTTCAAAGTGTCTTTCATCTTTGCAATAAAAAAACCGCAAATGCCTTTCCAGTAGCAAGTCCATACAGGAGGTGTGTGTGTTTTTACCTTTTATTTACCTTCTTTGGGTGCATTATTGTAGCAATAGACGGAGGCCTGGAGGGAATTAAAATAAATGACAATCATGTCTTCACACAAGCCACAAAGCATTTGGGAAAGGCCTCGTTTTTAAATCTACTTCTCTGCGGTGACAAGTGGGATTTGGTGGTTGGCTCCTCTGCGTTCTGGGCGTGTTGGGAAGGGTTTGGGTCAGATACGCAGACAGTGAGAAATGAGACAGAAAGTGAATGAGAAAGAGGTTAAAAAAGAGACAAGTGTGATTAGTGCAGGATATAGTTTCATGCCTGCGAGCTCACTGTGGGGATTCACAGGGACGTGTGGCTGCAAATCTGACAGACCCAGAAGCAACATGTGTTTGTGAGTCAGAAGCATATGGGAACCAAAGTGGACCCAATGTCTATATTTTACAGGTAGAGAAAAAAATTGGTTATTTTGAAACACAATTTATAGGTATAATATTTGTCAAAGATATCAGATGCAGTAAACATATCACAAAAGACAGCTCCAACTCATGTAAATTATATTTTACATTCCACTCATTCATGCTTTGTAGGTAGACTACAACATGCATGCAGCATCTTTGACCAATCAGTTTGAGCAAATCCAAAGCAGAAAGTTAAAACAAAAGTCCAAAAACCTTGACGCTTTTAGGTCCATGTAATGGTGGAGGCCTATTGTTTCAGTCTGCGTTACAACTTTAATTACACACTGAAAAGTTGAATACCATGACATCAAATGTAAACCACAGCCCTGCCTTTATGTGTCGCTGTCACCATCTATTTCCACCCCAGTGTGTGAAAAACAGCCCTCTTCCATCTTTGCAAATGCACTGACACGGACAGTTAGCCAGGACACTGTGCTACTGTTACAGCGCCAGCACCGCCACAACCCAAGGGGACGGGCTCGTTAACACTCACACACATTTTGCCTCTATACAAAAATTGGAAGGGGAGCTAATATATGTTCATTTAAATAAAAAAGTCTAACCATTGGCGTAAACAACACAAACAGTTAAAGAAGAGTGTGAACTGACTGTGATTACTGGTGTCAAACCACAGCGGTTTGTCTACTCCGCTTCTGGAGTTTCCCATGTTTCCAAACTCACACGTGACGGTGAGAACGGACTAGAGCTGGATAAGAAGCCAACATTTTTACTCAAGTAAAAGTATAGTAACTTTAAAATAAA
Source organism: Perccottus glenii (assembly GCA_024416835.2). NCBI lineage: Eukaryota > Metazoa > Chordata > Actinopteri > Gobiiformes > Odontobutidae > Perccottus > Perccottus glenii. The sequence continues at coordinate 14,636,283 of CM044553.2, forward strand.
CATGACTCCAAAAAGAGCACATTGTGCCATTATTTTGCAACTGTGTACGTTTATTTCATTAGCTACAACCACGTTTAGAGAAGCCAAGTAGGAAACAAGTCAATTTGAGTGGTGTTCACAAGAGCAGTTACGCTCAAACACACTGACGGGAAACGTCAGCAAGTGCCTCTGGATTGTCAAATGAACAGCCTTGCTTCATGAATACATCCTGACAGAAAACTAGCAGTGGCTTGTGCGCTGTTTATTATATAAGCTGTAACTAAAAGATAACAAAGTCTCTATATGTTGCAGTTAAAGTACCAAATGATAATTATGGTCGTTCGGTTGCCCTGTGCCACAAGATCATTCACTTTTATAGTTGGTCCATCTCAGTTTGATTTAAGTTATTGCAGCCCTGGAGTCAGTTTTGGCATCACCTGTGACTATATTTGAGGTATGCTTCATGTGGGAGGGCCCTTTTACAGGCTGAGGACCCTGGCAATGTTGGAGCCAGTTCTGGATTTATTTTTACCATAGTCAATGTAGTTGCCTATAGGAGCTGTTACATTTGCCACAACTAATGGCCTTTTCCTTCTTAGTTCTGAAAAGAAGCGCCATTACACTCCAGGAAAAAGATACATCCTACTGTTACTTTACTTTAAGTCAGGCTCTAAAGCAGTCACCTTTATGTCACTGAAACAGGAGATGAACTGTTTTTTCCCCATGGGGCCAGTCTGCATTTCACAGGAATGTAAAAGCATGTGTGATTCAAACCATCAGCTGAGGTGCTGACTGTTGTTCTGGCCGAAGGGGACAAGAGTGTACCAAAAATGTGACCCACCAGGTTGAAAACAGACCACAGGAAGAAGATGAATGAGGTGTAAAAATGCTATATTTTACTGTTGAAGTTTATATTGTTGCTAAATTGTTTAGATCTAAATAACAATTAAACTTAACTACAAGGCTGACAGGTCAGTCTGAGTTCAGTGGTGTAGCATTGGATGTACATATCTTCACACTTCACCCACTCTGTCATAAAGCTCATATCCTTTTTTACATTCAGGGAGGCACGCACACTACACAAATCTGTCTGGTCTCTCATCTGGTCTTGGTTTTGAGGTCTTGGCATTTGGGGACACACGCAACAGAGTAACAGCATTACTCACTATATTTTTTAAAACATTAGATGAGTCACACTTTGGTCCAAAAATGCCTGGCGTTTCTTTGTTGCAGAAAGTGAACAAAAGTCTGGCTTTGTTCAGACTGCTGCCCAAATTGGTACAGTATGTTATAATTATGCTGAAACTTTTTATAATTGAATACAACGCTGGCGTTTATTAGCAACAGCATTCATTGTCTACATTGAATTAAAAACAAGAAGAACTTCTGACAATATTAATTAAAAACTAAATTGTATAAAAAATAAACCAACTCGTACCATACCACTCCAGTGGACAAGCAACAAAAGTCAGGCCCGCAGTCTGAGCGTAGCTTTTGTTCTGTATTTTGTATGGGCACAGTTTGTTTCTCTGACAGCCCAAAACAATTACTGCATAGAAAGTGACAAAATGTATTCCTCATTTACCTTTTTTTGTTTCAAACAGACAGGATCAAGGAGCAAAAAAAGTCTGCCAAAAGCTGCCAAAAGAAATATTTCAACAGCAGCGATGTGTGGAATTCCCCTAATCCAGTAAAAGGGTAGGTTGGATAATGACACAAACAAACTCAGATGCAAAGACACATGTTAAAACGCTATACGAATGTAGTAATTGGTATTTATAAACACAAGTTTTCACGTATAGCAGTGGCGAAAAGCTAAAGTTAGAACACATTTGTTAATTAAGTAGATTACAGGTTACTGATGGGGTTTTAATCATTGAGGCCCTGTTTCTTCACAGAAGTTAGCAATCATTGTGACCAAAGGGGCAATTTTGTCTGTTACGACCACCCATCTGGGGCATATTGAGGAGGGGGTCGCTATGTTCAGAAATGTATAGAGCATATGTAAAGAGAAAATGTAACAAAGAGGCAGAACCATTAAAGGAAAAACCTCAGAGTATTCTCACACAAAGTATAATCTACATTCTCACTGAAAATTTACAGAGCGAAGATGACAGAGGGGATGTGCAGACACAAATTGCAGGGAGTTAGCAGTTGGTATAGCTCAGTCATGTTTAAGCATGACTTTAAGCCAACCTTGATAGAGAATAATCTTGCATCTTCTGAACTGAGGCACAGTTTTACATTATTGAGCTGAAAGCAAAACTGTTCTGATCTTTCCAAACTCTCAGGAAGGACTTTTTGGTAAATATTTCCTGTCTTATGGGAAATTTTGGGTTGAGGGCTCTGTCCTGAACCAGATTGTTCACTTCCAATCCAAACTATGTTAAAACAAAGTGCTACAAAGTTCAAAAGTCTAACTTCTATTTACAAAGTATTGTAATCAACCAACACAGTGGGCCACTATGAAGAGGAAAGAAGTTCCCAAAAGTAGGACAAAGTTTGTTATGGTGTTGCCAAGAATTGAGCTTTTTCCTTAGCAGTCATAGTATGTAACTTTTTTTTATCTCAAAACGTAGAAAAACATTTAAATAATAGCCTCAAATTAATTTTTGATGGTTTCACACCAGCATGAGTTTTCATGGCCTAATTTGATTGTGTACATCTAAGTTGCTTTTTTATTAGAAAGTTCTACTCCAAATATGGTGTGGGGATCAAGTCACATTCTTCTTTTGTTAAAATCATGCATCTTATCTCCTGTCTGTTTTCCTTGCTCCCTTTCTGATGTGAACAATGCCAGTGCCACACTCTTCAAGTATTGCTTTGAAGCTCTCAGACCAAGCCGCGACGCTGTCTCTGGGCACTATCTTCCAAGCAGATCAGAGGCTCACACAGCAAAACATACATGTTCAAAACGTCGATGCTGTTGAAGCAAGTGGAGCTCACAAACAAGAATGTGATCACGTGATAAAGGCGACAATAAGAAGCCGTGGCAGACAAACCATTGCTTTGAAAGTCACGTATTGTTTATTTTCTCTTGGGAAAACCCTTATGCTTTGGATTTTGAGGGATGCTCTCTGGCATTAGCTGGTTTCAGTTTAGTTTACTTGCCCGACGCCTGACGGAGTTCCTCCTGAGGAACATGTACATCGACACCTCTGTGCAGAAGGGGGGAGTCCCCAAGATGCCAGGATGTATCGAGCATACAGGAGTAGTCACCCAGCTGTTACGCGAGGCACGTGAAGGCAAAGGGGATCTGGCAGTCCTCTGGCTCGATCTCGCCAACGCCTACGGGTCAATCCCTCATAGGCTGGTAGAAACCTCACTTGACAGACATCACGTTCCAGACAAGATCAAGAACCTCATACTGGATTATTACAATTCCTTTAGTTTGAGAGTCACCTCTGGAGCGGAAACATCTGCATTTCATCGGCTTGAGAAGGGCATTATCACTGGATGCACTATTTCAGTGATATTGTTTGCCTTGGCAATGAATATGCTGGTGAAGTCAGCAGAGGTGGAGTGTAGAGGCCCACTCACCAAGTCAGGCATACGGCAGCCCCCCATCAGAGCATTTATGGATGATCTGACGGTGACCACAACATCGGTTCCGGGGTGCAGATGGATCCTCCAAGGGCTCGAGCAGCTCATGAAATGGGCCCGGATGGACTTCAAGCCAGCCAAGTCCAGGTCCCTGGTGGTGAAGAAAGGGAAGGTTACAGACCAGTTCCGCTTCACACTAGGAGACATCCAGATACCATCTGTCGGAGAAAAGCCAGTCAAGAGTCTTGGCAAGATCTACGACTGCACACTGAAGGACACCGCAGCACTCCAGACAACCACCGATCAGTTGGGAATCTGGTTGACGGCTGTGGACAAGTCAGGTCTGCCAGGTAAATATAAAGCCTGGATTTACCAGCACGGCATCCTGCCTCGACTGCTCTGGCCTCTCTGGTCTATGATGTGCCAATTACCACTGTTGAATGCTTCGAGAGGAAAGTCAGCTGTTCCCTGCGGAAGTGGCTAGGGCTACCACGAAGCCTCAGTGACATTGCCTTGTATGGGAGGAAGAACAAGCTAAAACTGCCCTTCAGCAGCCTGAAGGAAGAGTTTATGGTAACCCGATCAAGAGAGGTGCTACTGTACAGAGACTCCAGTGACATCAAGGTCTCTTCGGCAGGCATAGAGGTTAGAACTGGCAGGAAGTGGAAGGCCCAAGAGGCAGTAGACCAGGCTGAATCACGGCTGACATAATGAGCTGGTGGGGGCAGTGGCATCTGGACGGGCAGGACTCGGGAGTAATCCAAGACCTCGCTTTAACAAGGCTCAGGGAAAGGAAAGGCGGCAGCTGATTCAAGATGAGGTCCGAGGTGGGGTGGAAGAAGCCCGCTGCAGTAGAACAGTAGGGATGCGGCAGCAGGGGGCATGGACCCGATGGGAGCAGGCGGCAGAACGGAAGATATCATGGACAGAATTATGGAAGTCGGAGCCACAACGGATCAAATTCCTGGTTCAGTCAGTCTATGATGTCCTCCCAAGCCCATCCAATCTCTTTCGCTGGGGCCTGGCAGACACACCATTGTGCCCACTCTGTCAGAGAGGAGGTTCACTGGAGCACATCTTGAGCTGCTGCCCAAAAGCACTGGGAGATGGGCGCTACGCTGGCGCCACGACCAAGTACTGAGGGTTGTTGCAGAGGTCATCAGTACTGGGATCGCCTGCAGTAGACACCAGCAACCTGCAAGACAGAACATCGCCTTTGTTAAAGCCGGGAGAAACCACCTCAGCGCCTGAAGCAATCAGGGGGACTGCTCGCAACAGCACAGGACTGGCAGCTGAATGTCGACCTAGGGAGACAGCTTAAATTCGGAAAAATTGCAGTGACCACGCTCAGGCCAGACATTGTCTTGGTGTCAGAAAACAAGGCAAGTGGTCCTGCTGGAGTTGACGGTCCCCTGGGAAGACCGGATGGAGGAGGCTTTTGAGAGGAAGAGGGCCAAGTATGAGGAGCTGTCAGGAGAATGTCAAGCAGGGGTGGAGGACCCGATGCAATCCCATCGAGGTCGGGTGTAGAGGATTCGTGGGCCAGTCACTCATCAGGGCCCTCAAGATGCTCGGAGTGAAGGGACTGCACATCAAAAGCCGCCAAGAACATCACGGACGCTGCTGAAAAGGCGCCAAGATGGCTGTGGATCAAGCGGGCGATCCGTGGATCATACAAGCTACTCAGACACGAGCCGGGTCTGATCAACCCTGGCTGGGTCGCCTGGGCGAGGTGTATGATGTTGTGAGACCCGAAACACCCAATGAACCCAGGATACATCACTGATGATGTGTCTGAGTTGCACCAAAGGTGTATTTCAAGAATCATACCATCTGGCTAAGCCAGTGACTTCTGGGAACAGTCCAGATGACAACCATGAAGAGTATGGAGACTGCTGGAGAGACAGCTGGCAACTGGGAAGACAGTAACCGGGGCAGCGAGGCCAGCAACCCAGACTGCAGCTTCCGTGAGGTTGCACCCAAAATAAGCTACGAAAACCCCTAATGAATCATACCCCCAGGGGTGCCCGAGAGGGGGGGAGAATGAGCACCCCAACAGGACGGATACACAGGCAACGCACCAATGCGCATGGAGAAACGACAATGAGTGCAGCTTGCGTATGTGGCAAAGTCTGCAAGAACCGGCATGGCCTGAAGATCCACCAGGCCAAAATGAAATGCTTGATGGGGAGGCAGGTGGTGCAACGCACAGGTCTAGCACCTGGTGAGACGCAGGAGGAGCCCGGCCCGAGTCACCCCACAGCGCCCAGAACCTCCACGCCCCACAAGCCCCACCCCATGTCAGACATTCTGAACACCGCCGGGTCAAGTGGCCTGCTGCCAACAAGGAGAGAGTGGCTCCAGTTCGATGAGGACCTGGACCAAGTCCTTGAAGCTACAACGAGGGGGAATGTAGACCAGAAGTTGCGGGCACTGTCAGCAATGATCATCAGCATCGGAGCGGAAAGGTTCGGGATTAAGGAACCACAGCTGACCAGAGGTGTGGCAGAGCCAAATCGACGGGAAGTTAAGATCAGCCAGCTAAGGAGTGAGCTTAGACTGCTCGGACGGCAGTTTAAGAAGGCAAGGGAGGAGGAAAAGGCTGGTCTGGCAGAACTCCGCCATATCCTGAGGAAAAGACTGACCACCCTCCGGCGAGCTGAATGGCATAGGAGGAGGGGCAAGGAGAGAGCCAGGAAACGTGTCGCCTTCATTTCTAACCCGCTTTGGATTTACGAAGAAGATTCTCGGGCAGAAAAGAAGTGGCCATCTTGCATGCACTGAAGAAGAGGTTAACAAGTACCTCAGCACCATCTACAGTGACAGCGCAAGAGACAAAGATCTCGGCCATGTAAAATGCTGATAATTCCGCCGGAACCCACCTCGACATTTAACACTAGGGAGCCAACTTTGAAGGAAGTTGAAGAAGTTGTCAAGGCTGCTAGAACCAGCTCAGCACCAGGCCCGAGTGGAGTGCCATACGTCGTCCTATAAGAGGTGCCCCAGACTCTGAAGAGATTATGGAAACTAATCAAGGTCATCTGGAGGAGGGGGAAGGTGGCACAGCAGTGGCGACACGCAGAGGGTGTCTGGATCCCGAAGGAGGAGAGCTCAAGCACCATGGAGCAGTTTAGAGTCATCTCGCTTCTCAGTGTAGAGGGCAAAATTTTCTTTAGTTTACTTGCCCGACGCCTGACGGAGTTCCTCCTGAGGAACATGTACATCGACACCTCTGTGCAGAAGGGGGGAGTCCCCAAGATGCCAGGATGTATCGAGCATACAGGAGTAGTCACCCAGCTGTTACGCGAGGCACGTGAAGGCAAAGGGGATCTGGCAGTCCTCTGGCTCGATCTCGCCAACGCCTACGGGTCAATCCCTCATAGGCTGGTAGAAACCTCACTTGACAGACATCACGTTCCAGACAAGATCAAGAACCTCATACTGGATTATTACAATTCCTTTAGTTTGAGAGTCACCTCTGGAGCGGAAACATCTGCATTTCATCGGCTTGAGAAGGGCATTATCACTGGATGCACTATTTCAGTGATATTGTTTGCCTTGGCAATGAATATGCTGGTGAAGTCAGCAGAGGTGGAGTGTAGAGGCCCACTCACCAAGTCAGGCATACGGCAGCCCCCCATCAGAGCATTTATGGATGATCTGACGGTGACCACAACATCGGTTCCGGGTGCAGATGGATCCTCCAAGGGCTCGAGCAGCTCATGAAATGGGCCCGGATGGACTTCAAGCCAGCCAAGTCCAGGTCCCTGGTGGTGAAGAAAGGGAAGGTTACAGACCAGTTCCGCTTCACACTAGGAGACATCCAGATACCATCTGTCGGAGAAAAGCCAGTCAAGAGTCTTGGCAAGATCTACGACTGCACACTGAAGGACACCGCAGCACTCCAGACAACCACCGATCAGTTGGGAATCTGGTTGACGGCTGTGGACAAGTCAGGTCTGCCAGGTAAATATAAAGCCTGGATTTACCAGCACGGCATCCTGCCTCGACTGCTCTGGCCTCCTGGTCTATGATGTGCCAATTACCACTGTTGAATGCTTCGAGAGGAAAGTCAGCTGTTCCTGCGGAAGTGGCTAGGGCTACCACGAAGCCTCAGTGACATTGCCTTGTATGGGAGGAAGAACAAGCTAAAACTGCCCTTCAGCAGCCTGAAGGAAGAGTTTATGGTAACCCGATCAAGAGAGGTGCTACTGTACAGAGACTCCAGTGACATCAAGGTCTCTTCGGCAGGCATAGAGGTTAGAACTGGCAGGAAGTGGAAGGCCCAAGAGGCAGTAGACCAGGCTGAATCACGGCTGCGACATAATGAGCTGGTGGGGGCAGTGGCATCTGGACGGGCAGGACTCGAGTAATCCAAGACCTCGCTTTAACAAGGCTCAGGGAAAGGAAAGGCGGCAGCTGATTCAAGATGAGGTCCGAGGTGGGGTGGAAGAAGCCCGCTGCAGTAGAACAGTAGGGATGCGGCAGCAGGGGCATGGACCCGATGGGAGCAGGCGGCAGAACGGAAGATATCATGGACAGAATTATGGAAGTCGGAGCCACAACGGATCAAATTCCTGGTTCAGTCAGTCTATGATGTCCTCCCAAGCCCATCCAATCTCTTTCGCTGGGGCCTGGCAGACACACCATTGTGCCCACTCTGTCAGAGAGGAGGTTCACTGGAGCACATCTTGAGCTGCTGCCCAAAAGCACTGGGAGATGGGCGCTACCGCTGGCGCCACACCAAGTACTGAGGGTTGTTGCAGAGGTCATCAGTACTGGGATCGCCTGCAGTAGACACCAGCAACCTGCAAGACAGAACATCGCCTTTGTTAAAGCCGGGAGAAACCACCTCAGCGCCTGAAGCAATCAGGGGGACTGCTCGCAACAGCACAGGACTGGCAGCTGAATGTCGACCTAGGGAGACAGCTTAAATTCCCGGAAAATTGCAGTGACCACGCTCAGGCCAGACATTGTCTTGGTGTCAGAAAAACAAGGCAAGTGGTCCTGCTGGAGTTGACGGTCCCCTGGGAAGACCGGATGGAGGAGGCTTTTGAGAGGAAGAGGGCCAAGTATGAGGAGCTGTCAGGAGAATGTCGAAGCAGGGGGTGGAGGACCCGATGCAATCCCATCGAGGTCGGGTGTAGAGGATTCGTGGGCCAGTCACTCATCAGGGCCCTCAAGATGCTCGGAGTGAAGGGACTGCACATCAAAAGCCGCCAAGAACATCACGGACGCTGCTGAAAAGGCGTCAAGATGGCTGTGGATCAAGCGGGGCGATCCGTGGATCATACAAGCTACTCAGACACGAGCCGGGGTCTGATCAACCCTGGCTGGGTCGCCTGGGCGAGGGTGTATGATGTTGTGAGACCCGAAACACCCAATGAACCCAGGATACATCACTGATGATGTGTCTGAGTTGCACCAAAGGTGTATTTCAAGAATCAGGATAGCATTTCAGACAAAGATCCCTCAGTCATTGTAACTGTTGACATTTTTCTGGAAGATCTATACATTTGAGGTTTTTCGCTAAGTCTTCCTTCATGTAAATCCACCAATGTTTTCTCTGAGGTGGCTAGTACATTTATAACAGTCAGTAAGTCAGTATTCTCACTACCAATATATTTTGCTTTCAATCAAAACTAGATCAAATTGTGTAATTATTCAAGAGGCATGTACTTATTTTTCAATAACAATGTCCTCACTGTACAGGTCTTGGTTTTTCATCTTTGGTTACTCCTAATTTTAGTGTTTATAGAATATCATCCAGAAAGTTATGCATTCCATATACGTATGTTTATGCACTCAGTAAATCATCTCACTCTATGGTTCACGGCAGGGTCTTCCTGAGAAATCTGGGGAAAATCTTCTCATTTGGCTTTTCCAAACACATGTTGTCCTGACAAAATTACAACAATACACAACCTGGTGGGCCTCCAGTTTCCAGCGCTTTCCTTTGAACCACAGGGAAAAATCACATTCCTGTGTCATGTATAAAAGGCCTTGTTTATCCTTTCAATCAATACACCAATGGAGACAGAAGTTTGGCCCACATATGCATAACTGAAACATTTGGTGGTCAGTCCCACCATGTATGGAGACATCATATAGTTCGGTGTGCTTCACATGCAGCAGGTATTACTCTCTGATGAAAGCTATTTCTGTTTGAGTGTGTGAACTCAGAAGCTTAATTCTTTCCTCAAAGCATCGTGCGGCGTGTGAAGCGGGGCCACTGCATGACAGATGTTTTTTAGGCCATAATACCTTGATGAACTGAACATAATGCCATGCGTTTAGGCATCAGAATGAATCACTTTCCTTTTGTGGCTCAAAACAGAAGCAGGTGCAGTGCCCATAACAAATCCAGACCCAATGCATGCACAGGTTACAATTAAAACAAGATGTGAGTGGATGACTCAGCGCCGCAGACATATGTTTATTTGAACCTCTAGGCTCGGGCCAGTGAGACTGGGGAAGTCTTCCGAGTGGTTTAATGTAATTAAGGCTAAGCCCCGGAGGTCAGCGGAAGAAAAGATGAGTTCAGTCCTGATCCCAGTTTGTCTCGTGATTCTATCGGAGGATTACCACTTCCTCCTTCCTGTTTGCTTCCTCTTGGCCATACAGCTGTGCTCAGATGCCAAGTAAGAAGCGAGTTCTCACAGATAGCAAATGCTAATTACAGTGCAGGATTTGGGACCATTTCCTTTTTCTCTTCATCTCATTCCTACATCTGGTTTATCTTTGTGTTTTTTTTTCTGGCTGTCTGTTGAGTTTGTCGCTCTTCCACCACTAAATGCACTGAATGACTTGCCCCTGAGGACAGTTTTGCCTATTTGCCAGCTATGCCTAGAAATGCAACAGTGAATACATCACAAACCATCTAAGCACAAGGAAGGTATTACACAATTAAAACTGGGTTGAGGCAGAAGAAGACAGTAGAACACACACTCTCAGGAATTTGTTATATTGCTTTGTTTTATGTCTACAAGTTAAAAAGAACTGTGCATTTAAGACACTGGCCTGAAAAGTGGGCGAGATCAGATCTGGTCAGTTCAAAATGCACAAAAATGCTTCTCTGTACTTCCAATACCACAACATTAACTTCAAATATAATTTAGATTAGAAGTTTACTACAGCAGCAACAAAGTCGCAGCAGATTTTCACTTCCTCTCTTAATCTTTTGGTTGACACTGCAGCTTTCATCTGCCTCTCTGATCTTTTAGCTTTTGAAATGAGCAGCTCAACACCTGCTCAACCCAGACGTTATACCAGCACGAGAGCTGATCAACGTACCCCCATGTCCCTGCTTTGTTTAACATTCCTCCACAGTATGGGCCTTTGCTGAGGACACGGGACATGGACACAACTACGTATATGCACAGTAAACTGAATGTGATGTTTTACTTATCAATGGACAGTGGACGTTACAAACAGTGATTATAATGTGAGGAGACCACTGATGTTGAAATATAGGTACTGTTTATTGTCAAAATAGAACAGAATTACATTGAATTGAACTGCTTAAGACAGTGATCAATTTATTTGTGTTCTTTGTATTTCTCTCAATTTTTTATTTTATATTTAGGAACCTACACTATATTGAAAATAAATTAAGCCAATTTTAAGAACTTATGGGACAGCACCCCCTCCTGATAAAAACATACCATTGCAAGTAAGGTGAGCCCAGTACAGCAACAGAGAACTAGCTCCTTCTTACAGCTCACACTTCTGTTTATTAAGCTTTTCTGTGGTAATAGAACAGGACACAAAAGGGTTGTAAGTTTGTAATATAATTTACACTAAACACAACAAATATGTAGTCATCACCTTTAGGGAAGAACTTAAGTGACCTGCTGAATATTTATAAGCGTAATAATACCTCTTTTGGTCCATCATACAAGAATTTATGACCCAATCCATTTGCCACACTTTCCACAACAAACCTGAAAGGGTTCATTTAAGCTCTCAAAATATGAACGTCCATAACCTACAGTCAGGTCCATAAATATTGGGACATCGACACAATTCTAATCGTTTGGGCTCTATACACCATCACAATAGATTTGAAATTAAAGGAACAAGATGTGCTTTAACTGCAGACTTTTAGCTTTAATTTGAGGGTATTTACATCCAAATAAGGTGTAGGAATTACAATAGTTTGTATATGTGCCTCCCACTGTGTGTGTGTGTGTGTGTTTCTCTGCCTGTCTTTTTTTCACTGGCTCAGGCTGAAAAACACTTAACTCAATCATCCTTCTGTGACGTCTGAAGCTCTTCTTATTTTTCCACGAGGGCAGTACTTTACAAACTTCTATAATAAATGTCCATGTTACTACGAAGAGTCAAGTTAAGCTCAAATAAACAAAGGATACGGCATTTAAATATATTTATTCCACATAAATATATTTGTTTACATATATATTATATGATATAGTGCACATGACTAATGCAGTTACACATATAATTTTTATCTTTTGCATTCAATCATAATAAAGAATGGCATCAATACACCACTTGTTCAAAAAATGAAAGTCTTCTTTTAAATCTGTATTTAAAATATGTCCTACAAAATATCTTAATATCTCAAATTAGTTGTTTTGATAGAAATGGGCAACGTTGTTGTGTTGCCACTCTTCAAACCAGAAATTGTATTGTATAGTTGCATAGTGATTCTTCTGTTTTTGCTGTTAAATGTGGTCACTATTCATCTGAGCTCTGGTGTCCCAGACAAGGCTTGTCCCAGACCCCTTCATACAATGTCCACATCTTCAGCATCAACAAGCAGCACAAAGAATTCTCTCAAAACTCACTTTAATGTCCATCAACCTTATCTAGAAACAGGAGCAAATATGAAATGAAGTTACATTGGCAGGCACGTAATTATCTCACATTAATACTTTGTATATAGTTTGAAAAATGTTAGGATATAATCTGACCTTTAGGGACAAACTTTAGTGAGCTGCTGAATATTCAGAAGCGTGATACACCTTTAGATGGTCCATCGTTTACAAACTCATGACCCAATCCGTTTCCACACTTTCCACACCGCACCTGAAACAGTGCAAGGCATTTTTATCATATGACCATGACCAAGTTAAACTGTTAGGTATAATAAATGTAGAATGATAAAATGACTATGAATAAATAACTTATTTTGGTCATAAATATATATAACTACATTTGTACAATTTAGAAATACAAATTTATAACCAAAAAAGGAATAGGCTGAGGCATAAGCTTTTTTTCATCGTCACAGGAGGAAATTAAAGGTGCTTGATAACCTTGTATGCCCCTGGTCTCTCCTCCTGTTTGGACACACTGTCTTCATGAATGGTCTCTGTGAAGGCTGGCCAAGGAGAGGAGTGCTCATATTTTGAGTGACTGGAGAACAGCTGATGAGCACACTTTGAACACACATAAATCCCTAATGAAAAAGCACAAACAGGACTAATTTTGTGTTTGTCTAAAAGTCTATGTTATTAATATCTGTGGCAATATTCATTAACCTCCACAACACTAAGGACATCAAGGAATCGTCAGAGCTGAGCTACAGTTTCTGTAACTATAACTTTTATATAGGTTATTTTAAAGCTGTAGCCAACAACTCTAACATCTTGTTTTGATCTCAAACTTTGGAACCTTTGTGCAACCTCTGCATAGTCTACATCTACCTGTCATTAGGTTAGCTATTTTCATCAGTGTAAATATTTAAGTATTTAATGTGACAAAATCTTGTTTTATAGACGAATAAAAAGTAACGCTAGTGAGCGTTAGTTGATGTCACCAACGACTTCGAAAAAGTAGATATTAGCTTGTGTGCAGCTAGCAGGTTTTGGTTGATGATTGTGGTTAAGCCATAGTGTAAACTGTAAAAACTGTAAAGTTTTTGTGACATATCATGACATTACCTGGTCTGAAGTGGTCTTTAAAGACCTCTCCCCCGAAAAAAGAACAAAATGACATTACTTTGTTTTGAAAGTTATCTCGGGTTAGGTAACATCCAGAACGGTCAACCAGAAAAGCAGCACAGCTTGAACGGAAATTGCACTAGCCGCTTCCGGTTTGCGTGTATTTTTCACAATAAATAATTACTCTACCAAGTCGATTGAACAAACTGTCACTGTCGTGCAGCTGATTGAGTGTAATGTAATGTAACAAGGAATATTATGCTGAATGTTGTATTTATTTTGGTCTGACAGGTCAGTGACTGGTACAGAGCTGGCTATAATGTATTTTAGGGAGAGCGTAAGAGGGGAGCTCATTTTTACATCAGCGGCTGTAAGTAGCTCAGGAAATCCAGAGACAGATGGAGAAAGGCAAGCTATAACATTAGCTTTGAATGAAGTTGATTTTCAGGAAGCCAGTCACATCAGTTCTTTACACACAGTCTATTGAAAGAAAATGTTTGTTATCACGTTTAGAAAAGCCAGAGGGCACACGCAGGAGACCCGGGTTCAATTCATTTGCCCAATGCCACTCCCCTGACCCTGTTTACTCTATCTACTGGCCACTCTATCAAATAAAAGTTAAAAGGCCAAAAAAATGAAAAGCTACTGGGCTATTAGCCTACATTGTTGAACTTTCTGAACTCCATCTTTTAATATTACGTTTTTTCCAGATTTCAGAGCTGGCATCTTAAAACTTATATAGTTATATTATATAACTATACTATATAGTTATATAATGATTTTCTAGATTAAGTTTCTAAATTAAGCATCCAGTTTCCTTGGACATTTAAATCATCTTTCAGTTTTTGAAATTAATTTACCATAAACAATAAAACAATATTCTCGACACTTATGTGATTGTTTTACTGTCTTTTAATCAATAGGTGGCAGCATACCGTACTTAACTTATTCACACACGAGTCCTCGGTTTACCTTCTGGTCCTAAAAACGTCCCAAAGGTTTCTGTAATGTAATGTTTTAATTTTCTTCATTTGCAGTTTCATGTTTAGTAATTAACTCCCATTTGCTGCATTCTAGTTGTAACCAGGCAATAATTCCCAAAATGTAACATAAACAGATGTAACTGAGTCTGCCTTAAATAAAGACCAAGCATTTGTGTTAATTGTTTTAATTTTACTTGTCATGCCAAATGTGTCCGATTCAGTTCAAAATGATAAAAAGGAGAGTAAAATTTTAAAGCAGTATTTCTAGTGTATTTATTAGAAAAGCTATAATTACATTAGTGTGCGCACATGGCTGCAGTGTGGCAGAGGAAAGTGAACACAGAGCAAAGAGGAGGAGTCTCTATCAACTGTTGGCATCTCAAGTCTAATCTGGATTAAAGTTTGGTCCGGTCCGCGGCCAGGACTCCAATGATCACATTATTCTGTGTTGGACGTACGCCGCCTGAGTGCAAAGAAGGAAATAATGTCTAACGCTGACATCACGCTGCTGCAATTATCGTGAAATTATCGCAAAATCGTTCGAACCACATACAAGACCGGGCCGTGTAGGCTGAAATAACGTGAAATGAAAATGTGGGTTTGCGGGAGGTGTTTGTGGTGCGATGTGCTGCACACCGCACTCTGCAGCATTAAAGCTCATCACTGCAGTCTAAGTGCATAAGTGCAGTGCAGCACAGAGCAACACAAAGCCATGGACGAGCTCCTTTGAACCTCTTCTGACCCGTGGCACACAAACCTGCGCCAAACATGCACCATTCAGGTGAGTGCTTTGGTGTTAACCAGTACCTTTTTAATAATGCAGACTGCAGTACATCGTTATGCTACTATGGTGCATGTTGTGTGGATTTAGCTTATCTGCTGAGGCTGGACTGATTACTGTATATTTGAGTGTTAGCACATGGATTCAGATGCCTAATTAAAATAAAATTCATTTTCACTTATAAACAGTGCATGACATATAGCAACTGCAAAGTTGGTGAACCTCTCAAAGCAAATTGGCCACATGTGCTGTTGTAAAGAAGAAAGAAATGCCAGAAAGCATAACTCTATCTTAATTTAACTTTGTAGCACACATCACCATTAGATGGGTTTCCCAAAATGACACCTACTGCGTCTTGTGTTGATTTTTCTTTTCATTTTCAGAGTGAAAACTATTATTTCTATACACCAGGAATGTTTTACAATTTTTCACAATTTTGGCTAGGCTACATATAAATACTATCAACAAGGATTTGATAGTATCAAATTGTGCACTTTCCATGTGCAACAGCTGTTAGTGGCTTGTAGAAACTGTCTGCCAGAACAGCTCTGAGTGTACCCCACTGCCAAATGTGTCAGTTCACAGGGTCAAATGGTAGTGGTAGAACCAGGCTACTGTAGATATATAAATGTCCTGAACAAATAAGTGTATCTGGGCCACACAAACATACTGTAGTCGATAGTGCAGCACTCAGATTGGCTTAAAAGTGTGAATCATCTGGTGTCTGTCCTCCCCTTCACATAAGAGCAGATGAGTCATGTTAAGCCCCCAGGATAAAGCGGTCATGTAAAGTGCATAGAGCGCACTTGTGCTCTTTCCCTGTGCAACACCTGTTAATGGTTTATAGAAACTGTCAGAACAGTTCTGAAGAAGAGTTCCCACTTGAACATTTCCAAAATCCTATTTAGTGGTTAAGTCCTTGTATCAACTCTACTTTAGCTTTTTGGCAGCTCGTCATTAAAACTCCTGACTGGAAAGCATCTTCCATCATAGTTTTCCTCTCCCTGTCTGTTAGCTTGAGCAGCATGTTTACATTTACTCCAAAGTAAAGTGATTAGAAACAGTGCACGGATATAAGACTTTTAATTGTTGTTATTATCAAGGTCTGGCCAGCAGTTCCTGACAAGTGCAATAGTTGTCATGCACCTATTGTAGCAACTTGTTTTTGATCTGTACAAGACAATTTACATTGTGTGACTAGCCAACAAAACATCAGAAGTTGTTCCATGGGCAATACAAATAGCGAAGGTCAAATCAGTTGGTGCATAATATGCAACATTATTTTTCACTGTTTTTTTCTACAGGCTACTTGGAAATCCATCACGCACCATTTAAGCAGCTGGTCCATGGTTCTGTATGCTACTGCTCCGCTAGGTTGATCACACTATTTTTATTGTAGTTGAATGGAGACCACCATGGAAGAGAGCAAGCTCATCTTCAACTTGGACTGCAATGAAGACGGACCAATGGTGTCTTTTTCTAAAGACAAACCACAAGGCAGACCTAACTTCAGTTTGGGGATGGATTTGAACCTAAGCCAGAGCCATAACTTTCCTCTGCCCTGCTTGCCTATCTCGCCTTCCTCTCCTGGTTCACTTGCGGACCTGTCAGCATCAGCAGCTTGTTTGCCTCTAACCACCAACCTAGTAAAATCCTTCTCTTCAGATCTAGAACCGAGGGAAGGCAGCCCTCTGAAAGGGAAACCTCTGCTTAGTCTTGTCAAGTCAATGAGCACAGAAATCTCCCAAAGAGCAGAGCCAGAGGAGAACCTCTCAAGGTCTGACTCCAAGCTTAATTTGCATCATTGGAAGCAGCTTAGCCAGCAAAAAATCCCAGAGGCAAGACCTGAAGAGGTCGGACTAAGTGAAAATGACCCTCCTTCAACAGGCAGTATGTCTCCCACCGAATCCAGGGGAAGTTCCTTGATTGCTGAGCTTGAGGATACACGCCGAAAATTCTCTGAGGCCATGCACGATCCACTATCTATGTTTAGTAAGATTATTGGTGACGAAAGTCCCAAACAGGGGAGAACTTTGAGTATAGGAGACTCAACACCAGTAACAGACCTTAAGTGTCGGAAAAGGGCTGACAGTGAGCACAGAGGTGTTTTTGACACACATGTTAGTAAATTCCACAAAAGATGTTTGATTAAATCACCAATATCCTCTGAACAGCAATGTCACAGCACAGACAGCCAAAATGAAATCAGCACATTCAGAGATATGAGTCCGGTTGGGGAGCATCAGGCCAGAACTCTAGCAACACATCACAGAAGTTATACCCAGGACCAAAGCCCTGGCCCATCACTGTCGCTCTACTGGCTTTTGCCTGTTGGACTTATGGCCTATGGCTTCTTTGTTTTGCCTTTGCCTTCTTATGTCACAGGTTTGTCTGTGGGGGTTGCATGTGGTTTTATGTTAGGGCTAATGGTAGTGTTTATGTTTGCACCAAGACGTACCACCATTAGGAGGACAAAAAGGCTG
The DNA here is from genome assembly GCA_024416835.2 of Perccottus glenii. Taxonomy (NCBI): domain Eukaryota; kingdom Metazoa; phylum Chordata; class Actinopteri; order Gobiiformes; family Odontobutidae; genus Perccottus; species Perccottus glenii. The sequence goes on from CM044553.2 coordinate 14,653,960, forward strand.
AGCCCAGTGGATAGAAAACGCTCTGATGAAGGCATTCTGGAGGTAAATGAAAAGTCCAATATAAGTTGAAAATGTTGTACATCAAACACTCAGATAACGCATTAAAAATATTATTTAGTTATATTTTGGAAAAAAAAATATTACATTGTCATATGTATTTATTGAAGCTAATCCTTGTCCACTCATTGTGCAACATGTTCATAAGGTAAAAAGATTCACTACCACTAGCATTTGTTTAGCTAATTTGCCTACAGGGAAATATTCCTCTTGTGTCTAAACAACAAACAGAAAATCAAACAGCAGCACTGACGACCTCCAAAGCTAGTTACTTGTATCTGCTGCAACTAAAGCTAACGCTAATTGTAAGTTTACAACAGCCAGTTTACTAATAGAAAACTGCTGGCTTTTTTAGAGACAAGTCCATAGTGTCAAATGAGATCGATGTATTCTGCATGTCTCATGTTTCCCTCCTGCTAAGCTGCTCTGTCACAGTTCACATCGCTGAATGAGGATTTAATTAGCTTGAGTATAGTATTTTCTTAGTATAAATATAATGTCAGTGCATTGCGTTGTCATCCTGCTAAAAACAGTATGTCATCACAATGTCATTTTATTTTGATTGTGTTGCCAAGAAAATGTGTTATTTTGGCTCAAGAGGATTCATCATTTTCTTCCAGGGCTGGATGAATGAGACACACAGTTATGACCCTGAGACTTTTCACTCTTCAACCACACACTCTGTCTTTGTCTCACTGGAGGGGAGTCAGCTGCATCTATCTTACCCATGTGCCAACATCCGTCGGTGGGCAACACTCAACGAGACCCCCCCAGAGGCTGAATTTTTGCACTCACAGGTCTATCAGCTTGCAGACTGCAAGGTCAGTGTATAGGTTCCTCTTGTTGTGAGGGAGCAGACATGTCTCTTCACAATAGGTTAGAAAAAAACAAAGTCACCTTTTTACTCCCACTTTTCATGTCTCTTCTCCTACCTTGTTATCTAACATGGAGGGAAAAGCAACAGTAGGATTAGCACTGAAGTGATGACTGCAAACTCTCCCTGTGTGGTGCAGCTATACCGGGATAATTCACAGAGCATATAACCAACATGTATTTTGTTTGGTTACTTTTATATGACAGGTATCTCTGTTGCCTCCTGGTTTGGCCCGCAAAAGGATATGGAACAAGAAATACCCCATCTGCATTATTCTGGCTGATGAGGAGGTTGAAGGGCAGGGGGAAGGTGAAGAGATGGCAGAACAGGACATGGTCTTAGACCAGAAGCTTCCTGTGACTCTATACCTGTTCGGCCGCACAGGAAGAGACAAGGAGGAGTGGTTTCAGCATTTCCTTTCTGCATCAAAGGCTGGATCCAGGAGCAGTGTGAGCGATGAGGTGAGCACAGGTAAGACAATAAAATTATTACAAGATGAACTGGTTTTAAATAGATTTTCCTGTTCATTTTGTTATACTATTATCTGTTTGTCACAGACACTATCTGTGTTGGAGAAATTGTAGAGGACAACTCAACAACAGAGGAGCTTGCTGATTTGCCTGGTACTACAAAAACAAGGACTTTATTGGACTACAGCACCTACATGACTCAACTGCTTGGCTCAGAGAGATGTGATACTGCCCCCAGCCCAAGCAAAAGTAACAAGGGAAGTCCCACCATGTGCAAGAAAGTCAGCGAGGTACACTTAATGAGATCTATGGCAATAAAAACTATGAGCTTTACCATAAGTTCTGCTTGACAAGTTGTGCTTAGTCTGCAGTACTCAAAAACGCTCTCCCAAATGTCTGTTAGAACATGTTTATGTAAGCATTTGATTGGCCAACACTGCTGACTAAAGCTAAAGTTAGTGTTTAGATTAGTTGGTGGGAGCAAAATAGCAAAATTGCAAAACTGGGATGAATAGACCTGTCTTACAAAAATGATTCATAATGTCTCCTGAAATTCTTTTTTAAATCATTGCATAGATTTATAATGAAGACAATAACTCTGAAGTCCAACCTGGAGCAGAGATTGGTGCAGGTTTTGGAGCAGTCGGGTGCTACTCAGAGGGGCAGTCCAACTGGGTGAACTCCCTGGTGGGCAGAATTTTCTGGGACTTTCTCAGAGAAAAGTACTGGACCGATCAGGTGGCACACAAGATTCAGAAGAAACTCTCTAAGATCAAGGTAAGAGTGAAATAAGATTCATGGTAAACTCATTTGTAGAATGATAAGAGCCTCTGATATATATATACTGTGTGTAAAATATATATATATATATATATATATATATATATATATATATATATATATATATATATATATATTATTTTATTTTTATTTTTTTACTCTCCATCATTTCTGTCTTTATCTTGCCCCAACCAACTAGAATGTATTTTGTAATGGATATAGGATGGTTTACATTTATGTTTTATGACTGATAAACTAAACACAACATGTCACAACAATGGCTACTTTAGGTGGGATATTATGGTTAGAGAACTGTCAGGTTTAAAGTAACACCAGTAATGTTGAGAATGAAAAGCTTACACATTGATTTGTGTGTAAGGTCAAATAAAATTGCCAACCTCGGCAGCTTCCTTCCTTCCTTGTCAGTGAGAGACAAGCTGATAATGCATTCCCTGTGGTCTAAAAGGAAAGAGTGGGAAAGGAGCACTAATGACACAACAGCTTCCCAGTCCAGCTTTCCATTCGGCACACATATTATTTCTCTCTCACTGCTAAAAGTAATTTGCCGTGTTGTAAAATGATCTGGAAATAATGTTTTTATAAACCCAGGCAGCATGAATCTTAATAAAGGCGTGTTCGTTTGTTCACAGTAGTGAACTGTGTGCTTGTGTTTTTACTGCAGTTGCCATACTTTATGAATGAGCTGACGCTGGCAGATCTGGACATGGGCTCTTGTTTACCTCAGGTCATCAGCACCTCCAAACCTACACTGGATCACAGAGGTATACATACAGTATATGGTTCATATCTTTATGTACAATAATACATTGACTAACTAACATCCAAGAGGTGTAGTTAAATAGTAGCTGGAGCAACCAATAATCAGTCTTTTTACTGCTCTTATAAAATGATTCAAGCAACCACTATTGGCCTCTTTTTGGCAAAGCGTAAAAGATAAGTTCTTATTTGGAATTGGTTCTTCCTCAATAAAGCCAGCTAAAAATGTTCAGACATCTTCTGAGGTAGTAGCCCTGTGCTTATTTTGCTGCCTTCTGCTGACTAACAATTGCTAAAATACAAACCAAATGTGTTATTGTGTGTGTTCATCCGATAGTAGCCAGGTATCACCTTCATTCAAAACTCTGCAGTCAACCCAGGACACACTGTAATTTGTTTCATGGCTGAAAAGCGATTAGCAATCCTCTTAGCATTAGCCTAAGCCTCCTCTGTTTGATGTGTCTTCCGGAACATCACCTGTGCCCATACCAGATCAACATAGGCATTTTAAATGCATTACTTACTGTTTTCGTCCATTGTTCTTTGGCTCGTTCCCTAGGCTTGTGGCTAGAGTTGGAGATCATGTACACGGGCTGCCTTCAGATGACCCTAGAGACCAAGATGAACTTGTGCAGGTTGGGGAAAGATGGTGAGGTCCAAGCTGAAAGTGTTCAGGAAACGCCACAAATCGGGTGAGTTTTTAAATATTTAGGCCAGTTGTGCACTTCCTGTTAGAGATGTGTTTAATGAATGTCTTCTTCTTAGTTCTAAACCCAGGCTGTCCATACTAGCTGACAGCGATGAGGAGTCATCTAGCGCAGGGTCGTCTGATGAAGAAGAAGTCTTTGAGCCACAAGGGGTTCTGGGAGATAAGAGCACTGTTGTAGTAGCTGATGGGTAAGCACCCAAATCCTTAACATACATATAATAAAAATGTATTTTGTATTTAATATTATAAAGAAAACACATTTTCCACAATTTGTTCTACAGTCATAGTGGAAACAGAACAAGCAGGAAGATTCTTAGATTTGTGGATAAGATTGCAAAGTCCAAATACTTTCAGAAAGCCACAGAAAATGAGTACATTAAAAAGAAGATTGCAGAGGTGTCCAACATGCCTTTGATGCTGAGTGTTGAAGTCCAGGAATTGTCTGGGACTCTGGCCATCAACATCCCTCCGCCCCCTACTGACAGGATATGGTATTACTCAGTATTTATACTATGTTTAACAAATACTGCGGCCTTTCAGCAGCATTTAAAGAGCTTTTCTCGATTTGACCTTCAAGGTACAGTTTCCGAGTGCCCCCCCGGTTAGACCTTTATGTCCGTCCTATGCTTGGAGAGAGGGAGGTCACCTTCACCCATGTCACTGAGTGGATTGAAAAGAAACTGCAGTGCGAGTTCCAGGTCAGGCCTATGATCAATGATTGTCTCTTTTTATTCAGTTGACCTTGAGATGATGTGCAGGTTTTACTCTCAACCATGTTTTTTTGGTGTGTTCTTCCCAACAGAAAGTGTTTGTAATGCCCAATATGGATGATCTGTACCTGCCCCTGATGACCTCTGGTCTGGAAAACACACCTCCCTCCCAGCACTCTTCTGTCCCATCATCATCTCAACAGTCCTCCATAGAGTCTCAGGAATATCTGTCAGAATAGTGGCCCCATGACAGACATGATATACTCCACATTTCGGTTCTGTTAGAAGCTATTGCCATGAATCCATTTTGAATTCTATGGCTGCTGCATTAACCTGTTTGATATTGTTGCTAGAATCTAATGCTTCTGATGGACACAGCACAAAGCAGGAAGCTGGTTCACTGTGTAAGTGTTACCATAGTGCCCCTGTTGTAAAGAGCAGTAAACAATATTTTCATACTAATGGAAGCTGATTTTCCAAATGGCTGTAATGTTTTAAGGCCAAAATTGACCATGTTGCATGAATAAAAACTGGATTTACAGCACCATCTATGCACTCTTCCTCAAGAAACCATTGTGATAATATTTGTCACAAATATGCATGTTATTACAGAGCAAAATAAAATGAAACGCCCTGAAAACATTTATCTCTGCTTTAATCATGGACCAGCTATACAAATACATTGCCAGTTGATTGCCAGTTTTCTGTAGAATAATAATGCTAATTGAGCATTAAAAACTGCCGAGCAATCTTTTGTAAGTACTGTTTTGTTCCATCAAGCCTCTTCTGGCAGAGGCTCTATGACCGTCTTTACTGCATCCTTCTTCTGAGGCCCCTGGAGACAAAAGTCAAAGGCTCTAATCATTCATATTTTTCTCTGAAAATGTACTGCTCTAGAGGAACATTGATAATTGTAGCTTAAAGGATCTAATTCAGTTCACAATTACCATGAAGGCTTTCTTTTCCAGCACAGTCTGGAAGCGACCATAACCAAATTTGGAAGTGGTATCAATGAACTTGAGCTCAATCTCTTCTTTGGACTTGCGAGATGTGTGCACAAGCAAAGACTGAAAAAAGGAACACATTAGTGTGAGCCCATTTGTTACAAGGATTACAATAACTATTCTCCTGTACTTGCTTTCTAACAAGGGTATAAACATACACCAGAGCAGCAGTACCTTTCTTAATGTGAGAATGCGTTTCTTAGCTCCAATCACACTTCCCTTCACCATGACAAAGTCATTTTTCACTTCACCATAGTAAGGGAACCCTCCCTAGAGGCAGCAGCAGAAAAAAAATATAAGCTTGGAATAGAATAGAATACAATAGAATGTAATACAATAGAATAGGATACCATGGGAGTAATAGATTTCTGGCTGGTGTCATAGTTAGTGGAAGCATTGTTTCTTATGACTTTTCCATCTTGGGTGTGGAGACCTTTACCAATGCGGTAAATCTGGAGAACAGAGAGACAACTTTTTGGGGGCGAAAAACGTATTTGTTACAAAAAAAATAGCTAAATATGATCTCACTTTCTTGTTGAGCTCAGTGCGGTGGTGATAGCCCTTCTGTCCTGCACGAGCAATAGTGTATGAAACCCGCGCAGGATGCCAGGCTCCAATGCAGGCAACCTTCCTCAGACCCTTGTGAGTTTTTCTGGGAAGCTTCTTTGTGCGCCATCGGCTAGTCACACCTACAGACAAGAGGTTGTATGTAAAAGTATGAAACAATACAGAAAGCAACAGCTAGCAGCATCTTGTCCAACCTTTAAAGCCATGACCCTTGGTAACACCAATAATGTCAATCATTTCATCCTGGTAGAAGACAGCAGAAACAGGCACGGCCTGCTCTAGTCGCTCCTTTGCCCAATCAACCTTGTCTGAGATGGTTCCCCCATTTAGCTGCACCTCCATGATGTGGGCTTTCTTCTGCTTAATAGGCAGCAGCCGCATCTATAAAGTTATGTGAAATCATTGGGTTATATTTCTAAACCACTTCATGCCATATCAATAACAATGTAATAATTACAAATTTAGTACTTAAGAAATTTTAATGGGATATTTTCGAGACTGAACATCTTTGTAGTGATACTTGAATTTACCAGCAGCACTGAGTGTGGTCTTGGCCACTTATGTTTGCTGCCAATATGACGTTTTTTTTCTTGGCAGCGCCTATGTGAGCTGTGAGCGAGCTTCTTCTGGGAGAATTATTTTTAAACTGCCATTTGAAACGACACCCTTTATTGCCTCTTGTGGACTGCCATCATCAAGCTGACAGGGCTGGAATGTGGAGGCTTTACTTTGCTCCATGACATATCAGGTAGATGAAGGTGTGAAACATGTGCCCTTTTAAAAGGTCAGCATCAACACAAATCAGTTCAAAAAAGCAAAAGCATTAGGGCAGTCAGTTGATTCAATTATACAAGTGTTGAGTAGGATTATGAAACAGTACCTGGGAGTGAACAAGAACTCTGATTGAAGAACAGTATTTCTTCATTGCTACAAAATCTTTGTCCAATTGTTTCTTTCCTGTCTCATCCTGCCACTTTTTACTGTATTTGGTGAAGGCCTTCTTCTTGCTCTTGTACCTAGAACACAAGACGTTTGAGCATTATTGACTGTACAACAGATACAAAATCAGTAAATATTTCTAAATCACCAAAGCCCACACCAGCTTTTGTAAAATCTGCGCTTGCACTCATCACTGAGATGTTCTGCAAAGATAGTCTTCAGTACACGCAAGCCTCGGACAGTGTTTACGTATCCTACGACCCCCACCACAATGACTGGAGGAGTATCAATGATGGTGACTGCCTCAACTTCCTCTCGCTTTGATTGCTCTGTGGAAAAGAAATTATGCATTACATTTGTTTAATCAAACCATGTAACATTGTGTTTTCTCAGCCCAAACAAGCTTGCAGTACATACTGAGGCCAGTGCGGTGCATTTCTCTGAGGGTGTGGGTCATGCCAGCCTTGTAGCCTAGAAAGGCTGTAAGGTGGACAGGTTGGCTTGGGTCATCTTTAGGCCATGAACGCACCCTGCCCCTGTGCTTCTTGCTACGTTTGTGGGGCAGGAACCCCATATGTCCATGGCGAGGTGCATGGAATTTACGATGCGACTGGAGAAGACATTAGGAATGAGCACATGCAAGCTTCATGACTTTCTTCAGCACATGTACTGACAACAACTGACGTCTGTAATTAAGATCAACTCTATGTTCATGTTCAGTCTACTTTTAACTTCTTCAAACTTTAATGTTTTAAGTTTAAAATTCCTCCAAATTTTTTGTACGATGTGCATATAATAATCACAATAAGATCTGTTTTCATCAAAAGTGGAAGTAGTTATATGGTTGGTAAATGTTTGCATGTCTACAATTTTTACCACAGAAAAGCAGAACTAATGTGCTCATTACTGGCATAAAGAGCACATATTGAAACAGAATGACAAACAAAGCTGCATATTAATAGAAAGTATGAAAAAGTAACCCAAAAACACAAGCAACACTGACCATGACTGTGCACTGCCCAGGCGAGAGACAGAAAGAGAGAAGGACTCGTGCTGGCGTAAGGCTCATACATGAGATGGCCCACAGAGTGAGGACTAATTTAGTGTTTGGCCCAGCAGAAGAGCCGTATTCGCTTTCAAATAAGGTGATCTCTGCCAAGTAAACGGGAGAAGATAGGAAGAGGAGGCACTCACTTTCCAGGGAAGAGAAGAACCTCAGTGGACAAGAACCATATAACAAAGAAGAAAAACAAAAAGGAAGAAAATATTACCACTGTCACATCTTGTCTGTGCTCAAAGATATGAAGGGCTATTTTTTCAGATTAAAGCCTTTCCTCTAATTTAGACTGGTGAACAAATCAAATGTAGAGTCTACTACTTAAAAAAAATTCTAAGTTGGTATTAAAATGTTTCTAGAAACAATCCTCAAAAAGGTAAAAAAATAAATAAAAAAGTTAATAAAACATTTCACTGTGTGTGATAGAAAGACCATTTATGTATGTATGTATGTATGCCTTTGTGAGAGAAAAGTTCTGTCTCTAAAAGGACCATTATTCTTGAGTCTTTATCTGTCCTTCATATGAACACCATTGCTGACTATCGTGTGATTTAAACTGCTTCTATTTATGTCACATGTCCTAGGGTCCTAACTTATTTCTTGTTTGGGAAAGTAGAACTTAAATGGCCACATTAAAAACAAGTGACTGCTGCCACCTAGTGTATTTGTTATGATATAACATGTATGTTAACCTTTAAGCTAGCTTTCGAGATCCCTGTTTAAAGAAATATAATAGTACACAACTGTTGGTGGGAAATATAATATATGCTTTTTATTTGTAACTTATTTTTAATGAATTAACAAATAAAATTGCTGGATAAGTTTAGCAAATAAATGTGTTGACCTCTAATTCGCCATTACTGTTGTGTCTCCTGCGCATGCGTCAGCTCAAAAGGAGAGCTGTTGAGGTCGAACTGTAGGATTTTTTCTTTTTCGGCCAAACAGAGCAAAATGCCTTCAGACTTTGATAAAGGGGCATACCCAGAACCTCCGCGACAGACTCCGGTGCCCGATAAACAGACTGCACTGCCAAACCCAGCGCTTATTTTGTCTAAGCTCTTCTATTACTCTGTGGATGTTCCTGTCACCACATTCAGAGGTAATGCTAACTGGAGGTGTGCTAACGGGGGGAACACAACAGAGGCTAATGCAATATTTTTGTATGCACTGTAAATCAGTGTGCAGTGTGTAAATCATTGCTAAGCCCTTCTTTTTATTAAGTCATTAATAGTTGACTTGAGTGTGTTTTCAACAACTAGCTTTGATATGTATCGGCACATCAATCAAACTGCAATTATAAGCTTCCTGTCTCAATTTTTGTGTTTCTTCTTCTTTTAAGGTGTTGTAGACAGCATACGGTCTAAGAACAGGTCCGTTTATTACCACCAGCAGTTCCGCCGAGTCCCGGACCTCACAGAGTGCCAAGAGGGCGATTACCTCTGCTATTATGAAGCAGAGATGCAGTGGAGGAGAGACTAGTGAGTAGCTATCGCCAACACTGCTTTTGTAGCAGACTGACATCCTTAAAGTTTGAAATACTCATACTGCAGGTCACAAATCCCAAAAATCAGACTGTCATGCAGTAAATAAACTTGGACATCTACACACTGACCATGTTAATTTGACTTTAAACTTAATTTTAGATAGTGTGCTTTTTATTTTGACATTAAATTTCGGAATATTGGAACTGCTGTAAAAATGAAATTACCAGTTTGAAATGTCAATTAACCTCTCTTCTCAGTAAAGTGGACCAGGAGATAGTAAAGATAATCCAGGAGCGTATGAGGGCATGCCACCAGAGAGAAGGAGCTAGTTACGAGCAGAACTGCGCCAAAGAAATCAGGCAGTTTAATGAGGTGACCAGAGACTTTCAGTCACGCTGTGAGTAGCCTATTTTTATGCTTTGCTACACTTTAAGATGTCCAAATATGCCTTTCATGAGTGTAACATTTGATTTAGTTAACCTTGCTCCATTTTTGCTCTAGATGGAGACCTGGGGGCTTATGCCAGTGGGCGAAAGTGTCTAATGAAGCAAAAACAAAGGATGTTGGAAGCACAGGCCCAGAGCACCTAGGTTCATCAGCTAATGCTATCCTGTGTAATGTAAAATAAAAACTTGTTACCCTTCAAACTTTCAACTTTATTGCCAATACACTTACAACAGCAATTTAGACTTGGTAATCTTGCAACCTTATGGAAACCTACAATTTAGGTTGAAGGGACAAGCAATCATTTTTCCCTTACAAGGCCACACGTGCCAAATGCTTTATTTTAGCATGTTTAGTTTTTAAGCTAGTTTCTCCCCCCTTCCAGACCCCCAGAGGCAGACTATGAAACGAAGTGTTTCAGAAATGTTTATTTAACAATTCTGCTGTACAAAAATCTTAGGAGGGTGGTGTCGCTGCTCCAGCCTGTCCCCTCTGTGCAGACACCCTGGTATGAGTCTTGGCCAGATGGTCAGTGAACTCCTGTAAAAACACATAGAAAGTCATTAGTACTTTTACACATTGTTAGTTATTGAGCCTGTTTACATGGACATAAGCCGGATAACTGGAGTAATCAGATAATTGTAACGAGATCCGATGCATTTGTCATGCACTTCAGAAATGCAATAATTGAAAAGTCAGATTTCATATCAGATTTTAACCTCACATTTTTATGTCTCTTTACACATGCACAGATATAAAAAGAACTAATCAGATTAACGTGTATACATGCAAAGAAATTGGAATATTGGGGGAGAAATCAGATTTCTCAAATCAGAAAATAAAATCAGATTATGCCATTTACATGGTCACTTGAATAATATGATGACTCCAGTAATCAGCTAATGACTGGATTTGTAGTGTGCATGTAAATGGATTCACAGTTATCATTCAACTCTTGGTACCAACCTGATAAGGAGACTTGGTAAAGACAGTCTCCTTCCAGAGATCAGGGGTCAGGTAGCTGTAAGTCTTGGAGATGGCGTCAAAGGTAGCCTTGGCTAAAGAAATGACAAAAAGGAATCACAAGTGTTACCGACCATGCTATAGTCAAGAATTGTACTGGAAGTGCAATGTCGAATATTGACAGGGAACAGATTAGACCACTCGTTAAGTCTTTCTGCCGTGCATTACAATACTCATTTCTTTCTCTCCTGATAACGACAACTACACCACTACAGGTGAAGCTGAGCAGAGCAAGGAGAACTACATTTCCTACAAAAGGAAACTTACCAAAGTTGCCAAGGGTGGCTGTGCAGCCTCTGGCAGAGGTATAGCAGTCATCAATACCAGCCATCATGAGCAGCTTCTTGGGCACAGGGGCTGATACAATGCCAGTACCACGGGGGGCGGGGATAAGACGCACCAGGACAGACCCACACCGTCCGGTCACCTTGCAGGGTACGGTGTGAGGCTTACCAATCTTGTTACCCCAGTAACCTCTCCTGACAGGAACAATTGACAGTTTGGCAAGAATGATTGCACCACGGATAGCTGTGGCCACCTCTTTGGAGCACTTCACACCCAGTCCAACATGGCCATTGTAGTCACCAATGGCAACAAAAGCCTATGAGGTCAAAGCAATTATTAGTTTTTTGTTTTTTTTAAACCGCCACAATTAAGAATCATCATTTAATCTCACCTTGAACCTGGTGCGCTGCCCAGCCCTGGTCTGTTTCTGAACCGGCATAATCTTAAGAACCTCATCCTTCAGACCAGAACCCAAGAAAAAGTCAATGATCTCAGACTCCTGTAAACAGAGGCAGACTTGTTACAACCCAAATGCCAAATTTGTCATCATATTCCACTGTCATTCTATGTCAACATTGCTTTCCTATACTGAAAGTTTACTGAAATTATTAGTCCAGTTCCTTCCAATTGCTGCTTTCCCTGTGATTTTTTTTTTTAAACACTACTAGCATTTTCATAATATAAACACAAACAAACCAAAACATCCTTTGGGATGCTGATTAAAGTTAACACACTGCTTACCTTGATGGGCAGAGAGTACAGATAGATCTCCTCCAAAGACTTGATCTTTACGTCTTTAACCAGGCGGCCCAGCTTAGTGACAGGAACCCACTGAACACAGGACGACATCATCTCGGTTAAACAACCAGCGCCAAGACCATTTTATATAGCGTCCCAAAGTGTTAAACTTACTTCCTTGTCCTCTGATTTGCCTCCGCGGGCACCACGGCCTCTGCCGCGGCCTCTGCCGCGTCCACGGCCCCGTCCGCGGCCACCAGCACCGAACCCTCCACGAAACCCTCCTCTACCACCGGCGTCGTCCGCCATTTGCTGCAATAAATAAAAATTGGGTTTACGACCACATTGCTGATGCGAGCGCAAAAAGGTTCCAGTGCGAGCACATTTGATTAAATGCTATTCATCGACACATGCGCATGGTCGCCATACCGACGCCACTGAACCCTTAATAAGTAGAAATGAAGACATTTGTACAATAACGATGTTATCAATATGGCTCCCAAATAGACATAAAATGTTTAAGTTTAGCTTTCCAAATCAAAATACGTGACTGGGAGAGCTGATGTATAAGATAAGTGAGGATTCATTCAGTCAGAAAGCCGGACAACAGCAGTGACTTACGTGATCGTTTAAACAGGAAGAAGACCCGATAGAAGTTCCGCTAGGTTTTATTATTGCCTGACATCGCGAGATTCCGCGAGGACACGGGGTTTAACTACTGCCCCTACCGGTACCGTTTTTTTTACAATCGTCATCGGAAAAATAGTAGATGTGTAGTACATCAATTTGTATTCAAATTTGATTTCATATTAATATTTACCAAGATGGCAAAAAAGCGTAAAGACAGCTGTTGTTAAATCATCATTTTGGCTTAGGCTACAACAATGCATTTTTTCATTCTTTATTTACAAAATATATGAAACAAGAATATCTTTTTTTTCACAATCTTTGTCTATAATGTATTATAACTATCTATAAGCACAACTTCAAATAATATACGTAAAGAAATTACACAAAGCAAGCATCCCAGGAGCAGTAATTGGTCAACAGTTGCTGATGTTTCTTGGAGTACCAGCAGAGCTGCCACTGCTCTCTCCGAGGTCCTCCTCCTCTACATCATGTAGGTCATCCATCACCTCCAGACTCTCACAGATAAGCCCAATTTGCCTCTTCATGTAGGCCATGGTGCTCTGCATCCTCCTCATCTTCTTCTGAAGGGTGGTAGCAATAGCTCTGTGATTCCTCTGCCGGGCCTCATACTCTTGCCTCAGCTGTTTGTAACAGTTGTGCTGAGCCTGGGTGCGATGGGAAAGTATGGTTCCGCAGCCCATGTGGCATGGTTGTCTCCAGTGTTCACAATGGCGAGCGTGGGTGTCCAGGTCCCTGCGCAGGAGCTGGGCACGGCAGCCCTGATAAGGGCATGGTATCAGCTCATAGAGACAACTCATGCTGTGGCAGTACTGCTCTGAGAGTAAGATGATCTCTGCACATCCACGGATCTCATTCTTACACTGCATTAGGCCAGAGAAATACAAAGTCACCAAAAGGATCAGTATATCATATGGCTGCATCTTAAACACAGCGTATTACAACATTTTTGTTCAAACACAGAAACACATCCACAAATTCCCACCCAAATTATGTTATACCTTAATCTTCATGCGTCCAATAGATTTACTTAATTTGAACATGACAAAGATTAGGCTTGGGTTAACTGGCTTTCTGCAACAGGGGCAGGTCTCCTGTCTAGAGAGTTATTGACTATTAGTATCATTAATGACTGTGTACATGATAACAATCTCTTATGTGATTAAAAATATTTAGTTTATTATTATTATTATTATCTAATACCTCTTGAGCCACTGTAAAATGCATTTCTTGCAGAAGATGTGGTGACATGCAGCTCTGACTGGACACCGGAGGACCCCTTGGCATATAGTGCAGATCAGATCATAGTCCGGGGTGTCCACAAACATCTCCACATCATAGCCTCCAGTTTGTGTTGTCACCATGTCTGCCTGAGCGTGTCCAACATAAAAAAATGGTTATTAGGGAATAGATATGATTCCATAATAAGTAATAACATAACGAACAGCTATACAAAGAAATGTGGAAAAATAACAAGGGTGTGAAAAAGCATTAGCAGGTGTGTTATGTAGCTGTCCACAACCAACACTGTTCACCACAAAAGAGAAAACAAAACAGAATTGTTCGGGAAAGTCATGTGACCAATCACATGATTAAAAACAAAAACAAGCAGAAAGATTTACCTTGGCTGTTTTCTAAAAAAACTCATGTATAAATTTACATTTGGCTCTGAATTTATGCGTTCTAATTAATTTACAGTAAATGTTATTTTTACACATAACAACAAACCTGTTACACAGCACAAGAATAAATCACAAAACGCAACGGTGTGGTTGAAAGTTTAGAGCCAAAATAACTTCATAGATATAGTACATATAATGTTAATCTTTGGCATAAATTAATTAAACCAACAATTTAAACCCAATATAAAATATACAACACGACAACTTACCATGATGGTGTCCTTTTCTCACCAGTTTCCATTCCCGCTGCTACTTTACTTCATATTTGCTCACTCACATGTTACACACGGGATTGACCAGTGTTATCAATCTCTCACACACATGAACATTCCTGACAAACCGTGAAGGAGGGACTCTCTGCGTGTGACATACGGAATCTATAAATAATAAACACAGGGAGTACTTTCTCTGCTGTTCTAGCGCTAAGCACAGACTCCACATGACCAACACGAACAGCTCCAGCAACACCCATTGTTTGGCTCAACAGACAAAAAAATAACTCGTACCCTTTGAACATTCAATTTAGTAATTATTCAAACGTTTCTTAAAGGCCAAAACAAAACAATGCCCAATCTAATAAAATATACGATATATAATGCAGTAGTTTGAAAAAAAGAAATCAGAAAAACGTTTAGTAAAAACTAACCAATCACAACTCTGTCCGCTCCGATGACGTGAAATATGTGCGACTTTGGGATCACATGCTGGTTGTGGCAAATTAAACCAACGTGCGAGTGAGAAAAAACAGATCTTTTACAAAACCGACAATTTTGGGTTGGCTAGTCTAGTTTAAATTATGGCGAACACCAACCTCCAATTTAAAACAAAGTAAGTTTACAACTTGATTCTTGCAGTCGAACCTTTTGCACATTGCGTCTTTGCTGACAGAAGCTAATTAGCTAAAGACAGTCCTTAAGCACTAGTACATATCTGTTTTCTCTCCACAGCTATAGTGTTTCTAGCAAGATCGAGCCTTTTTACAAAGGAGGAAAGGTTCAGGTAAGCAGTCTGGTATTTGCTTTTTAAGCGTCACACATTGTGTGAGACTTTCTCAATCTGCCTTTGTTTTAGGTCAGCAAAGATGAACAGTACATCTTCTGCACCTGTGGTTCACGTGTCAATGTGTTAGAGATCTGCACAGGAAAGATTGTCCATAGCATTGAGCATGTGAGTTATGAAGGCAACTCTACCAAACACACGCACAAAGTTGAACTTTTACTACCAAAAGACCCAATTTCATACTTGTGTGTTTTTACAGGATGATCAAGAAGACATCACATCATTTGCTCTCAGCTGTGACGATGAGGTGGGATGCTTTTTCTGAGAACCTCTTTTCCCACTTTACAATACTTATCCTAGTCTGTATTTTGATTTAGTTCCTTGTTATGTTTATTAAAAACAACTAAAACAAGTTTTTCAATGTATCCTCACAGCTGCTAGTCACAGCCAGCAGGGCTCTCCTTCTAAAGCAGTGGGACTGGCGACAAGCTCAATGCACTCGGTCCTGGAAGGCCATTCACACTGCACCAGTGGCCAGTATGACCTTTGACTCCACATCTACACTCCTAGCCACAGGTTATTTTTACAGCAATAATTATTTCATACACCAAATGCTGCTCTACTTATTACTGCTTTACCATTAGTCCGTGTCAAATTATAGCTCAATTTTTTGACTTTAGGTGGTTGTGATGGTACTATTAAGCTGTGGGACGTGGTGAAGCAGTACTGCACCCACAACCTTAAAGGATCATCAGGTGTTGTTCAGTAAGTGTAGATTACTTCTTTAATAAATAAAAAATGTATAACTTTAATAAAGAATTTGTAACAATTTTAATTTGTCCTGTATCTGTGCAGCCTTGTACAGTTTCATCCAGATGTGCGTAGGCTACAGCTTTTCTCCTCCTCATTGGACTGTGGTATTCGACTGTGGGACCTGCGCTCCAGTCAATGTGTGTGTGTGCTGCAGAGCCACTACAGTGCTGTGACCTGTCTTAGCTTCAGTCTTAATGGTGAAACCATGGTCAGGTAATTGGACTGTAGGCCAGAGTTGGGCATTTTATTTAATTAGGCTTCTCATGTAGAGATGACCCTCTTATTTTTGTGGTGATTGTTTATTGCAGTTCTGGACGAGATAAAATCTGTACAGTGTGGGACTTAAAGACTCGAAAAGTCAAAAGAACTGTTCCAGTCTATGAGGTAACCTGTGTGTGCGCTATGTGATTTAAGTTATGTGTTACAGTTCTTCTCAGATAATATTAATTCTGTTTTTTTTTTAGGCTGTGGAAGGTGTAGTCCTACTGCCTGAAAATAAAGACTTCTCTGAAATTGGTGTAAATAGCAAGGAGTTGCATTTCATAACAGCAGGAAGCAAAGGTAAACCTTTTCCCATGCATTTAAAATAGTTCAATGCTTCCTTGTCACTTATGTTCTTTTCTTTCTTCCTCAAAGGTGTGTTGAGAGTATGGGATTCCAGTACAGCCCGCTGTGTCTACATCCAGACTCTCCCGTCCACCCTGACCCCAGCTTCTGATGGTGGTGAAGAAAAGGAAGATGACCCCTGCAGTCTGACTTACCTGCTTCACCTGCCTGCCTCCTCCAGACTGGCTACGGTCACAGCTGAGCACAACATACTGCTCTACCAGCTGCCTGCTCTCACCACACAGCAGCAGGTGATAATTAATTTCTATGTGTGGCATATGAAATCATCTAAGCATTGTCATTTACATGGAGATACCTTTGTATTTTTCAGTTTGTGGGGTACAATGACGAGGTGCTGGATGTGAAGTTTCTGGGGAAAGCTGACAGTCACATAGTGGTGGCCACAAACAGCTGCCAACTCAAAGTGTTCGAGCTGCAAACTAATAGTTGCCAGATCCTTTATGGACACACAGGTTAGTAAACAGCAGAGGGCAGATTGTGATTGAAAAAATACATAAAAATACACTTTTATGTTATAACTTTAATAGGTTAAGAAAAATATCCTTTATAATAAACTGCTGTATATAGTTGTATGCAGTGGATTTATATCATCAGCTTTAAGCAATTTTATATTTCTTTTAGATACTATCCTCGCATTGGACGTTTTCAGAAAAGGCTCTCTCTTTGCAAGTTGTGCCAAGGTAAGCACTTAATCACCTGCGCAATAAAAAACAATAAAAAACTCCTCAAAATGCCCATAATGTACATGTCATGTTGTGTCTGCAGGATAGGTCGGTGCGTGTGTGGCAGATGGATTGCGACAGTGGTCAGGTGCACTGCGTGGCTCATGGCTTGAGCCACACAAATGCAGTGGGCTCCATTACCTTCTCCAGGTAATGTTAACTATTGCTGTAATTAGATCTTCAGCTGGACAATATTAATAGAATAACAACATAACCAAATGTCTGTGTGCAGGTTGAAAGCATCGTTCATAGTTTCTGGCAGTCAGGATTGCACTGTGAAGGTGTGGGATCTTCCTCAGGACTTAACTGCAACCGGGACAGAGATACACCAGCTGACAGCACGAGGAACGGAGAAGGCACATGATAAGGTGAGAACTGGAAGGGTGAAAAACAGCCCTTGTGTAATAAAAATACATTAATATTTTTGTTTATATTGCACCAATACAAAGGGTACACGCTTTTTTTTTTTTTAATCTGTAAAATGTATAAAGTCAAGATTAACAGAAAACATATAAGATTGTTTTTTTTTTTAAGGAGCCAAAGGGAGTGGTAAGTGGTAAGGATCGAACCACTATTGTTAATCTGAACTGTACATCTTTAATTTTAGTAATGGAGATTGAGTTGTCAGCAAATATTTTATTTATTTATTTTAATTATTCTTATTTTTCTTAAATTTTATTCCCCAGGATGTTAACAGTGTTGCAGTCTCACCTAACGACAAGCTGCTTGCCTCTGGATCCCAGGACCGCACAGCTAAGTTGTGGTCTTTGGCAGGGGAGGGAAACCTGGATCTTCTGGGTGTGTTTCGGGGTCATCGTCGTGGCGTTTGGGCACTTTGTTTCTCCCCTGTTGATCAGGTGCTGGCTACATCCTCAGCAGATGGGACCACCAAGCTCTGGGGACTGCAGGACTTCAGCTGCCTTAAGGTGCTTACCAGTCACACAACATATGCACAGAAAGATATCACGTCCAATTTAAGCTTGTTGTGTATGTCAAGACAATCTTGTTAGTGATAATGACTTGTATACTTTTTTTAAGACATTTGAGGGGCACGATGCATCTGTTTTGAAAGTCATCTTTGTGAGCCGTGGCACTCAGCTGCTCACTAGGTAAACCACGTTGAGTCTACACTCACTCACACCAGTCATTGATGTTAAAGTTACAAGTTTTACATACAATGTATTGTTCTCAGTGGCTCAGATGGTTTGGTAAAACTGTGGACCATAAAGACCAACGAGTGTGTAAAGACACTGGATGCTCATCAGGACAAAGTGTGGGGTCTACACAATAGCCGAAAGGATGATAAGATGGTGACAGGATCAGCTGACTCCAACATAACCGTGTGGCAGGTAATTGGAGAGTCAGACCACATTTATTTTTCTCATTGTTATTTTTGTTTGTTCATACAAATTTGTATTTTTCTCTCTCAATATTTAGGATGTTACTGAAGTGGAGTTGGCCGAGGAACAGGCCAAGCAGGAAGACCAGATACTCAAGTAAGTTATTCACAGCAGTTTCATCTGCCAGGAGTGAAATAATGAGCTCAGGTTAATTGTCCTCCTTTGCTGCTTTCTCTATGCATCTATTTAAACAGAAAAGGGAAATGCAAAGTGACTTCTGCAAAAACATGAATTGCTGATTAAAATCTTGACTTATGAGTGAAGGATATGTGCACAAAGCATTGTTGTTTACAGATGGATCATAGTGTATATGCTGTATGTTCAGACAGGACAGGGGTGATGTGCAGGGGGACTGTGGGGTGACATGACCAGGAAAGATTGAGTAAGACAGCTATGTCTACTGAGACATTGCCGAGTGTATTGACACAGTCAGTCAGATGCAATTTGACAGAACCTTTCATTCATTCATTCAAAAAAAAAATGACAAATGGATCCAGTGTTTCTTTAGGGTGGATCTGTGTGGGTTATGGAGTTGTCTGCACTTTGCTTTTCTTGCAAACATGACTGTGTACATACACGTATTTTCAGGACAACTTTTCCAAATAATTTCTACTCATTAATGTTTTAAGGGTACTATGAACTAAGGAACTTGCTCTGAGTGGGTAATAAATACTTGGTGCCTGTAGCCATCCCTAATATACATTTTTATGTCTTCAATGTGTGTACAGACAGCAGGAGTTGTCCAACCTTCTCCATGAGAAGAAGTATTTGAAAGCCCTTGGCCTCGCCATCTCCTTGGACCAGCCTCATACTGTGCTTGATGGTTATCAAAGGTATTTCATCACAATCCTCATTCCAACTTGTCAGTTGTAATGTCAACAGTGCATTACAATAGGCCTTGCACACTGGTTATCTCATCTGATGAGCTACTCATTAAATGTCAAAATATAATCTCATATTGTTACTTTGGTTCTTTTAAATGACAACCGCAAATGTCATTACAAATTAGAGTTGTGCTGTAAAGACATTCTTCAGGAGTTAAAATAAATATGTTTTGCTGTTGGTTACATGTATATCTTTGCTTGTTCATCAGCATCATAAGCTTAGTTTTCCATAAAACTGTTCTTAAACAAAGGGATTATGAAATGGCAAAGGTAGGTGAGCGCAATGAAAGTGCCATAAATTTTAATTCATATTCAAAGGCAACAGGGTTGTATGGTTTCTGAACCACAAAAGAAATCTCCTTTATGTTTACAGAGTAAAAGTAATACAATCTAGATACTTTGTAGCGGTAACTTTTTTTAATCTGAAATTTATGGCAGCATGTTGTGTTGTTTTAGCAATTTGGCAAGTAGAGAAAAGTCAAGAGCTGTTGGAGAGGACGGTTCTGAAGCTTCGTCAGGATCAAAAAGGTAACAGTTTTAAAAATATATCAGGATCATGAATGTTAACCACTTTCTTTCTATTACA
Organism: Perccottus glenii; assembly: GCA_024416835.2. Classification (NCBI taxonomy): domain Eukaryota; kingdom Metazoa; phylum Chordata; class Actinopteri; order Gobiiformes; family Odontobutidae; genus Perccottus; species Perccottus glenii. The sequence continues at coordinate 14,674,239 of CM044553.2, forward strand.
ACCACTACCTGCAATGCTATGTCAAACTAAATGTTATGGCTCTGTCTGTTCAGAGTCACTGCTGCGATACTGTGTTAATTGGAACACCAATGCTAGGAACTGCCTGCATGCCCAGGGTGTCCTGCAAGTCCTCCTCACAAACCTGCCACCAGAGGAGTTGCTGCAGTACCAGGCGCAAGAACGCACTTAGAAGGACTCATACCTTACACAGGTCAGGAGGGTTGGGGGAATGAAACCTGTACGAAATACCCCACTGAGCGACATTTATATTCTTTTTATTCTCGTTCTTACAGAAAGACACATGCAGAGGATTGGACATTTGCTGCAGACATCAATGTTTTTGAACTACATGTGGCAGAAGATGAGAGTGGCAGGAGCTCCAGTCAGGTATAATGTTTTCTTTAAACACAACAAAAGCTGAATTGAGTGTAGAGTCGGTATGTGTGTCAGTCTTGTTTAAGTCAGATTTGACAGTAATTAATGAATGGAACGAAGGTTTCTGTCTCGACACACAGGGTGTGGTTGTTTCCATCTGATAAGAATTTAGCATAAAAAAGTGTTTCGTTTGCCACTGAGCTGCATTCTCAGGATTAAGCTGAGCATGACTGATTTGTATGGTCTTTAAGGCCTTGGCTACACGTACACTGATATTTTTATGAACACATACTTTTCTACGTACATGTGCCTTTCTTTCACACGCTAAACAGAGTTTTCAGGCCACAAAACAGATACTTTCTTAAAACATCTCCCAAAGTGAAGACTTTTCAAAACTCCAGATCCAATAGAGACGTGTGGACGGACAAATTGGAGATGTAACTATCCGCGCTGACGTTACAGCTGTGTGTAACAACTACAGCAACCACAGCAGCTGTGAACCAGGTCTATTAGGACCAGCATATCACTGCAGAACACATAACAGGGGAACTAAGTTATTACATCACTTCAGTCTGGAGCACTCATTAGCTTACTGAAAAGTGTGCATGCTTAACTCAGGGGTATGTTTTAATCTCATACCTGCAAACTAGTTGCCTTTCGGCGAAAATTGCCATTTTGATCCCAAATAGGTAATGTCTACTATATGTGCTTTCTCTGGTTGGTTAGACCGCTGCTGCTGTTTGTTGATTGGCCATTCCACAAATCTATTACCTATGGGACTGTGGTGTTGAATATACAGTGTTTATTGCACAAACTGTCTTGCCTATAGTTCAAACTTTAAACTATAGACAAAATAAATGTGTTTTTATTGAGCGTAAGTGACTTCCCCATGTTGGTTGGGCGCTCCACAAGAGTCCCATGTTCTAATGTGGCCCTTGGGGACTAATAATTTCCCACCCCTGCTCTAACTTTTACTTTGTGATTTCTTGTGGAGTTTTATGCATTTACAGTGTGAGATATTTTTCAAAACTGAGACAAAAAGCTTTGATTTCTGTTGTACATGTTAACGTAATAGTTGATACCAGATGGATATTGATACTAAAAGGCAAGAAAACAGAAACCTTAAAATATGTACCTATTGCTAACTTGTAATTCTGTTTATCTTGTGGACACAGTAAAATACCTATATTGTCTGTTATTTTATTATATCTAGCATGGGCCAAGATGACGAGATGGACACTTCTTCTCTTGGACCAACCCAGCCTTTCTTTGTAAACAACAAGGAAACGCAAAGGGGCAGTGATGAAGACGAAAAGGACAATAGAGATGACAGTGGCAGTGAAGAAGAGGAAACAAATTTCACAGTTCCAGAGGACGAAGAGGTGGATGACAAAACTAGTGTAACAAACAAAGCCTCTGCGTTTGAGGAAAGAGAAAATAAAGACTGTGCCAAAATAAAAAATGAGAATCACTCTGAAACTGAGAGTTCAGAGGACGACGAGCAAGACGAAGATCAAGTTGGTCACAATGGCTTTAAAGAGGTTAATTGTAACCCTCATTACGGCCCACCATGTCAGAATTTGGCCAGCTGACCAAGTAAACTGAGCACAGATAAATATATTTAAAAAAGTTATTTGACTGATCCTAGACAGACTAGTCTGTTATTGAAACAAAGACCAAAAATGTGTGAAGAAATTATACATTGAAGGCTCTGTGCCTTTTCTTTTAGGAACTCCATCAGCATGGATAAAATGTGAGTTTATCTACCAACATCTTCACCTTTAGAGACCTAAAGTAAATTCTTGTAAGGACACCCTTTTCTTCAGGACAGGACAAACTCTAAGTAAATACCAGTGACTAATGTCTAGTCCTGCACTGTTGGATGGTCCTGATCTTCCGGCTCTGCCACGCTAAAACAAAGCGCCTTTTTAAAAGTGATTTTGTCATGATTGTAAAATTATATAAAATACATTTTCTGTTTTCTAAAAGGGTTATCTTTGTCATTAATTTCACTTTACATTTACATTTAGTCATTTAGCTGCCGCTTTTATCCAAAGCGACTTGCAATAAGGTTCTATTCACCAGTGTTACAGCTGGAACACCACTGGAGGCAAGGTGGGTTAAGTGTCTTGCCCAAGGACACAATGACAGTATGAACTGTGGGGAGAGCGGGAATCGAACCCCCTACCTTCCAGTTGAGGCACAATCGCTCTACCACTGAGCCCCACTTTACCTGACATTTACCAACTGTTAATGTGGTTTAATAAAATGACTGGATTATTGCATAGTTAACAAAAATGCTTTTATTTTTTTAAGTAAGTAGCATATAAGGGCTCACAATGTAAATACTGATGTGTGTTTAACATGCATGTTAGAAAAATAGAATTAAACTTGCTATCATTAACGCAAAATTGTAAGTCACGGTTCAACAAAAATAAATAAAAAGGTAAGATCAACAATATACCTTTTGTATGTCCATAAATAAAAATTAGTGACATTTTATTTCAGTTTGTGTTGGTGACAGACTCCCCTTGGCTGCGTTCTTGCGTGTGACAGTGGTACAGCGCGTCAGAATATCCTCGGCCCGTGGTCTTGGTGGCACTTTTGGTGTGTGCCCTTTGTAAAGGCTTGGATCAGAAACACTTGGCATCATCCTTAAACCGGAGTCAGTAGGGCTCAGGTGCTGGCTGCTGGGAGGTGGGGGTGTGCGGCTGAAACGCAGCTGATCATCTGCGACACTTGGGTTGAGGGAAAAGTTCCCTGAGAGGCTAAGGTCATCATTAAAGCTAAATTCAGTTTCACTGTCAAAGCTTCTCTGACGATATGTTTCTAGGCTTCCACCCTGATGTTCCTCCTCTATGGTAATTGTTGGTGGAGTAGGGCGATGTGCAGAGGCAAGCTTGGGTTCCGTGTTGACAGCAGAGACTGCAGGCAGTGATGTAGGCGAGCACTCTGACAGAACGTTTAGAGAGCGTGACTTTTGCTTGCTCTCTGGCTTTAGTAAGTGTGGTGAGGAAGGCCTTTTCAGCAGGTTACCTTGAGAACGGCTGAACTGGTGGGACTGTTGTCCTAGACTCAAAAAGGGAATTTGGAGATGGGAGACACCATGATCGTGAAAACTGGGTGTCAAATATATATGTGGAGGGTTATAAGGCTGCAGGTATACAGCAGGGATATAACCAGCCTTATCCTTGTAGCTGTTAGACATAAAGATAAATATGTAGTCATGAAAATGTCTGCTTATCATTTTGAATAAAAAAATGCAGTGTTGCTGAATACCTGACGAGCCACCATCCATTATCAGATTTCTGCAAGATTTCTACCACTCCACCAATGGCTACTGTGATCTCATCATCTTTAGCAGCTTTGTAGTTCTTGATTGCTGTGTACAGCATTCCTGAAAATTCAAGTGTCAAATACAAAAAACTGAGAATGTTTTGAACAAAACAAAGAAATGGAAAGAAATATCCTAGTGTTGTTAACCTAAGAAGTAATAATTCATTTTGACAACTACCTCTTGTTGTATTCCCATCTAATTCATCATCTTCATCGTTGTCATCCTCTAGCTTTTCCAGATAAGGAGCTGGGAACCAAGCCATTTGCTTTTCATCATTCTCCACCAGCCACCATCCTGTCCCAACATACTCCCATATTATCACAAGCCCCGAAACATATTTGCGCCGTACAGTTGTGTATCTCTTACCTGCTTTGTCTTTGATGAGTACATCGAGTTTTTCGTCTTGAGCTGCTTTAAAAGGTTTGTTTTTGGTATCCTTAGTCTCGTAGGCAGCCACACAGCAGTATGTCTCTGTCACAAATGGTTGTGTCACATTGCCACGCCCACTTGGCCTTAAATCAGTCCTAAACTCGTCCTCTGTGGGCAAGACAATGAAGCTGAAAATGAAAATTACAGATTAAGGCTAAACAAACAAACGCTGCTTATAACTGGTGGTGTGGAAACTGGTTTTAAAATAAATATTTAAATGAAACAAATGTAGGTTTCATGAGAAGTTCCCATTGTAGATTTGATGTATTTTATTTTTGTATTATATTTAAACATGGGTAAGTGCTGCTCTCTGATTTTAAAAAAGATGATATAAGTAAAATAAATTGTGTATTATGATTAGTTTTTAAAGCCTATATACATTTCTTACCTGTTTTTAGGAAACTCGGGTTGTAGGTCCTTGTCTTTTGGATGAAAAAACTGGATGAGGTCAGCAGACTGGCAAACCCGGGCGTCGCAGCCCAGCAGCTCATTGCAGTATTTCTGAAGAAACTTAAGGCGCAGTACAGAACTGGTGGCACCCTTCATGTGGCATCTGCGCGTCACTCGTTTGTCTAAAAATCAATATTGATCACATTTACTAAGATTGAACCACGCACCCATAGCCTGTTTACTGCGCATCCAAATGCTTACGTCGAAATTTAGGGATAACTCTGTCGGATTTCTTCAGTTTACTTTCAACTGGGAACGCTTTCTTTATTTGTTTCTTTAAAAAAAAAAAGGAGAAAAAAGTCAAACAAGCAAACCTACCATTTGTCAAATTAAAGTAGCCTACTCACATGTAATCTCTGAAAGTCTTGAAAAGTTCTGTAAACAACAATGTCATTCTGGTCCGACCAAAGCACGGAGACCATGTACTGTATCTAAAACAAACACAGGTTTTTATATTAATTCCATTAAAAAATGTTAATGTGGAGTCTTTTCTTTTACCTTTGTCTTCTCTTTGTGCATCGCGCCGACTAAACGAACACTGATTGGATACCGTTGACCCTCCATGACCGAGGCTATGGCTTAACTAAACTGCTCCAAGTTAGAGATGAGTGTTGTGACGCGTCTGCAGGTGCATTTATAGACCTGCGTGTTTTCTTCCCCCTCGGCAGGTGCAGCCTTGAGTTTTGAGGCAAGGAAACTATTCTCGTCCGGAAAGTCCTCTATTATAGCCTACAGCATTGTGTGAGCATCTAAGTTTTAAGTTTCCATCCTTGAAATATAATCTAAAATATCAACAACGCCAAAGAGAACGTTTTAAATGTATGTGCTTTACAGAGGCCTACACATTAAACTACTGCACAGACCAGCAGCAATTTAAAGTGATAGATTAAATATTTATTTCAAAGAGGATTTGTTATAGGCTTAGATGAATAAATGAAGTGTCCTCCATTGATCCATTGAGCTCTTAATTAAAGGTTGATAAGTGGTGTGTCTTTTCAAACATTTTACTGAAAGTTTTGAATCATGCTCAGCCAAAGGATTACATTACAGACTACAGGGCATAATCATTTATAGATCTCTACTTGCATTTCCTCGAAAATGTGTTGTACCAACTATCTTACTCATGCAGGAGATAAATGCTCTGGGTTGTGTTATTGTCAGCCTTCACAGTAAGTAATAAGACACGTATGATATTGGAAATTGCCCAGAGGGTTTTCCACTTGCCTTTTATTTGGTTATTGGCTGTTGACAAGATTAGTTTTCGTTTCTATTGTTCTACTTCTCCTAAACTCCTTTAACTTCCTCAACACTTACACCAAACATGAGCCACACAGTGAATGTTAGTGATTGTCTAAACAAGGCACAGGTTTGATTTATTTTTTGTCCATGACCAACAACTCTAAACCCACTTTAGTACTTTTAACACATTCACATCAAAACACACTTAAATGTAAAACTGTACAAGTCAACACTTTCATAAGTCATAAATTATTTTCTCACATTGCACATATTTTTCTTTGTACACAATTCAATAACACATACCTTTTCAGAATTATTAAAATAGTCATATGTAGAAAAATGTATGCATTAGTATTTCCTCAACACTCAATGCTCATCAAAAGCTGCTTTGCTATGCTGCAGGCTAACAAACCAGCTGAGTCTACAGGCAACAAAAAGGCAGGCAGGATTGACGCCTTCTACAGTAGACAATATTTGCATTAAAGCTGTCAACACTCTGCCAAACATATATAGTAATTATAGTTCTTTAAGGTGTTATAAACATGAAATATGTAAGGCATCAGTTTTCAGTTAAAAGCAGGGAGGTTTGCTCTCCCTCTTTAACTCTCAAGACTTGAGAACGTACAAGGTGCTCTTTTCCCCAAAGAAATATTCAGTCTCACAACCTAATCACCAAAACATGTGTTAAATTCTTGTTTGTTGATGAATCACACAAAATTATCTACTTAAAATTAAGCAAAGTGAGATCATGGGTTATTTTCTTTTTTTTAAACTATATAATAAAACTAAAGTCATTTGTCATCAATCTGTGTGTCTATTTCAGACACGTACTGGCAGATCTGTTTGTTTAAATCTTATTGGAATGCGGTGCATCCACTCTGTTTCCTGGTACTAGTGACAATTGAAATTAAATATTCCTTTTACTAAAAATCACTCCCTGCATCTTTCAAAAAGACAAAATATACATGTCTTTTTAGAAAACATTTAGAAAAAGTAAATGTTGGCTTGCATAGACAAAAATACATTATTTCTGAGATAGTAAAATCTGATATTTTCTGGTTTTGGTTATTACAAATCTCCCAACATAGCATTCTGTATTACCATCTGTTTCAAGTAAGTTGCATAAAAACTTTCAAAACTTTTCACAGATGCTTCTGCAGCAACATTCTGCCTTAGTGTGCACCTTCAATAAAAGGGCCTCATATTGCACACATTTTTTCAATAAAAAGTTATCAGAACTGTACGTTTTCAAAACATGCTCTTCTACTTAAGCACCTCTTAACTAAAATTAAAATTGTTGGATGTCTCTGTTGCAGGAAAACCTTATGTGCAACTGTGAGGAGACTGATCTATTAAGACAACAATATATATATATATATATATATATATATATATATATATATATATATATATATATATATATTTTAAAATAAAAAGTTAAATAAAAACAGGTCAATGTAGGACAAATCCAAAAATTTAAAATTAAATTACACCAAAGCATCTTGTGTCTTCTTTCTCTGTGCCCTCTGTTGTTCAGTTCAAGAAGAGTCTCTGATGACATTTTCCCACCCCATTGGTGGAGGGAAAAAAAAAGAAACTTCAGGCTTGGCTTTAAAAAGGCCCTCTGTCAATCTCCGTAACTTGACCACAGGGAGGTTTGAACCATCTCCTCCCTGCATCAACACGTGGGTGTTTGTCACCGAAATTCATAGATAGGCATACTATGTTCTTGAACGTGGATTAGGTTTAGTGACTGGTACCTGAAATTTTGAAAAGTAATGTAAAAAAATGTATACGATATATATATATATATATAACTAAACTGATTTATGAAGCAGTTACCATTCAGAACTCCTATGGTAATAGTATCCTTCAATTGTGGCAGTAGATTTCTGAAAGCAAATGTAGTAGAAACCTGCAAAAGATGCACCACTGATGTCTTTGATGGTGTGGTCTGGAACAAGAAACTGCTCCTTCAAGGGTCACAAAAGAAGTAGTCAGAGGGCAGAAGTCCAAGTGCTCGAGGAGTGGTAATAATAAACTATTTTACCTTCCACCGCATAAAGATATAATCACTGGTTTCCAGTGCTTCATAGTCAAAGTCATCACAATTAAAGCTTATAGCATATTTGTAAAAAGGCTGAAACTTGCCCTGAAGAGTAAAAAAAAAAGAAAATTACATGTGAGAAAACTGTTGAGAAAAATAGAAGTATCACCAATGCTACAAATGTTAAAATAAAATGCATACCCAGTGCTTTCTGTCCACATCTTCATCTGCATCCCACTTCCTGGTTAAAAATGGCCTTTTCCGACTGATTATTTCACCAGCAAAAAATGTTGTAAGAGTGGGATACTCCTAGAAGAAAAAAAAAAAAATCAACACATCAAAGGTAGACACATGTTCAAATCACCCCTCCAAAGTGCCAACCCAACACTGCCAGCTAGAACTACTCCGCAGTACGTAGAATGCCCCATTGTACCATCTGAGAGGGGTTCCGTTGAAAGCGTTTGCAAAAGTGCAGGTACTTTGAATTAATATTAACATTAATAACTGGTTGGTAATTGGATTTATCAACTGCATACTTTGCTTTGGGCAGTTCAAGATGGATTTTTGTGAGTTTGTAAACTCCAAAATCTTACATCATATTTTAGTGATGCTCCGATTGATCGGCCACCGATCATGATCGGCCGATATTGACTAAAAATAGCTTGATCGGCGAACCCCAAATGCGCCGATCAAAAAAGCCGATCGCGTGACGTAAATCATGCAACTTTTTCACACGTGCATGCACGGCGCGCGGCACAGGTACACAACAGCAGAGCGGAGCTTGTCAGTGGCAACATGAGCTCTCCCGTCTGGAAGTTTTTCAAAGAAGAGACTCCCGCATATTGATAGCGGCTCCCTGATGCCCGCAAATTATTTAAAATCTCCCGGAATCTAGAGCGAGCAAGAGCGCGCATGCGAGTGTTTCAAATCATGTAGCATGCACGTCAGAGAGGAGAGGGAGCGAGACCTTGCGTGTGTGTGCTAGTGTGTGTGTGTGTGTGTGTGTGTGCGAAGCACTTGTAAGACAGAGAGCATCCTGATTGGCCTGTTTCTGCAAATCAACCAATCAATTGTCAGTGTGGGCGGGCTTTTATCTCTTCTCCCAAACTAAATTAACAGTCTATCTAAATGATTGCAAAAGGCATGTTGAGGTGAGTTGATAAGTTTCATTTTCATGTGCATATTATTCAGGCTAGCAAAAAACTGCTTAGACCTGTTTAAAGTTGCAACAGAAAATAAATAAAAGCAGTTTACATAAATAGTATAAGCAGCTTATATAAATAGTAAAAGTAATCTACATATTTAAACATAATTAACGAATAATTGCATAGGCCTATAGCTTATAGAAATAATATTTTATGCTTTTATATCTTTTAGGGACCACAACATGTTAGGGAGGCTAAGCGCAGAGAAGGCTGCTCCAATATATCTTAGTTCTTCCATTCAGATAGAGCTGAGATGTATTTCACATCTTTTATTGTGGAACATAACCTGCCATTCCATGTGTGTATGCACACAGGAAAGTTATTTAGGAAATAACTGTTCTGTTATATTCAGCTGTATTTGGTATACAAGTAAAGTCATGTTCTGTGGTGAAATGTCATATACAGTTAATACAGTTAATTTAGAGTTAGTTTCATTTCTACAAATGGTGCAAACTCTGCATGATTATAGATAAAAGATTCCCATTCCCCTGCCATTCTGTGATCGGCAGTGATCGGCAATCGGCAGATCATGATTTTGGTGATCGGTAATCGGCCCCAAAAATGCTGATCGGAGCATCTCTGTCATATTTGCATTGCAAGTGCTACAGAAAAGATACTGTATGCTTACAATTTATACTTACTTAAACCGAATGAAAAACAAAAAACCTTTAAATCAAAATTGGTTTGCACTGCTATGCGTTATCCATTGCAGACTCAGCTGACTACATAATGTAATGAGTAGACAGCTGACACATATAAACCCACATGTGCCAGAAGAGAGGCATCACTATCACTAGTATTATTATTATTATTATTATTATTATTACTAGGCTGATCGGTGACACTGACTCAAGCAGGTAAAACCAAGCAGGCAGTTTGATTATTGCAAAAGTTATTCTTATTTCACTTGGCCCATTTAGGATCTAAGCTCACCTCTGTCAGGCCTTTGATCTTCAGATATCCACACAAGTGGGAGTCCTCCACAGTCACATGCTGTATAAAACAAACGGTTTTAAAATATACAAGTAGCACAGGAATTACTCCTTGTAAAACGGGTGTGAACCAAAAATAAATAAATAAATAAATAAATAAATAAATAAATAAATATATATATATATATATATATATATATATTTTTTTTTACTATTCTATTGATGTTAGTAGTTATTCCAACAACTGAGTCTCTTACTTTAAAATAAATTTCTTCATAAAGCCTACAGTTTAATAAATTGAAAAACAGATTTGCCTATTTGCATTAGTTATTCCAAAGAGTCACTGCAGAAGAACCGGGTTGGCTCTAAATTAGTTTACCGTGCAAGTATCTTATGACAAGCGTCAAAAGTCAAAAAAGCTTACGTCAGTTAGCAGTAGGCTAGCAATCGGGGTTTAGGTTTCCCACATGCTGACTGTATAACAATAAACAAATTAAAGTACCGTAGACTAAACTGGCTCGACTTATTCACGTCTCTAATAAATTTACCTGCAAAACAACCTCAACGTCATAGGCGTTGCCTTTGCTCTTCTGGTAACCCCGAAACTGTGCCCCGCTGTACAGCAGGAAGTGGTGACCCCGGGCTGCTGTGTGTTTATTGGCGCAGGCGGATCAAGTGAAGCCGAGGACGGGCAGGCCGAACCGGGGTAACCGCCACTCTCTGCTCGGACAGGCATAATGACTGCCAAAGAGTCCCCGTTGGCCACCGTCATGAACTTTGTCTCTTAACAAGCAGCTGTGGAGAGAAAGGAATGACAAGCAGCAGCTTGCCAGCAGCACCATTAACTTTGCCAAATATTTCAGCTCACTGGCTAGCAGAGTTAAGTTTCATTGGCTAAACACTGGTGCTTGTCAAGTGCAAGAAATGTATTGGATAATGTCCCGAAAAGCACTGTGGGATACGGATTTCATTTAACTTTAAACAGTGGTCCAGCCCAGGCTCTCTAGCATAAAATTGTTTCTTGATGTGGCTTTTTCAAATTTATTGTTGTTTGGTTCGTTTTAAGCATCCTTATGTTTCCTTTTAGTAGGCCCACCATTAGTTCCTTCCAATCAAAAAGGTGACACAAAAATTTGTCTTACCATTTTATTTTATTTTAATTTATTTTATTTTATTTGACCTTTGTCGGTCTGTGCAACATTATGGTCAGACATACGGTGCTGTAAAATAATCATCATCTGTTAAACAAGGTGTCCACTTGTTCCCTGTAATAGTCCACATAAGTGGTGATGTGTGAAAGGGCCATCCGATTCCGCTTAAGTTCTTTATCTTGAATCTATAAAAAATGCATTAAGAAAAAGAATACACCTTAACAAGAAACTGAAAATAGATTTGAAGGAATTATTGAAAGTATTTAAGACATACTCTTTCAATAAGTCTGGTTTTCCAGGCATTGGCACGGTTGATAAGTTGACTTTCTCTGTCTCGGATTGTGAGAAGGTGGTTTTCATGAGCTGAAGCCAATGCACCCATTACCATCTCTTTGTCTAAAAACAGCTATTAAAAAACACATAGATACCATTGATTAAGTAGCCTAAATATTAAAAAAGTTATAGCTGTAACTATTTGGATTTCCAACTAAATCTACCATGTTCACATCTTCAGACAAGTCTTCCACTCCACTGTTCTTTGCAACTTCATCAGCTGTTGCAGTAACAATCTCCTGCAATTTCTCATGATAACTAACCTCCAGATCTCTACATTGTGCAAATGTATGGTAATGTTAAAGAAAGTCAAAATAATACAGTAGCCTTACCGTTAAATGTGTTTTCTTTTTCTTATATTATCATTTGCCAACAGTCATTTAAGTCAATTTTAAATAGACTGTATCTTAACAAATCTTAAAGGATATATGTCTTGAGCAGTTTCACTGAAGTTGCCAATCATTTCTGTGATGGTGACGTCAAGCTTTCTGATTATCATCTGAAAAGAACAACTGTACAGTAAATTAAAAAGCACTAGTCTAATGTATGCAACAAACAATGCCCTTCAAGATTGAAAAACACCTACCTCCAATTGGCTGATTAGTTGAAACTCCTGAGTAAGTAAACTATTTTGCAGTTGGTCGATCTCATCCGTGCAAGCTGTCAAAATCTGTGATGTTGGAGCTGATTCTTTCTTGATCTTTTAAAAGAAAAAGCCTATCATAGCTTTATGTGCAACAATCATGTGTCAAATCACTGTGGCTGTTTTGTTTACCTCTCTGAGATGCTCCTCAAATTCTTCTAATATCTGCTTTTCTTTCTGCCGGATGTCCGTCGTGGCTTTTTCATTACTGCTGAAGAAGGAGTTCACCTCAGCTTGTCTTTGCTTATGCTCAACCAAGCCAATTTCACATAACTGCACACACAGTTTTGTCATTTTCTCTTTAAATGTAAATATAGGGTCAAGGAGTCACAAGTTAGTTTTTTTTTTTTTATCTAGAAATGATTCTTTAAACATTTGAAAACTCTGAAGGATATGTGTTCAGACAAGCAGCTATTTCTGGCACACTTTGCAGCTCATTTGCCTGTGGATCATCTTTGAGCATTTGTTCAAACAGAGAAGACCCATTCAGTGACTCCACAAAAGCATTCTGTGGAAATGAAGATAAAGACTTGACATAATGGAACGCTGTGAGCATAGTGGACCACAGCTGCAAGACAAACTGTAATACCATGTGTAATTGTAGTTCATCTTGTTTTGCTTTCAAGGTTTCAGCTTTTTTTGCTGTCTCCACTTCTTCCAGCTGGAGTTGCTGAAGTGCAATCTGGAATTTGACTGCAGCTTCCTTTTTCTGTGTGTAATTTATACATTTTCAACTTTATAGAATACATTATACTCAAAATTTCAAAAAAAGAATCAAAGCAAAATAAAAGTCATACTTACTATTTCACTGTTGATATATCTGTAGTCTAGATATCTTACATTTGGAAAGAAGGCAATAATGAACAATTTGTAATTGTCCTCTTTACTTAAAGGATTTCCAGAAAGGTTAAGTGTAAACAAGTTCTTCAATTTCCCAAGATATTTTACCTTTGAAAGCAGTTGACATGGAGTTAGGTTCTTCTAATAATACAAAGTAGCCCAAGCATTCATCATACAACAATAATCTTATAATGCGAGAAATTGTCTTACTTCATCCAACTGTTTTAGATTGTTGTTGGCAATGTTGAAAAAAAAAAGTTTCTCAAGAGAATCCATATTTTCCAAGACAGAAATTCTGTTATTAGACAAGTTTAACTCTTCAAGCTTCTTCAGAGACTCCAGACCCTCAATTTTCTCTATGTGGTTGAATGACAGATCTAAAAACATTAGTTTGTTTAAGTAGGCTAAATGGTTGTCTATTTTGTTGCATTTACAAAATGTGGTTAATTGGGTTAACAAAGAGAGAAATGTAAAAAGACTCTTAATCTTACTAAGAGAAACCAAATTAGTGAGACGGCCCAGACCCTCAATCTTCTTTATGGCATTGTTGTTTAGGTGAAGAGTTGTTAAGGAAGTAAATTCCCAGAGGCGCCGGATCCCGGTAACACCTGCAAATAAATTTGTTTTAGGCTACAAGACCAAAAATATAACTTATAATATCTGATAAAACTGATAATACCACCAATTGTGCACCAATCTTACGTTTGTATCCTAAATCTAGTATAAAGACCTCACTAAACTCGAGTTGCTCTTCTTGAGTAACGTGTCCAGGCTTTTTTGACTGCAAAGACTCCTCGAAAACAAATGGGTTTTGCTTTTTTCCTTTACTGTCCATAGTGCACTTGACCTGTATAAGCTTTAGGATTTAGGGAAGTTTAGTTGATAGTTGTGTGGTACTTAAAATCTGTAAAAAGCTATCACTCAGGAACTAGCTACACTCATCCCGTACAAATTATGTTTACTCAACGTTGCATAGCAACATGCTGCATTCAGTGAAGTAGGTTTAACTCTAACTCGAGTTAGAGTTGTGAGTAATCAAATTAAAATTGGATTAAAATGAAAAAGGAATTCTGATATAAATGTGTTGCCGCTATAGTGTTATATAAAACATATAAATGTTTGGCTGGCTGCTATAGCTTCAGTGTTTAGTGTCATAAAATGCAACATAATCAAAACGTACCCTCTAAGTTTAAAATGTTTTCTGTTTTCATCACATACGTTTTTTGATAATCGACTAATAAATGAACTAAAGTAGGGTATTTATTTTAGGTGCTTTAATTGTGAAATGGGGCATTGTTGAACCCACATTTGGATGCTGAACATGACTGACAATATTGTCATCCAGACAAATTTTACGGCAGGATTTTTTATCCAATAGAATCACAGTGTGGGCGGGCATCACGGTTCGCCTTCGGCCTCCCTGTCATTCCTGAGCGGTTTGTTTGTTGTCAAAATGGAGTTTTTACTTGGCAATCCATACAGCACGCCTGTTGGCCAATGCATAGGTAAGTTTGCTGAATGAACATTACTGTAATGTACATGCCACACCGTCTTAACTATAAAAAATAGGACATATATCGCGAAACTGGAAAGAGACAACTAGCAACTATCATCGCAGCAAACGTCATTAACTTGGAATGAGCTTACAGCTAATGTTAGCCAGTGCTAACCTCTCTCCTCCATCACAACAAATACATCATAACAAATACGCAATAGGTTCTGCGGTAAAGAGTTGAGTAATATATTTTGTTACGCTCTGACAATTTCTTAAGTTTCCAACAAAGCTAACCTTGGGTAGTTGATAATTGTTCAGACAAACAGTCCTGTGTGTAAGTCTGGTTGCAAAAAAAAAAAAAAAAAATATATATATATTTTTTACATCTTACCCGAATTAGATGTATACTTCATAATAGTATAAATTCCTAATAATATAATTTGATCTAAAGTATTTTTGGTAATATTGCATTTTGTTGCTTTGTATTTATACCAAACATAAACTGTTGGTTTATAAAGCACGTACAATACATATTTTAAAGCTTTAAAGCTAATTTTGAAGGTTGCAGAGATGGGGATCAACTTGTGTTACACATATTACAATATAGAGGTGTGACGAATGATGTTTGAAAAAATTAAGAGAGAAAGTCAAAGAGATTAGCTCTGTTGGCACTGCATGGCACAGCCTAGTTAGTCATGTGACCAGCTGCCTTAACTTATGCAGTGTCATTTCCAGTCACTGGTCATTTCTCAGGGCTTGGAAGAGACACACGACACAGTGGGTATTCAACTCCATTATTTAGGCTCTGACTGTTCATTTCACAGTCAGAGGAAGATTAGACTTTTTGTCTTTGGCTCTTATATATATCTGGCCTTGACCTGACAATACCCTTGAGGAGATTACATGGGATATTCCTGATGAAGCTGGTTAATACTTTCAAACAGGGAGGCCAGAGAAGACATTCACCCAAAGTTGTGTTACCCTGCTTTTACTAAACAAGAAAATACCTAATGTGATTGCAGAGTAGGAGGCGATTGCATACTTAAGTCAAAGTCTAACTTGTGTAATGCTGTCATCTTGGCCAGGTCACTCTTGGAAAATAGATTTTTAATCTCAATGAGGATATCACCAGGTTAAATAATAATAATAAATAATAATAATAATAATAATAATAATAAAAATTATCATAGTCTTCCAGCACTGTAACAAGACAAAATCGGAATCAATTCAGTGACTTCACCCCATAAAAAACCCACAGATTCCTTGAACGGAAAGCCTGGTGATAACCTCCCACAGTCAGGAATGCACTATTTCCTGGCTGTAGACAAAATAGACTTAATAGTCAAGTGTGATCAGGATACCAGGTCGGTCTTTCTGCTGATCTTTTTTACTGTACTACCACTGTCACAAATGAGATCACATCAGCCATAATCACCCCATGGTTTGATTTACTTACTGAGCATCAATTCAGGAAATATGCCAAAATTTAGCATCAAGTATGGCAGCTGGCAGAGCACAGTTGACTAAAATTTAGCCTCTGCAATAGTCGTCTGTAATCAAGAGCTGTGTTCAACTGTTTTTCTGCAGAAAGGGCAACTGATGGAGGCCTCCAGAATGAGGACTGGACTCTCAACATGGAAATCTGTGACATCATAAATGAGACTGAGGAAGGGTAAGGCTGTTGTACATTTGAAAACCTCATCATCGCATCAATATTTAAGTTGTCAATCAAGTTCAACTCTCCCTGCAAAAAGAACATTAATACCTACGCTTCTACTGAGCAACTAAATCCCTATACCACTCCATTATTATATATTTATATTATATTTTGGTTTAAGTGAACCATTAAGTGAACTCTGATTGGTATCTTTCACTTGGAATTTTCACCTTAAACCACAGCTTGGATAAAATCATTTTATTAACTTTATTAGAACTGACTGGTTTGTTGGAATTTTTATTTTTTATTTCCTGTAGCACTTCTTCTAAATTCTTCTTAATTCTTCTTCTGCATTCCTTATGCTTACACAGACCCATTGTCTTGGCATGCAACATGGCACACATACAAACACGCAGGAGTTCAGTTTCACTTTACACAAATATTATTGTGTTGAAAATTGCTATAATGTGGATATCTGGTTTTCCACATATTATATTATTATATATTATTTTTATATTATATATTCCATATACATATTTCACTCATTCATTCATTTTCTACCGCTTAGTCCCATCACGGGTGACTGGAGCCTATCCCAGCAGCTTTGGGCCTGAGGCGGGGTACACCCTGGACAGTGGCCAGTTAGTTGCAGGGCTAACATTTAGAGAAAGACAACCATTCACTCTCACATTCATTCACTAGGGACACTTTAGATTTGTAAATTAACCTATACATGCATGTCTTTGGATGGTGGGAGGAAGCCGGAGTACCCGGAGAGAACCCACGGTAACACGTGGAGGACATGCAGACTCCTCACAGAAAGACCGTTGGCCAAGAATGTTTGAGTCGGAATATTTCACTCAACTGATTTAAAATACTTTGCGAATGAGTTAAAAATTCTCAAACATGAGAGAGAATCCCAAACCTCTGCATGCTTAGAGGGTTTTGATGTTGCCTTGGGAAACAAATAACATGATCAAAGAGATAAACAGATGGTCTGATGGTTAGATGCTACCTTAGTCAAAAAGCTTTGAGAATAGTTATTCCAACAAGTAATAAATCAATGAAAATATCATGTTCTCTGTTGTATTGCTTAAGAATTAGAAGAAGTAATTATTAAGATGTATTTTTTCTTATCTTTCCCCTCAGGCCAAAAGACGCTATGCGGGCATTGAAGAAGAGACTGAGTGGGAACAAAAACTTCAGAGAAGTGATGTTGGCCCTGACTGTAAGATGCGTCTATCAGGAGTTTTTGTTTAAAGCTAATATAAAAAACTTAGTTCTTTTTTTCTTTGTTTAAACTTGAATCATACACAAATGTCTTTGTTAAGTCTTAAGTGCTAAGTGATAAGTGCTACATCATGCCATGCTTTTATCTTCTGCAGGTGTTGGAGACATGTGTGAAGAACTGTGGTCACAGATTCCATGTCCAGGTGGCCAACAGAGATTTCATAGATGGTGTTATGGTCAAAATCATTTCACCCAAATCTAATCCTCCAACCATTGTACAAGACAAAGTGTTGTCACTCATACAGGTATTGGTTTGCTTGTATTCTTGTAAAAAAATGGTTGGTGGTGTTCTCTGGCCTCTTTATTTCAGATTTGGAAGGTGGGGACTATTTGTTTAACTTAATTTCCTTGGTGTTTCATTAAAGACTGCTTGCTTGGGCCATTGTGGTCCATAGCTGATGTTCTCCATATCTCCTTCTGGATGGCATCTACTTATTTATAGTGCTGTAGACCTCCAGTATAATTCATTTTAAGAAGGGTTCTCTTTTTGCTCTTTGTTTTATTTACACCATTAGAATCAGTGGCTGTTCAGACCCCAAATAATCACCTTACCTTTTTTTAGCTGGGCACTTGGCATTACAATCCTCCTGCGTCCACATGTGATTAGATATTACTAAAGCTACGCCTGCATGTGCTTTACTTCCTGTTGTGTCTATTATAAATCAATTAATGATGATGATAATAATAATAATAATAATGGATTAGATTTTATATTGCGCTTTTCTCCCAAGGGACCAAGGGACTCAAAGCACTTACTGGCCGCCCATTATTTATTCATTCATTTTCTACCGCTTAGTCCCGTTAGGGGTTGCAGGTGACTGGAGTCTATCCCAGCAGCTTTGGGCCTGAGGCGGGGTACACCCTGGACAGTGGCCAGTTAGTCACAGGGCTGACATTTAGAGACAGACAGTCACAGACAACCATTCACTCTCACATTCATTCACTAAGGACACTTTAGATTAACCTATACATGCATGTCTTTGGACATTATTTATTCACTCCACAGTCATACACTGGTGGTGGAAGGCTACATTTGTAGCCACAGCTGCCGACTGACATTGCCACACATTAAAAGCCAGTGGCGCAACCATTGATTCAGTAATCATCATACTGTATATAAGGCAGCAACAGGCTTGTATCATTTACATTATAAATATAATTTAATCAGGACACAAATACATTCACTCCTCGCAGGATTTGAGCGTGTTCAACCCCCAGTTAATGTTGTCCACTTGGAAGCCAAACACTCACATTAGTGCAAGGTCTGTCCAAGGCCTACAGGTTTTTCTTGACAAACTGTTGTGTCCTCAGGTTTATGCATTTTGTTTTAATGCCGGGTTTCATTGACCTTGTCAATATTTGTGATATGGTAGGCTTGGGCTGATGCCTTCAGGAGTAGTCCTGATCTGACTGGAGTGGTCCATATTTATGAAGAACTGAAGAGAAAAGGCTTTGAATTTCCAATGGCAGACCTTGATGCACTGTCGCCGATCCACACACCACAGAGGGTAAAAGGATGCACAAAACTACTTCACATTACAACAATATATGTTTGTTTTATTTATTGTATTTTTATTCTCACAGGGTACACCTGAAGTAGACCCTGCCATGCTTAAATATTTAGCCCCTGCCCCTCCTGTTGCTGGTCCTCCCAAACCTGCCCCAGCTCCCGTACCTGCCACTCAGGCAAACACCATGACCAGTGTACAAGGACCCATCACAGCAACCCCTGAACAGGTGACAGATGGAAATAAGAAATGAGATTGGGTGGACTTGCAGTCTTCCTATAATCTTTGAATGTCTGTACTTTCAGATTGCGAGACTACGTAGTGAGTTGGACATAGTCAGAGGAAATGTCAAAGTAATGTCTGAGATGCTAACAGAGATGGTTCCTGGCCAGGAAGATGCTTCTGACCTTGAATTGCTTCAGGTATTTTAAATATACTGTAAATGACGTACATTTACTAGTTTTACAGTGTTACAGTCTTCAACCAGTAGGTGGAGTTGTGTCATCAGAATCAGGTTCATTGCCAGGTAAAGTAAAAAGGTTTACACACGAAACTTCAGGGAGACTTGGAATGTCTGATATTAATCACACTGGAATAAATTGGTAATTATTGCAACACAACAAGCCTATGGACTTTGATTGATATCACGCAAAGAAGCAACAGGTAAAACATTTAGCTGCCTAGCGCATCAAGCCAGAGCAGCACTGGGTCAACACATCATAGCACAGCACTGGGCTGGCTATATACAAGGAATGTGTATGTGCATGTCGGTGCAAAAACACAGAATAAAGTTACAAAATATATATATTTTTTAAAGTACTCAGATACAGTTGTGCTGATAAGTCCTCCCTACCCTGGCCGATTTTGGGATTTTATTTTTATTTTTATTCTATTTTTAAGAGAATATGAATGATAACTTTTTTCACTCATAGTTAGTGGTTGGGTGAAAACATTTATTGTCAAACAATTGTGTTTACTCTTTTTAAATAACAGAAAACAGAAACTATCCAAATGACCCTGTTTGAAAGTTTACATACCCCAGTTCTTAAAACCGTGTATTTCCACCTTTAACATCAATGACAGCTTTAAGTATTTTGTGTTAGTTTTGGATGAGGCTCTTTATTTTCTCAGATGGTAAAGCTGTCTTGCATGAACTGCACTTTTGAGATCTCCCCAATTGAGCCACTCAGGTTTTTTTTCATTCATATTTTCTAAAAAATGGCCCAAATAAAAAATTACAAAGTCTGTAAACTTATGAGCACAACTGTAAATACTATAAGATATAAAAAGTAAGATATATTTTGTGTGTTGGGGAATGTGTGTCATACCAGACACAACTTATGAATGCTATGTTAAAATTTCTGGAGATGGCAATAAAACCAAAACAAAAAGCAGGAGTTAATTTACAACCAAATCCAGATGTTTCAATGCATCTAACATAATTCTCAGGTGATGTGGCTTCTGACTTGAACTTGTAAGAGTCTACTCTGTTGTGGAAACAATTTGTTAAAATTAATACAACAATGGATCTCAAATTGGCATTTTTTGTATGAATTGTATGTATTGATCAATCATTCTTTGTATCAATTCTAAGATCAATCATTAATCGTAAATAATTTTGTTATAGGAACTGAACAGGACGTGCAGGGCTATGCAGCAGAGAGTAGTTGAGCTTATTTCACGAGTCTCTAATGAGGAAGTTACTGAAGACCTGCTACATGTCAATGATGACCTCAACAACGGTTTTCTTCGTTATGAAAGGTACTGACCAATCAACTGTGAGGTATTTTCTATGTAATAGAACAACATTGAGTAAGTGTGTCTTTTCTGAAAGACCACCAGGATGTCACAAAGATATTAAAACAACCAATTTTGAGAACTGTTATGAACAAAACTAGATCAAATTTATGCTGTTGATGTGTAACCCTCAAAAACATCTGTTATATGTGCAGGTATGAAAGGTACAGATTGGGTAGAGCCATGCAGAATAATGGGGTGAGTACCATTAGCACCAAAGAGTTATAAGGAAACACCAAATTATTTACCTTCATTTGCATAGTTTGAAGCACCTTATACATTATGGTATTAGACAATGTTGTATATAAATACTGTATATATTTAGTTGGTGAATGTATGATTTATTGTACATAAATTCTTTAGCAATAGTCATTTGCCAGAGGATTTTCTAATATATCTCACATATGGTAGTGTTTGGTTTGCATGTTAGTGATTTATCTATGTGTACTCTCTGTTTGTGCTGTGGCTAGCTAACAGAGGCAAGTATAACAACAGTTGCTTATTTTATCCAAACCACACATAACTGACAACCATCTTTCCCTTTGTCTCAAACTATTCTGTTTGTATACCCAATTAATAGACTATATCTTACTGTAGATGTTAGAATTTGCAGTTGTTATAGAATGTATAAACTAATGTAGTTTCCTTCAATTGTTGTTTTAAATTTGCTGACTGGCATGGCTGTGCACTTTTTTTTTTAGATGCTGAATGAGGCCACAGAGGACAACCTTATAGACCTTGGCCCTGGCTCTCCAGCTGTAGTCACACCCAGAATCACCTCAGGTCCTCATCTCCAGTCCACTACAGGGGCGACTGCCTCCCCAACACATAATCCCTCTACGTCACTATCTTCTGCACCTGCTTGTCTGGGTAAGAGGTCTGCTTTAACACAGAACAAAAAGTTGTTTAAAAACTACAGAGAATACTCTATATATACTTTGCCCAGTTTATTGCGAGTTTTTATCTGCCACATAAGTTCAAATCAGCTGCATTCGGCTTCAGCTTTGGCATTGGATGCGCAGCTTAGTGTTAATAAAGCTCATAATCTTGCTGTTAATGGAAAATCAGACCAGTAAACTAAACTGTTGTAAATGTCTGCAGGCTGTAATAGGGTGGTTTAAACTTGTTTCTTTTCCGTCGCTGTCCTTTTCAGATGTAGGAGCAAGCAGTGTAAGTGGAACCCTGTCAGGTCAGAACCATGATGACTTTGACATGTTTGCCCAGACGAGGAGTAGCTCTCTGGCAGAACAACGCAAAAAGTATGTTTATTATTTGATGACTGTATTGTGTGTATTTTATTACACTATTCTACTGTAAATTAGAGCGGCAAAGTGGTTAGCACGCCTGCCTCACAGCAAGAAGGTCCTGGGTTCGATTCCCATCCAGGGCAGGACCTTTCTGTGTGGAGTTTGCATGTTCTTCCTGTGTCTGCGTAGGTTTCCTCCGGGTACTCCGGTTTCCCCTACCACTAAAAACATGTACAATATAGGACTACAGATGGAAATTAGCTGTTAAGCTATAATCTGGTACAAGCATCTCTGCTCCGGCTTAATGTAGACTGTACGCTGTCTTAAAGAAATAAACAAATCTAATAATTAACATTTGTTTTTTGGTGTTTTTAGTGTAACATATGAAGACCCTCAGGCTTTAGGCAGCCTGGCCTCAGCGTTGGATGTAAGACAACAAAACACTGGAGGGGTGAGTACAAGCATTTATACTGGTGTTTCTCAGTGGTGGAGTGTAGTGTAGATGCCCTGTTATTTTAATTCTTTCAGTGTTTTATCTAAGTGAAAAAGGCTACCTACCCAGGTTCTTGATCAATTAAATAATTATAGACTTCATTCCCTCTTCAAAAACTGCCAAAAGGTACTTGTCATCATTTACTTTAATGTTAGCTCTTTATAAACATTTTATTTAATAGGGTGCTACATATTCTTTCTTGTTTTGTTTTTTCCACTTTCATTTTTTTATTGAATGAACCCTCCATATATTTCTCACTTTCTACCCTGTCTACCATTGTCTCTTGCATTTTTGACTTCTCTTCTGTCTCTCTCTGCACTATGGGCTATGCTGTGGTGGGGCCTGCTGTCTTTCTTCTCTTGTGTAAGGTGTTATTCTGTTGTTGATTCAGCTGAGGGTAAAAGGGGATGATAACCCAGCAGATCAGGAGCTGCCCATAGACAGCTGGCTTATCACCCAAGGAATGGTGAGGACTCCATCCTCGGTGTGTCCTCCTGTCCTGCCCCTCTCATATGTTCAGCGTCTCACTCGCTTTTAGCTTCTCTAGACTCATCTATCCACCATATATAACTTTCTTCACACAGGCTGCTTCACCTCTGTACTGGAATGCTTATACACACCCGACACTTATACTATAGTAGTACTTACTGACTTATAGCTTTACTGTACTTTATGATATATTGAATAAGGCTACTGTTGTTGAACTCTCCACTCCTGCATTTGTAATAATGAAGCTAAAAAAGTAACTGGGTGTTACATATGCTATAATCACCATTTCATAACTGTCATGCTCTAATGAAAGAGTAAAATTACTACACAGCATTATCCTGTATTATCCTTTCTTTCAGTGGACTTCAGATAATACACTAAATATCCCATTCTAACCAGTAATATGTCTGATAACCATCTCAATAAAAATAAATGAACTAAAATATTTTTAATAGTGTAACATGTAGTTGGTTAATAGTGTTTAATGTTTTGATATAATGCAATTTTTACTGAAGCAGCACAACGTTTGTAAGTAATATGTGAGCACACATAGACTCTCTCTATCTGTTACTTTGATTTATTAAAGAACCTTTGTTAAAATCTTGGTTCTGCCAATACTGGACCATGATTTAATACATGTTTTGTGTATGAACCTCTCCAGGGGTTGGTTCTCCAGGACTGATTTAAAGTCCAAAGATATGGGAATAACATGATGGTTGTTATTTAAGGATAAAGAGATTGTTTAAGTAGAAGTTAACCAAAATTTTCTTAGAGTATCAAGTCACCCGATACACCCGATAAAGTCCAACACGAACACAGAACACATTTGTGTTGTCACGCAACTTCCCTCCATCACAGCCATTTTTTACATACTGCACCGTTACCTGCGTTTGTGTAATAGTTGTGAGCATGTTGTGGGGTTGCCCTGCCTCACAACAACCCCTGTGCTCTTAGCATTTCCCATTCAATCAATCTCTTAAATCACATCCGAGCAATTTGATAATTAACTAATGATGTGGAATAATTAACACTGCTGTGTCACATTAGTCTGCAGCTGGTGAGCTGTGTAAGCACTACAGAATTAAAAGAAATACACAACATGCACTTCTAGTTTCACAGAAGCACATGATGCTGGTATAAGTGCACAGACTCGATGGGGAAATGTTTTTTGTTGCCACACATTTTATTTTGCTTTCATTTCATTTTAATTACCTTTTTAAGCCTTTGGTGATTCGTATTCTGATTTTTCTGTTTTTTTTTTCTTTTCCTGTGGTCGGGATGATGTTTCTTTTCTGTTATGTGGCTTGATGCTGCCCTTTGGTTTGCCCATGGCTTTGGCCCATAGATCCCAGTATCGCAATCCTCTGTCAT
The DNA here is from genome assembly GCA_024416835.2 of Perccottus glenii. Taxonomy (NCBI): domain Eukaryota; kingdom Metazoa; phylum Chordata; class Actinopteri; order Gobiiformes; family Odontobutidae; genus Perccottus; species Perccottus glenii. The sequence continues at coordinate 14,698,567 of CM044553.2, forward strand.
GGATGACATAGAGGAGTGGCTCTGTGCTGATGTGGTGAGGCTTATTTACCTAGATTTCTCTTCATCTTCCCTCTTCTATCTTTGGGTTGTTTTTTGTCCTATCATCTCATACAACTTAATACATTGTAGTTTCTGCCTTTGCACTGTTATTGTCTCCATTTTATTTATATCTGTGCTTAAGATCCATTCAATGCAAGGTCTGTCAAATGACTGTAACATATTGTGAATACTAGTAGCTTGAAATACTGCTAATAATGCTTCTTAATACTGTATATGCATGTGGACTTTTGGTGTGTAACTTAAAATCTCTGGGTTTCATTATAAGCATATTAGCAGTTTTTATATATATAACTTTGTCATGTTTAGTGTTATCTTGCTTTTTTCTTTGCTAACTTTTTCCCCTTTTACAATACCTGAAGGTTGTGTATGACTTGTGTTATTTTTAACCACTTTAGAAAGGTGACACAACTGAGGAGGGGGTAACCAGTGAAGGTACAAAGTCTTTCTACATAGAGATTGTGTGTTTCCTCTTTGACAGTATTCCTATACCTCTAAGACCAATGTTATTGTTTATTGAATTCCAGAGTTTGATAAGTTCCTTGAGGAGCGAGCAAAGGTGGTTGACCCTCAGCCATCTACCCCGGGAGGTAACCCTTCTAACCCTGCTCCTGCTCCCAGTGGATCGCACAAGAAGGCGGAACGGACAGAAGATGCACTCTTTGCCTTGTAGACTGTTCTTGGAAAATCCTAATCTCTCTCAAGGGGCATCCAAAGGTCTTTACTCTTAATAATTTTAAAGGACCTAGTCTGGCCCCACTGCATTCCTGTCCACCAGTAGTGTAGCAAATGATGTCCTCTTCAGTATTGCACTCATACCGGGTTCCAACAATGTTTACTGCATTTTTTGTATGGATGTATTAATATTAATCTGTATTGCATCTATTTGGGACTCTTTGCCAAAAGAAGACATCTCATTGTTTGTCAATTTTATAACTGCCAAGAAAGAAATAACAATACAAAAAAAGTCAGTATGCAAACACAATTATGGAATGAGATGTTATTTTACAATGTGCAGCTAATCTGCTAATTTATATTTTGTTTTTCAGTACCAATGCTGCTTGCTCAATTCATGCAAATATTGTGGTTATAAATACTTAACACATTTACTTATGCTTAAACATAAATGTATGTGTAAAATTGCAACATGTTTCATTTGCAGTTTTTCTGATGCAGGACTAATGTTAGCAGATTAATTTTGCTAACTCGGAAAGTGGTAGCTAAATCATATCTGAAATTATTATATTGAGTATTACAACATTACTTGTACTGAAGGGAATAAATTAGCGACATATTAAAAGACTAAGAGGAAGGGAAATGAACTTTATCAGTTGTGCTCAAACATTTTTATTTTTTTATAAAAGAAGAAACTTAAAGCTTTAAAGACTTTGGTGTTTCCCGGACATTTTCCTTCCCCTGCTTAATTTATGGGCATTTTGAATCAAAAACAAATCAATATTTTGAACTTTGTGTTAACAAGATTGTTACTATTTTTCTAGGGGATGGGAAATGGACTTTAGATTAACTTAATTTTGCACATATTTTTTCTAATGTTTGAATTATAGTGCTTGTTCACTGTATGAAAGACAATAGACATGGTGCAATTACTACAAGACTACAATGGAAATCAAATGCACACATAGTATCTCATTTATTAATATGGCTTAGGGCTTGAAACATAAGAAAAAGGGCACTTCCAAAAACTCAGAATTAAATTATACATGCATATTGACATGGTTATGTATACTCATCTCCACATACATCAGATGGGTATATTAACACAAAATTTTATTGCAGATTTTATATCTATATACCTCAGAATGCAGATTATTATTTCATATATCTGGTTAAAATGGATTGTAGTACTCTTAAATAGAAAGTTATATATTATTTGATCCCCTGTTTTTTATAGTTAAATTGTATTTGTATGGTTTGATTATTGTTTTGAGGATTTATACTGAAACATTCAGAAGAGAAGCACAATTGTACTTTTGATTTGTAATGTCACTTTTTCAATCTCTTTTCTTTTTTTCTCTTTAACACTTCAGAATTGATTTGAGTTGGAAGCTATCTCTGTCTGACGTTTCTCTTTGGTTTGAAAACACAATTGTTGGCAAAAAAAAGTGTGTTTATGTTAGCTTTAACTGTTTTTCCAATACCTTTTTATTTCAGTCCCTGAGGCCAAATCCTCTGTCAAGTTGTTTCAGATTCCCTAACATCCAAACCTATGTTACCTTACCTAAGTATTTTGCTTGTATAAGCCATTGTTCAATTAGTAATGTACACTTATCACAAGAAATATCAGTAACAGTGATAATGAATAATCATTAGATATGTTTATTCACAAGTAATTGTTACTACTGGTTGAACTTGCCAGGTTACTAAAATAAATACCAAGAAATAACCAGGAAAGCTTACATTATGTATTTATCTGAATTTGTCTTAGACTATATTGTGTTACTTGTTGAAGCAGGCCTAACTGCAACATGTATTCCTCTACATATGTTAATTTAGAAATGGCCGCAGATTGTTTATAATACTGAACGCTCATGTTTTGTGCACATGGAAGGGAATTTGCTGCCAGCTGATGGTTGGATTTCAGTTTGACCTAATGCACATGTATAAATGCCTAATAAAAGACTAGCAATGTATGGCCTTACCAACTGTTTGGGGTCATTTCAGGATTTCAAAGCTGATGCAACCTGCCTTCAATCTTCACTCTGCAGTAACCATTTACAAGTTACCTCAGGCTCTTACCTCAGGCTCTTTCAGTTTTATGTGTTCCGTCATGTCTGTCAAAAACACACCCTATCTGCTACAATACATCATTCAATGCTGACTGGCTTTTTGGCCATGGAGTGCAGCAACAACACTGATGTGCTACTTCAGGTCACTGACCTATATCCTCATTATAACTTCACATAGATTTAAGACTCCCTCTAAAAGGACAATCTCTTTATTATCCCCTTGGGGAAATTCCTTGTCCCCCACCAGTTTGCCCAGCATGTTTTTGACATAAGAATTTAAATGTAATAAGCCTACAAATTATTGCTTATATCAATTTATTGTTTATTTAACCCACTGAATACATTAGATAGCACAGTTGTCACTTTAGCAGCCATGCTTTGTAGCTACTATTTTGAGAGAAATACATGATGTAATCATTGTGCTCCATCGTGTGACGCCAGATCACCCCACTCGGTTTGGGAGCTCCTGATTGGACAATTTCACTGGTTCTACAGGAGGAGCTCTTTTCGATTCAAACAAGCTTGAATGTCCGTAGCCACGCCTGCATTTTTCCCATTGGATATTTGAGACAAGCCCACAATAAACACACGCATGCTGTTTTACTCTAAATGCAGTTTCTATTAAAATTGTTTGATTAAATTTGACATTAAACATGCACTGGCGCATACATTACCACCACGATAATCTAAAATGACATTGTTCAATAGATTTTAACTCTGACTTTTCAAAATTGTTTCAGATAGTATTTTTAAAACAGAAACAATTTTACCCGCTGAATTACTTTTCTTTGGATAACTTTGTCCATTCGTACATTGTGGCAGAAAGAATGGCCTACTTTCCAAATCCAGACTTTTTTTTAGCTAAACAGTCTTATGAAAGACACCGATTGGATGATGCTCCTGTCACTCAACCTCCGATGGGCGGGATGTTTGGCAGCCGCTGTTAGCATGTTAGTCCTGAAGAGCTCTGTGTTTAGCTTGACTGGACAAGTTTACCCGGACGTTTTTGGACCGGGTTCTTAGTTGACAGATCAATACAAAGTTGCTCCTCACTGTACGTGTATTCATCTCGGTTTTGATTACGCGTTTTTACAAATGTAGAGAAGTTGGAAGTTTGAGTTTTCACTTTTTGCAGTTCGATTGTCTGTTCAGTCTACAAAGGAAAGCCAGGCAAAAGAATAAAGATGAACAGCCTTTCTTTTGACGATCCTACACTGGATAATTTGGATCCAACGCTATCGCTGCATGACCCTAGCGATATTGATACGGCTCTTTTAAGCGATATTGATGGTAAGAAATTATTACGATTATTAACTAGCATTATCTCTGTCAATAAAACTCCAATACACTTGTATAATTTCCAATCACTGACTTTGTACCTCCATAGTTGTTTGGCTTTACATTTTAAATTAATTTAATTTGTTTCAGTAAATTTTTGTTTGGTTTACCATTCAAATAGATCAGTCACTTAAACCAATTAGCCTGGTGAGATTGGTTAGTCTGATGAATGTTATAAATACGTCTCGTGTGCAGAATTGCTATGATTTCGCACGTTACCACAATGTACGTATTAATGTATTTTAAAAGTGGCATTTCTAGTATAGCAGAGGTAAGTTAGCAGGCGAGGCTAACACGCTAACTACTGCTAGCGCCCCGCCCCCGTCTCTCGTTAGACGGAGGTTACTGCAGTTCATTCCACTTTGCTGAGTACACCGGGCAAAGTATGCATCTAAATAAACAGCTTACAACATTCATTCACGTATGGGTTACTCCGTTAGCGTTAAAATTATTATTTAAACCCCTAGACGGTAGCCTGTTTTTGTTTATTACGTGTATGTAATTTCAGTGCACGTTTAAATTATTTACTACGGTATTTTACATTTATGCTACTTCTCTTATACATGTTAACTGATAATAAACTTAAGACAGACTGTAATATGTCCTGTGTAACGCGCAGTGTCTAATGTATGCCCTGTAGCATCCGGATGGCATTGCTCCAGTGTTTGACCGAAAGTTACCCTGAGTGATGTTGCTCGATGGTAACCTCGTTTAGAGCCTCAGACAAGCTCTGCCTCTCTTCAGCGGCATAGCGAGTCTGCTAGGCGCGTTCTGATTGGCCGAGAGCGATCACCTCATACAAAACGCTGCTTTACAAATCCAGTGCTGCGGTTATGCAGGCACAACACAATACTGCACTCTTCACAACTTGTGTATCAAGCCTCTAACTGCTGTTGTGTTTTTACATCAATTATATCAGTTTAGTGTTGGCGATACAGTCATTTCAGCAATAGCTGCGATGCAGTGTTTGCCACAGGAAATTTGTCTGTTAAGGTGGTAGCTAAAAAAATATTTACCTACAGATTAATTTATTTATGGACTTCAAATATTTGTCCCAAATGCCCTAAAACCCTGCCTCTGGTCTCTGCTTCCACATGTATGTTCCACAATGGAGGTCAAAAAGGTCAAATTATTACAAAAACTGATATTACATGGACTTTATGTCAGAAGACACTAGTCAAGGTGGTGCTTATTGTCAAAGTGCCCTCCTTAACTAAAGAGTGCTGTGGGAATCACTGGCTGCAATCTATTCATAGCTAGAGCACACATAGTTGAAGAACAGTAAACAGAGTATGTTTACACACAAAGCATGAAGCCTATTCACGTATTTACAAGAGTTTATTATTCTGGCATTAATCCTAATTTGTAAATTGACCAAAATTGGTTTGTTACAAATTTTGTATAGAGAATGTCAACTCAATGCCTCTCTGATTGACCTAAATGGCATGAATTTTATATAGTGCTTTTCTAATAGCACACACATTCATACACCAGTGCGACAGACTCTGGAGGCAAGGTGCGTTAAATGTCTTGCCCAAGAACACAACAACAGTATGAACCAGGGAGAGCGGGAATTGTACAACCTACCTTCCGTAGGACCACTCTACCACTGAGAATTGAATATTCCTTAAGTATGCTGTAGGATTATTTTTTTTCCTTGATTGCTTTAATTTCTCATAAATTTAAATTATAAATATCTATGTTTAATGATGCGCAAAATGTAGAACATAAAACAAGATCAGGAGATTCAGTTTTTAGTGATGTTTGTGGTTAAACAATGCATGGTCTTAAATTGCATCTTGATAACAGAACATTTAAGGTACATTCAATGCACACCTCTTTTTTATATTTGCTTTGTCTCTGCACAAGACTCTGTTTATCATATGGAAAATATATTGTTGTTGCTAATTCTGTTTTGTTTCTTTTGCAGACATGCTAAAGCTCATCAACCACCAGGACATGGAGTTTGATGGTCTCTTTGACACCCATTCATACACAGGACCTCCTCCAAACCATGAAAATCCAGGACTTAATCAGTCCATCACTTCAGCCACAAGTCCTTTGACTAATTCTCCTGTGCTATTGCCATCTACTCCATCTATCCTCAGCAGTAGCCCCCATTTGGATGCACTTCTGGGACCCCCCATCACTCGTAGTTCCTCCACACCAGACAAGACCTTCCAGCCTCCTACCTTCCAACAGTCCCCATTGGCCCAGGTCCCCAGCAGCTCCACTGCGAGACAGCAGCCAGCCTCGCCACAGCAGGCCCAGCATGTCAGACAGCCCAAGGCAGAACAACCCCTGCAGGGTCTTAGCCCATCTGTCCCTGCGCAGCTAGCTTCACCTCATGGCTCACCACCAAAGGCCGCATCTTTAATCTCTTCACCACAGGCCCTCTTCACCTCCACTGCTCCTCAGACACCACCTCAAACACAAGTTCAAGCCCAAGTTCAGTCTCAGCAGACTCTAACGAACTACGCCAGCCCCCTCAGCTACACAGGTAAATGCAGTGCTCATTGGCTGGTACAGGATCACATGAAAAGCAACAATGGGTAAAACACAGTCAACTTAATAGTGTGCTTAATTGTCCATTGAAACTCAACAACAGCCATGTTTTATGTGCTATCCTGTTCTTTAAACATCTATGAGTAGATATTATTTGGCCAGCAGTTTTTAAGATGATTTTCACGTGTTTCACGACTAAATCACATTTCCCAAGCTTTGACACTGGGTTATTCGCCCTTTGCCTTTTGGTCAAATCTATATACTAATATGGTATTTACTCAGAACATTTTGATCATATTTTTTTTTTTATTCCCCTTGTGTGAAAATAATTTATGCATGTGATTTAGAGCAGACTGACCTGTTCAAGCTAAGAACTCTTGTGACTAGTGACATACTGACTGAAGCTATGACTTTATTATTACTTGTAAGATAATGGCTTTTCTCCTATTGGCCCACAAACCCACTGATAGTTGTTAACCCATATCTGACTATTTCAATTTCAATACTTTACTGCCAGACGACTGAGTCGTTAGGGATTTGTTTGATGTGAACTGTGCAATCACAAAAACATTCATACACTCTCATTTACCCCAGGAATAAGAAGTAAAATAAAATAAAAAAATGCATAAATATCAATAAACCCAATCAATAACCCAAGATGGGTAAGACCTGCATACATAAGTTAAATTAAGTACTAGAATACTTTGTTGCTCATTCTTGTGTTGTTTCAGAAAGTGAGCTGCCAAATGTAAAGAACAAAGGAACACATTCAAATAATATTTTTTGTTGTAACTTTTCAGCATCCAGTTCAGGCAGTGTAAGCCAACCTACCACCACCACCATGTCTTCATCACCTCCAGTTGCTTTTCATACTCAAGTCCAAGGGCTGACCACCACCTCTCCTCTCTTGACTACATCAGGAAGTCCATCAGTGCAAACTATCACGCCCCATGTACAGCAAGTACCTGTGAGTAATACAGTGGGGGCTGCTGCATGTGCATTTATTAGTATCACATAAACCAAAGCTAAAAGTTTCTGTTGCATAGGTTTTCAGAAGTGTGTCAGCTATTGTGTTTGTTTCTCAGGTACTCTTGCAACCACAGTTCATTAAAGCTGAGTCCTTGCTTTTGACAACACTGAAGCATGACCCTTGCATAGTCACTACTGTGGCCTCTTCGACATCTTTGGCCACAACGTCGTCAGTGCAGAGCACTCCACTTCAGGTAAATCCCTTATTTTTACTTGAGATTTTTAATTTGATGTTTTTAAACTTTTTTCTACTCCATATTATTGTTTTCAGGCATTTGTAGGTGGAGGCACCTTTCTGACCACTGTCCCTGTCATGGTAGATGCAGAGAAGTTGCCAATAAACCGCATTGCCATCAGTGGCAAGCCAATCGGGCAGCCTCATAAGGGAGAGAAACGGACTGCCCATAATGCCATAGAAAAGCGATATCGGTCGTCTATCAATGACAAAATTATTGAGCTCAAAGACCTGGTGGCTGGCACAGAGGCTAAAGTAAGAAATTAATTTTAGTACACTTCCTGCACCTCATGATATGGCTGTGAATAATACTGTTGTAACTGTTTCTCTATATTAGCTCAACAAGTCTGCAGTACTGAGAAAAGCAATCGACTACATCCGACACATGCAGCAGGCTAATCAGAAACTGAAGCAGGAGAACATAGCTCTTAAAATGGCAGCTCAGAAAAACAGTAAGTTCCCTTTTTATTTTTGATTTTTATAAACTGATCTATTTGTCTGGTAAAATATTTAACTGTCTCTGGTAAAACATGGAAACATATTATATATTAACCAGAACTGATTGTACCACTTCTGTCTGCTCCTAATCACTTTCCTTTCTGCTTTTCCTCAGAGTCTCTCAAAGACATTGTTGCCATGGAAGTGGATGGACAGACCGATGTAAAGAATGAGCTGCCCACTCCTCCAGCTTCTGATGTGGGCTCCCCCTCCTCTTTCTCGCACTGTGGCAGTGACTCAGAGCCTGACAGCCCAATGGGAGAGGACACAAAGGTATGAAGCCTTCAATATATGTTATTCTGTTACAAGGTTAGGATGATGTAGGTGTCTCAAAACAGGTTTGTTTTAATTTGATCTCTTTCAAAGATTTTGGTACCTGGAGTGCCAAATAAATCGATTGGCCCTTTGGTCTATATCACTTGCTCTTTGTCTTTAAAAGCTAAAATGCCCAAAATAAAATAAATAAATAAATCAGTTTCACAATGTTTGGAAGAACACTATTAATTCAGAATGTTGACTACACATTTTTAATTATTTTTTTGTTTGTTTTTGATTTAGCCAAGTATGGGTCTGGTGGATCAGCCTGCAGCAGGTGGAGGTGCTGGTGGCATGTTGGACCGTTCCCGTATGGCCTTGTGTGCATTTACCTTCCTCTTCCTCTCAATGAACCCTTTGGCCTCTTTGCTCTGCTCATCCAGCAGCAGCACATCTGCCAACACTGGCGCTGCCGGCAACCATTACACAGGCAGAGGCATTCTGGGCGTAGAAAGTGAAGGTAGGCAAGTACCTTTACAGGAATGGATTACTATTTTCATGTTTTAGTTCATCTCTGTTCATTAGTATGTTTGTCTCACTTAGGTTTTTTTCCCCTTACACAAATACTACTGTAATGTACTCTACGTCTTGTGTTGTCATCTAACAAACATAATCCATGTGTGTTGTTTGCAGCAGACTCGTGGGGTTGGATGAACTGGATGCTGCCCACTCTTCTGGTGTGGCTGCTGAATGGGATTCTTGTGTCAGGTGTCCTGATCAGACTCTTGGTTTATGGAGAACCTGTTACCAGACCGCATTCAGGATCTTCTGTCTTATTCTGGAGGCATCGCAAACAGGCTGACCTTGACCTAGCAAGAGTAAGTTTTTGTATTTATTCGTAGCAACAAATAAAAAAATACTGTTTCAATCGATCTTGTTTAAGTTATGCTTTTTAAATAGGCTATTTAATGTACATGCACAGTAGGAAACTGTTTGACTCTCATTAAAACTTATGCTAGACCTTCTGTTAGTTTACTTTTTATGTTATAGACCAGACCTACCTCCTTTTAAATTTTCAATAGCTTTCTTTGTGGTTTTGAGGTTGGTTTCAATCATGACTTAATAGCATGATCCTAAACAATTGAGTTGTTTGAAAGGAATGTATAAATGTGTAATTCTACACAAATATCTTGTGACTTTAATCTATTTTTTATCCTCCGTTACCTCCTCAGGGAGATTTTGCCCAAGCCAGTCAAAACCTGTGGACTTGTCTAAAGGCTCTTGGTCGCCCCTTGCCTACCTCTCAATTGGACTTAGCCTGTGCTGTATTGTGGTCACTGTTGCGTTTCTGCCTCCAACGTTTGTGGGTGGGCCGATGGCTGGCAGCCAAAGCAGGAGGGTTGCGCTCTGATCGCCCCCTGCAGGAAGATGCTTGCAAAAGCAACCGTGACGCTGCCTTGGTGTACCACCGCCTGCACCAGCTTCACATGACAGGTCAGTTGTGATGAAACACTCTTTTAAATCGGTCTACTCTCCTAAACGTAACATTGGAAACATAGTATATTTATATTTTCACTTTCATGCTGTTGTTGGCAGTAAAAGGTTAACAATTTATTTGGTATTACAGGACTTTTTCAATGATCTATTTTTCCATTTTCTACTCAATTATACTCATGGCTCTTATTATCATTTAGGTAAACTGAATGGAAGTCACCTTTCTGCAATTCACATGGCTCTAAGTGCTGTGAACCTTTCGGAGTGTGCTAGATCATGTCTGCCAGTGGCCACACTGGCTGAGGTCTACGTGTCTGCAGCTTTACGGGTCAAAGCTAGTCTGCCTAGGCTCCTGCATTTCACTTCTGTAAGTGGTCCGAATGGTGCACAGCTATGCATTTAAATGTGTCCTTAACACTTGGTGAATGACTAAAAGTCTTTCCTGTGTAAAAAGTTGGACCAAAACCTTAGTTATGTGGCTTGTTTTCTATTTACATAGCGTGTATTCCTGAGCAGTGCCCGTCAGACCTGTCTATCGTCAAGTGGTAGTGTGCCTCCAGCTATGCAGTGGCTGTGTCATCCACTCGGTCACCGCTTCTTTGTGGATGGTGACTGGGCAATTCGCAGCACCCCAAAAGAAAGTATCTATAGCCAGGCTGGCAATACAGGTAAGTTTAAATGAATCTGCAGCTAGCACTTGGATCTTTTTTCTTGTATAATTCATGTTTATGCTTTGCTTGACTCTACAGTAGATCCTCTGGCTCAGGTGACTCAGGCATTTAGGGAACATCTTCTGGAGAAGGCCCTGTACTGTGTGGCTCAACCTCGAGGGGAGAAAGGTCCTATCCAGGGAGAAGGGTAGGAACAACACTCGCAGTGAACAGTATTTGTCAATTTTTAAGTGCAAGTAGAAAATGACTACACAATATTTTAGACATAGATTGACATATAATGTTTGTAAAATATACTGTAAGTTGTCAGTGACATGACTATTGTTTTCATTAGGGAGTATGCTGATGCCCTGGAGTACCTCCAGCTATTGATAAGTGCATCAGATGCAGCTGGTGCCACCTCACAGTCCTTTGCTATCGGTACCAACATGGCTACTTTGACTGGTAAGTGATGAATAAAATTTTATTTTTGATTGTTTACTTTGCACACAAATGATAGCTTTCACACACACTGTAAAAAATAAAATAGTGGCCTTCTCACAACTTGTGATGTTTTTCTCCAATGTACAGGCTGTGACCCTCACTCAAAGTGGTGGTCCTCAATTGCGGTGGTAATAATCAACTGGCTGCAAGGAGATGATTCTGCTGCAGAGAGACTGTATCCAACTGTTGAGCACCTGCCGCGCAGTCTCCAGAACGCAGAGTGAGTTGAGAAATTCACTTTGCTACATGCACCCACAGTTTTTGGGAATACAACATAAACAGGTTAAGATATAGAGGTGAAATAGAGGTGAACATATAGAGTGTGGAAAGCAAGAAATGATTACAAAACATTTTAAATAATCCATAATTTAAATCATGATTTAGGAATCCATATACACATTCCTATTTGAACTCATGTTTTTTGTCTTTTTCACCTGTTTACTGTCAGGAGTTTTTTGCCCAAGGCTTGTCTAAACACATTCAGGGCAGTGCGTGCTCTCCTGTCCAAGCCAGAAAACTGCCAGCTGAGTTTAAGCTTCAGCGACAAGGCCAGCACCCTGCTCCGAGACAGCCTCAACCTCGGACCACACTGCCACAGCTCCAGCTTAGACAAGGTACAGCAAACGCTGACAAGTAGTGCGTATAGGTCAAAATGATCTTTATTATTTCTCCACCTTTTGAAGTATCTTACTAGTTGCAACAATATACTTGAGCACAAAGACAGATGGTGCAACATGCATGTGTATGAATAAAATTGCCAATATTGAAAATTGTCCTTTATAACACTTACACAATTTAAAGTCGCACACTTTGCCACAGACGGTAACCCCACCCACCCCCAGGGTCACTGCACTATGCATCCTGCCGTGTCCTACCCTCTGGCGTTCTCGGTACAATAGGTAGCGCACACTGTGTGTCCGCGGCCAGAGCTGTGGTGCATTGTAGTTGCATTGCATCTGTGTCTCAGTGGAGTGCAATGTACCTGCAGTGCAACACAGAGCTGAGCCACAAACAGCACAGCACTCAAAAGACGTGTCAAATGTCCTTTAGAGAAAGTCAACAGTTGTTTTTTCTGACAACGTAATAGGTGTTTTTAAAGTTTTTAAAAGTCGCAACAGTAAAACGGACCTGTTTCTCAATAGGTTGTCCAGTTGTTGTTGTGTGACCTGCTGTTGGTGATGCGGACGAATGTGTGGCGTCTGCAGCAGCAGCACGGTACTGGAGGTCCCACGACTGTAGGTCCCAGCGGTCCAGCTGGAGTGCACCAGGCCTCACCTTCAGAGCTTCAAGGCTTTCAGCAAGACCTCAGCTCCTTGCGAAAGTTAGCCCACAGCTTCAGACCTGCCATGAGGAGGGTATGTGGAACTGCTTCATTGTTAGGTCTTCAGTTTAATCCTTTTAGCTTGGGGAAATGTATATGTAATGGCAGTTATTGCTATCACTATTATAACTTGTACATTTTTAATTGGTTATGTCTCTGATAAATGAATGTAATTTGCTGCCAAGTATAATTCTGACAAAAGCAGGTAGAATTCAAATACATCCAAAGGACATGTTGCGCACAGATATACAAACACATTCTGAACCCATATTTACAGGTATCCCTGTCTAATATCCCTGTGGAAATTAGTCAGTAGTTGTTACCACACAAACACATTTGCAAACTCCCTGACAGGCCTTTATAGCTATTATGCTTCTCATCTGATTTGTCCTAAACTCTTTCCAGTTATTTATCCACGAAGCTACAGCCCGGCTGATGGCAGGGGCCAGTCCCACTCGAACACATCAACTACTGGATCGCTCGCTGCGACGCAGAGCAACACCCGGAGCCAAGACAGGTGTGTGGGTGTAATAGTTTTGTTGGCATGCTAATTTATTATGCTTGTTGCACCCATCACTGACAAAAAAACAATACAAGTTACTTTTCTTAACAGTTTGTAAAACACAATCAGTGCACCAACCCTGACAGTAATTTAGCTTAACACACAAATCAACAGCACTGTTAAAAACTCAGTGAACTGACATACCGGCCATAGTTTTGTCCAGTGTTGTTCCTTTCATTTAAATGCATGCTGAGTCTGTACTGTAGCCTACTCTATTAGGTCCCATTGCGAGTCCATATGATGCTAGCACTTAACTGCTAGTTCAGCTGCAGGTTTACTCCACAAAAGGTTTAAACTCAAAGCAGAAATGTGATGACAGCTCAGTAAGGTGAAAACATTTTAGCATAAGCCCAGGTTGAAGATTTATTAAATAGCTATAGAAAACTTCCCCACTAAAATCTTTTCTTTTTAATTTCCTCTTAAAATGTAATGATATATAAGTTAATTGCTGACAAGTTTAGGTCTTTCCTGAAGGCTTAGAAGTTCCTTTTGAATAGTTAAACCCCTTTATGGTTAAAAGGGTTACTTGTTAATATGTAGTTAATACATTTTCTGTGTGAATGACTGCTTTTGTCTTCTGTTCTATTTAGTTGTTTTTTCACTTTTTGAAATTGCTATCATATTACTTCTTGGGTGTTTTTGGGGAAAAGCTTGGCCGACAGTGCCGTAACACAGTTTGTTGTGTTGTGCAGAGGAGTGTGAGACGCGGCCAGGCCAACGGGAGCAAGCAGAGGCTGTCATGTTGGCGTGTCGATACCTCCCCCCTTCCTTCCTGTCGGCTCCCGGCCAGAGAGTAGGCATGTTGGCCGAAGCAGCCCGCACCCTGGAGAAGCTGGGAGACAAGAGGACGCTCCACGACTGCCAGCAAATGATCATCAAACTGGGGAGTGGCACCACTGTCACAAACAGCTAGAAAGAAGGGACTGAGGGAGAGGCACAGGGCACTGTACTTAGAAACATGTAATACACAGACTAAAAAGAACAGAAAACTCTGGCTTTTCAATGTGCTGCTATTGAATAATTTTTTTATTCTACAAACATCTCAAACTGGCAATATTTTGTCCCTGAATTGACCACTTAATGCTCACATGTGGTCTATCTTGATAAAAAAGCTTTACTTCACTTAATACCTAAAATTCCGCAAGGAAATGCATTGTAGTGCTAAAGTTTGACCATATAGAGGCATCATTACCACCTCTTAATGTGTTCCCTACAGTCCCTCCCTGGTGACTTCTCTGGTCTGGTTGTATTTGTCTCTTTTATGGGAGAGAACTGGACAAAGTTTAATTGGTTAGACATGGCGTATTGAGTGGGAAGCTGCTCTGCAGGGTGAGGTCAGAGTTAAATTATGCTCAGTAATCTTGAGCACTGGCCCAGTGTCCCTATCTGCACTAGCCTCAAAGGCTCATTTCAAGTAATATTAAGATGTTTTTTTTTTTGCTGTGTACATATTTTAAAATGTATTTATAACCCTGCTAAATTATGATTAAGCAGTAATGTGACGTAAGCAAAATGATAAATGCTTATCCCCGTAGGTCCTACTGTAATAAGGTGGCATTTGTCCAGGCTCATTTAATGTCATTATCACATTATAGCAATCCCAGTATCAGACTGTCAAGGCAACATTTGCACAATGTTGGCTGATTCGCTTGACCTTTTGCACTGTTGCAGTGATGGTGTAACAAGTTGGCATCAGTAACTCACCCTACAGTTTAAACCTTTGTCTATTCTGCAACAGGTGTGACAGTTTAAAAACTATCCACTGCTTTTCTTTCAAAAAGAGCCTAAGAACACTTTGTTTATGTTTAGAAGACTGTAAAAGGTTTGGTTCAGGACCAGTATCTTCAGTGTGTGGCTGATATTGAGAGAGAGAGAAAAGCAATTTTTATCAAAAATGTAAGTTGTTTAACCAACATTTTGTCATATCATACTTGTTTATTATGTAAATATTAAAATATTTTGTAAAGAATATATGTGTGTTTAGTGTTGTGCAGAGATTATCAAAATAGATCTAACCAGCTTTTGTTAGTTGCACAAGAAATGATAAGGAAAGACAAAAGAGCAAACATCGGTCATAGCAGCATTGAAAGGTGCTGGTATATTTAACATTGGCGTTACAAAAAACATTTCAAACAAAGTGATGCCGTTTCATCGAGTCCAAACAAAAAGACATAAAAATTAATAAAACTGCATGCTTCAACTAAAATCAAGTGACATTCCCCAAAATTAAATTACTTTTTTCATCAATGGATTAATTTAATAACATTTTATAAGCAATAACATATTCCATTTTATAGAAAATAAACATCTCTAGGAAATACTATACACAATTATATTAGTACATCACATCTTACATTTAAACAGCGTCAAATACTTATGTACACCATTAAATAATGAGCTTCCTAAAAGAGAAAGTTTGGTGTGGTGTTTGTGTGTTTTCTTTTATGCTTTAATACTTAAACTGGTCTGCTTTTGATTTGAGCAGTAAGGTGACATACTTAGCATGGCAGAGTAACAAGCCTACGTTTGAGATACAGAGAGGCGCACTATGAATCTGAACTGAATGTACATCCATTTGCAAGGCCTGTGATAGGTGAAAAAAGAAATACATGGACATAATGCTAATTGTAGCAGTAATACCTCTGTACTTTTAATAATTATGAAGTGATGGTCAGTGAAAGATGTGACTCATGAGCTGCAGTTTTGGTCTGCAACTGTGAAATGGTTTTTTTTTTTTTTTTTAAATGTGCACACAGTTGATGAGAGTAACACACGTGTATCTTTTTTCTTTTTCATATATATATATTTTTTCATTTTTGAAGAACACAAAGCATGACGTATCGCAAGGATGACATAATAATGTATAGTCATGAAGCACACCAAAATACATCTCCAGAGATAAGAGCATTATAGTAAAATACTGCTTCTTTTTTTTTTTTTTTTACTTTTCTATATGAGAATATTAAGAACCTGTGAAGCACATCATCATGGAGAGTTTTAATTTATTTTTGTCTGCTGTTTCAAACACAAATGTACACATTGAAATAGTACATCCAGTGGTTGGCTGCTGTTTTGATGCATGGCATCTTGAATTGGAGATGCACTTTCTCACTCTCAGACACATGAAAAAACACACTGATGATGTGGTTGAAGAATGACGATTGATGACTCACACACACATTTGCACACTGCCAAGGTGGCCAGAGGCTGCTTCTGTCCAATCAGTGTCCACCAGGTGTCTGAATATGATAGCAAGCCATCCGAAGGCAGGACACACACACATTGCTCACTCTGCATTTCAAACAGCCCCCTGTGTAATGGGCCCTAGGCACACAGTCTCCCACTGAGCTGCCCTGTCACATCTGCCGCCTGCGTCCCGGAAGGGGCTCAGTTGAGAAAACACATTTCCAGGTTGGGAGCAGGTATTCTCTGTGGAGTCACTCTCCAGGGCTTCAACCTCAGCACAGCCTTTTGCCCTCACCAGGTACTGCTGACCAAAATGCTTGTCCTTAAGTTATTACCACACCTCTATAGACACAGGTGGCTGGATAGGTGGTGCTTGCTGGGTTGAGAGACGGAAGTGTTACAGGTCCTGTAACAAAGGGGAACAGAGGCTGACATGAATGTAAGTCACAAATGTCTCTGCTGTTTCTGTTGGTGACTGCTGCACTCACTGCAAGAACATCAATTCGATACACCCTGTGATGAAGAAACCTCAGTATGGCATCATAAAAATGGTGCATGATGCCATCTATAAGCATTAAAAGTAAAGTGTGTTTAAAGTGTGTGGTTATAGTCTAGGAGGTGAACACTATCAGGCTGTATGGTCATGTGTGAGCCGGAGTAGATCTGCAGATTGCAGCACAAAGAGGCTGCAGTGTGCGTCAGTCAGAGATGGATGCAGCTGGCCAGTGAACCAGCTCTGATGTGAAAGACACAGCAGGAACGCCTACTAATTGTCATGGTGTGGTAGAGGTGCTTATCCACCTCTGCAGCCCCTCTCTCTATTTTCTGGTTCAGTTTGCCTCTGGGAGCTGCCAGTTGTTCATCCTTCCCCCCGGTCTCAGACCAGCAGCTTTGCTCTGCCTTTCATCTCTTCTTTTTGTTTTTTCCTACCTCACATTGTTTCTGTTTACCTCTTGGAACACCTTAAGTCTAACTTGCTATTTCTCTTTCCCCGCCTTATGTTGCTCTATTGTGCACCACTTTCTGATGTAACTGCTCCCATTTCTCTTTTGTTCTCACTCTTTTACATCCTTTTGTCTTCTCCATTGCTCTCTGCATCTGCGGTATGTGTGTGAGCGACCAGGTAACCTGCTAATGAACGTCTGTGGACATGGAGCGTGTGCCGAGAATGCCCAGCTAAAGGCAGCATGTGTGCACAATTTCTGTATTGTAGGAACCTGAAAGGAGTCGAGAAAGGCGCAAGGAGCATAACAGATGGAACTTGACGATGGGCTTCTGCTCGTGTTTGTGTGTCCTTCTTATTTGGCTGCTCAGTGTAAATTGGCGCAACACAGACCCTAACACAGACCTTCATATCCCTCAGCATATGACAGCTCTGCCTCAGACTGCTAACAACAATCTTCTAGTCTCAGTTCTCACACTGTTTCTGCTGCTCAGATGTGGGGGTCGAGGTGACGTGAGGGAGAATGTAGGGGATGAAGGAAGGATACGAAAATGGAAAAGAGGGATGGGAGCTTGTGGGAAATGAGAGGTGAGCAGAGCTCGAGATGGAGGGGGCTCAACAGCAGTGGAGCAAATGCAGATGCAAAATACAGAGAGAATAAAAAGAGATAAATAACGAGAGGAAGGATAGAGGCAGGAGTGCGCGTGAGGACAGGGGCAACAAGCGGCAATGGTGGATGGGGGTGTTTTGATCGGGAGCCAACGTTTCATCCCTGTCAGTTTGCACAGAGGAGAACAGGAAAGAGCAAGGGAGGAGAGACAGATGCAGACTGCTGCCTCAATGCACGGCTGCTCCCCGCTGAATGTCAGCATCTCCCTTTATATTTACCTCCCTCTGCATTTGACCTTCCTCTCTGCTGCAGCGTCAACATGTGACCACTAGATGGGATCTGTTCTGTAGGACGTGATATGCTCTGTTTAGTTAGGCCCTAAAAAGTGGCCTGTTGTAATTACAGGGGCAGCTGAGAGATGTTGTAGCACATATAAGGCGCATGACTGAGTGTTTTCTCTGCTGTTGCTTGTTGATACGGCTTAATCCTGCCAAGGTCATTGAGTTCATATCGATCTAGAAACTGAAGATCACACTGTCCAGGTCTTGGTAGGGTTTGTAATAGGAATGGATGATAGGGCACTTGATACTGGCACACTAAATCCCATGTGTTCTTTTCAGATTCTCCATTTGTTTTACAAGAGCAGACAATAATGTTTTGTGTTCTTCAGTGTATCATCTATCTAGTCATTACACATGTGCGTGTGATGTATGAATGACATTATTTGAGAAGGATGAAGAGGGGTGAAAGGTGAGAAATTAAAACAAGTAGTGGCATAAAAAAATATATGCCACTACATGTTGAATATTCTGAAAAATGGGATTATTGCCATTGGCCCCATTGGAACATATTGTCGTAGGTGACGAAGGAGAGGTATTCTTTTAAAGGATTAATTGAAGTGTCTGTCACATTTTCAACTGTTAATATTTATTACTATTTGAAAACAAGCTTTGATGCCTTACCTCATGTTTTGGACATTTGATGGAGAAGTCATCCTCATGGAATGTGCAGCCTGATGAGAAACCAAAAACATAAAGTAAATAAGCTACAGTTGGCAGTAGACCAACAACAAAGCATAGGATAAATTCACACATACATTCTGCAAAAACCCAGATAAATGACAAAGCATAGGGGTTAAAATGAAAAAATGAGCCAGAGTGAAGCACAAAGGAAGCGGCAGTGTCAACAAAGGGAGAGGGGCCTGAGTGGATGAGTTGTGAGGCAAGCAGGCAGTCGGATATAGCTGGTGCACTCAGCAGGATTAAAAAAGGCCCTGCTCTGCTCCCTGTGCTGGCTCGGCAGACTTGGCAGGTTTTCTAATCCACACTGTACCTCCTTGGCATGAGGTAATACAAGAGCAAGACACACAACACACGTGCTGACATGCAGACTTGCCCTTATTCCAACAAAAATGACCTGGGAATCTGTGGGGATCTGTATATGCACCATGGTTAAAAGGGCGAAAAGGAAAAAAGGATGCATTCAGGTGAGCTCTTGTATATTCAATCCAAAGCAGCAGGATGGGTAGATGTAGAAACACAGGGGTTATGGTCAGTAATGCACATGCTGTATACACCCCCACCCTCTGCACTCACTTAAGAATCCCTTTTCATTCAATTATGTTACTTCCTGATGCATTTTCTTCTCTTCTTTCAAACCAGTGCATATATATGGATTTCTCAACCACCAAAAATCCAACAAAAGCAGAAACGTGAGACATTGACCAATGCAGTGTTAAAAGGATCCTGATTCTGATTCTTTTCTGTATCTTACTCAAGCCCACCTCCAGTAAATACCTGTGTCTACATATTGCTTGTCCTGACAACTCCCAATTAAAATTTCTGGAGGCCTTTAACACAGTGTACAAATACTTATTACTCATTGTGCTCCACTCTCTTTCCTCTGTCTTCCTTCTTTCATTTTCTTTTCTTCTCACCTGACCTTTGTTCCTGTGCTTCATTGCCCTCTCAACCTGCATTCAACATTCTAATCCCAATTTCTATCCTCATTTCTCCTGCCTCTCCTTGGCTTTTCTTCCTTTTTCATCAGTTGTTGCTCCCATCCTTTTTGCCATGGTGTCTTACCTATCTCTTTGGCACAGACATAGTGGTATTTGTTAGAACAGCCTCTCCAACAGCAGCTGAGGGACGCCCCCACAATCTGGCACTTGTAGCAACTCTGGGGTTAGTCAAAGAATCGGACATATGGACCCACACCAACGACGAGACAGATAGTAGTAGTACAAAGAGGGAAAACAAGAAATATTCAAAAAGGGTTTCTCACTTTACATCTAGAAGTATACACTGTGATTATTAATATGTGGCTACTGTACCATTTGGGCTGAGGTCTTAGCCGCTTCTTTGAGTCCGTATAGTCTCCCTGCCACCATAACTACCCCCTTGGTCCAGACGGCACAGTTTTCATGGGCCCAGTGCTCCTTGGCCTCGGCCTCACCCTGTAGCCTTTGGAAGTTACTGTCATTGTCCTCTTGGTTACTGGTCCCTGGGCTGGTGGCTTTGAGCTGCTGGATTTTCTTGAATCTTTCTTGGAGAGATATTCTCCGCAGAACCCCCTTCCGAACGATGTGCTCTGATCCTTCTGGTCGCCGATACCGCCGATGGCGATGCCGACTACTGCCTTCTTGAGATGACAAGTCTGTAGTGTTCTCCATTTTCATGCTGCTCTCTCCTTCATCTTTTGAAGAGCTGCCCAGCTCATTATTTCTGCTACTTTTACTACTAGTAGTGTTCTCTCTGACTTCCCTGATTATCTCCGAGGGACATGATGTCAAAAGTTTACGTGGAATGTCGTCCTCAGCATAATATGGTCCGCATAAATCACCCAGGTCCCTGTAGTTAGCTGGTTTTCCACATAGGCTACAACTAAGACACCTGCCCCTCAGTGTTTTATTTACTAAGGGTCCCTGCAGCATCGCAGCCGAGTGTGGCACTCCCTTGGCCACTGTAAAAGGATTCCTCATTCTAAGTATGCCTTTTTTTCTTCTTCTCTGAAATACAACTGCATCCTGTGGCTTGTTGACAATGGCACACCAAGAAGAAAAGTCTCGAGAGTTGCTGAGACGCACGTAGGGACAGAAAGACAGGTTGGAGTTTTGTGTGACTGGTCTGCGCCTGAATCTTTTCACACATATGGTTTCAGTCTGTTTCTCTGATGCTGTTAATACAGGACCCACAATACATGACTCTTCTTTTTCTTTATTGTCTTTTTCCTTTTGTTCCCTCTCCTCTCTTTCTCGCTCTTCTTTTTCAGCCTGTTCACATCCTGCTGCCCTCACTACAGCCTCAATAACTTCCATTGCGTCCTTCATCCCGGGTTTTGGTCCAGGCTTTTTGTGAACCTTTATTGGCTTGCCAGGGATCTGCTCTAATGAAGCTTTTCCTCGCTTTTTGTTGGTTTGATTTAGTGATGGTTTTCTCCCTCTCTTAGGTATCTGGATGGGCTCAGTGCTGCTTCCCTGCAGGGGTTCAATGTCCTCCTTTGTGCTGTCAGGCACAGGTATTGTAGATTCTGTGTCTACCTTCTCTTCAACCATTTCCTGTTGCTCTGTTGTTTCAACTTTTGTTTCAGTATTGGCATCACTAACCCCATCAGTTTCCTCTTTTTTTTTCTTCCTTCTCTGTTTTAGATGCATCTCATGGTTGTTTTTAATTGCTCTCTGCTTTGCTAGTCTTGGCGTTGTAACTATTAGACTGTCTGCTTCCAAAGCTACTTGTGAGGCATCTGCGCTCTCCACCATAGCCCACCTCTTCTTTTTTGTCCTAGAAGACTTACTGGTGTCCACAGAGACACATGCTGTATCTTGTGTCCAGCCACCTGTTGCCTTTACCTCTTCATTAGCTGAATCCTGCAGTTTGGTTGACTCTTCCTTTTGTCTAACCTCAATTTGCCTAATTTTGTTTTCTGTTGCACCCTGACATACTTCTTGCTTAGCGCCCTCTTCTAATCTCACTGGCTCTTCATGTTCCATAGCCCCATCAACTTTTGTATCTGTGCTTTTTACTTCTTCCATAATATCAGTGGGGAGCATGTCACTTCCCTTAACAGAATTCTGAGACAAAGCCTTAGTTGCCACATCATCTGTTAAACTGCTATCTATTTGAGGGATTTGGTGTTTTTTTGAGCTGGGAGACGTCATTTTCTGCACCAAGGCCTCATATTTTTGCCCTCTGCCTTTACGTGGGGGGAGGACTTTCGTTTTAGTGGGGCACTGTGGAGGGGCTACAGGTGCATCACTTATAATGTCAGTTTCACAATTGTTGGGAAGAATTTCTTTGATGGGAGATATACTCGGAGAAGACCCTTTAGACTTTCTTTTTGGGGCCCTGACAGCTGTTTCTGTCAGCATAGAAACGTCCTCTTCCAACAGTGGAGGTTGAGGGGGTAAGCGTTTTGGTCTGGGTTTTGGACCACGTTTTTTCTTTACTGGTATTGGAGAGGGAGGTGGGCTGGTTTTTCGCTTTAGTGGTGAGTTCTTCTCTGGTTGTACTTCTGGGAGTGAGTATAGAGGTTTAGGTGGCTCGGGTAAGTCAGCTGGTGCATTTGTGTTTTTGATATCAGGGAGAGGTGTAAAAGTCTGTTCTGCTGTTTCAGTCTCTTCCACTTTTAGGTCACAAACTTTTAAGTCTGCTGGGGTATTGGCTCCCACAGCTTCCTCGATTATTTTTTCTTTTTCTTTTGTCCCTTTTTCTTGGGAGGGCTTTCTGGATCTCAAGACCATGTTTTTATTTTCTCTTTGTGGTGCTTTTACTTCTGATTTCTCATCTAGATTCACTGGTTTTACATCTGGGTTTTCTGATGCCTCTTGGAGAGCCTTTTTTCGTCTGCTCTGCATTCCCTCCAAAGGCTGGATGACTTCTTGTATGGTCTTTGTTTTAGCAACTGAGCCTTTAGGTCGACCTACTGAGGCCTTTGTGGGTGATATATCAGCGGGTGGAGTTCCATCTTCAGACTTGGGCCCTGGTTTTGGACCAGATTTTAATCCTGATTTGGGACCTGGTTTTGAACGTGGCTTTGGACCCGGTTTTTGTTTGACTGGAGCTTCGTTTTTTGGTGGGACCTCTGGTTCATTTGGTGCCGGTTTTGGCCCTGGTTTAGGTCCAGATTTTGGCCCAGGCTTGACAACAGGCTTGGGCCCTGGTTTAGACCCAGGCTTTACTGCAGGTTTTGGCCCTGGTCTTGGTCCTGGTTTAGACCCTGGCTTTGAACCTGGTTTGGGGCCTGGTTTTCTTTTCACATTAGGCTTATCTTTGGGTGATACATCTGGTGCATTGAATGAGCGAGTGCACATTCTGGAGCAAAACCCATCACTTATTTTGGGTGTTGGATCGACAATAGACTCTTGATGCATTAGATCAATTTGATCTGAGAACAGTCCTGTTTTGCTTGTGGGCATACAAGGCTTCTGAGAAGGAGAGGGCACTGATTCCTCTACCTTCTCTCCTCTGTCTCCAAACTCAACTGTCGCCTCATTCCTAAACCTGAATGCACCATTCTCCGTCTGCCTCGAGCATGCTTCCGTCCAAATGCCCTTGACTGAACAGATAGGGCCACAGGCTCTGGCTTGGCCGAGGGGGTCACAGCACTGGCACAGCTGATGCCGGGCTCTATGTCCTCATCACCTTTCTTTGGGGAGGGAGGAGTGTCTGCCCATGAGGGGGCTGAGGGAAGTATTGACTTTCCTGGCAGCTGAGGGGAATCTGGCTCCAGCACTTTAGCATCGCTATGATCAAAATGATCAAGGGCATGGGCTGGAGCTGGTGAAGTTTTGTCATTGAGCGTTGAGAAGACTGGCATGGCAGACAGAGGCTGAGGAACAGCGTCACCAATAACTGAAACTCTTGTTGAAACATCTGCCGCAGCTGCAGTGTTTGGATGGGCAGGGGCAAATTCTTCAGAATGGTCTGTACTCTGGCTCTCTGTCCTACTACAGAGCTCAAGCCTGTCTGTATTATTTATGTGCTCCTCAGTAGACTGTCCAACTGTTTCCACCTCTTCAGGTTCCTTGCTAACTTCAGTGGACAGCGGAGGAGACAGAGTTTGTGGCTGTTCTTTTTGAATGTCTTCCTCTTCACTTGCTTCCTTCCGTGGCTTCTCCTCTGTTCCTCTGCTTTCATTCTTCTCTCTAATGCTCTCATCATCAATTCGGCGGGTTGGAGAGGGGTTTTCCGAGCTGTCCTCTTTCTCTGTGGAATATTGATCCTGTTCAAGGTCACCTCTCGATACAAAAGGTAATGTTTTCACAGAGCTTTCAGAGGCAGTGGGTGACACAGTGGGTGACGCCTCTGATTTCACTTTGTGTTCTAAGTGTTCTTTGTGGCTGGAGTAAGAGAGAGCAGAAGGAGACTGTTCACCAGAGTCTGCCCTGTCAGGGTCATATTTGCTCTGGACCTCTTGGTATACAGAGTTGTCATAGCAATAGTCTTTTTCTGTCACCTCCTTGTTTGCTTTACTGTAGGGAGCTGATTCATTGTCTTCTGCTGGCCATTGCTCTAGCTTCTCAGTAGATTTTGTCATATTAGTGTCTCTTTCAAGATCTGCAACTTTTGCTTTGGTCACTTGTTCTTTTTCTGTGGATTTGTCTGTCCAGACTGATTCCTCAAAGTTTTCCTTAACAGACTCATCAATATTTTGAATATCTGGAGGGGAATCTCTTTCTTGTTTGAGTGGACTTGTAATGCTTGTAGGAGATCTCTCATCGCCTATGCTCTTAGCCGGAGTGCTCATGCCGTCTCCACCTTGCACTGATGCACACCTACCCGGGTCAGGGGTCAGGTTATGTAGACCCGAATCTCCAGACCTGGTTGACATGTCATCTGGAGAAGTTATGGAGCATGACGAGGCAGTGTCCAGGCAGAGACTAGTGTTGTTAGGGGCTTGTGCTGGACTTCTGCCTTGGCTGCAGTAGTAGTAGCCCCTTTCTAGTTGTTCATCACTGCTGCTGGAATAACCCCCTTCATTGAGCTCCATTGGAAGGGGCTGGTGTTGGGGGGTTGAGTAGGGGTCTATGCCACCCCCAGTGCCATCTGAATACAGAGGACTCTTGTACTCCTCACTTTTCTTAGAGGACATTCCACTCCCCACGCTGCTATTACTCCCTCCACTGTTACGTTTACCACTTTTCTTGTTACCAACAAGTGCCTCGGAGAGCAACAGCTGCTGAACGTTATTGGAAATATTCTCGACTTGAGAGGTGAGGGCATTTAGGCTCCACAAGCTTGGGTTTGAGAGCAGCTTCTCTGAAAAGCGCTCTTTCATGGTGGGAATCTGTGGTGTGGTGGTGTAGCTGTGGGGAGCTGTGTGGGACACATTAGGTGAGGGGTGAGAGCGAGGAGGCATTAACATTGAGTTGGAGCCTCCCTGCTCTTGTATGCCAGCAGACGACGTCGAAGAAGATGAGCCTGCACCAGGGGTCATGGGTGGTTGGCCATATTGGAATGACTCAGGATTGGTCATAAGTGGTGAAGGGGTGGAGCTATATGAAGGGGACCGTCCTACAGAGCGTGCAGGGGAGTGGCTTGATGAGGGGCTACAGGTCTGATAGTACTGGTCCGGGGAACGGACCGGTAGATCTGATAAACAGTAGTTCTGCTGGGCTTGACTGTAGTGTTGGTATTTGGGGTGGGGCTCCTGTGGGTTGGTCATGGCCTGTAAGGGGGGGTGCGGTTCGTAGCCTCTGGCTGTAGCCTGCTGGTAGCCATAACTGTTCTGACTCTGTCTGAAGGGCCCCTGCTTCATGTTGCTGTGGCTACTCATTTGTCTGCTGTACTGTGAGTTGGGGGGCATGTTGTACCCCTTGTAGCAGTGCGGCATAGGGCTGCACTTCTCCAAATATGGAGATGGGGAGGGGGAGTGCTGGGGATAATGCAAGTGACTCTGGGGGTACATCAACGGCGAGGGGGGCGGATTAGGAACATGGGGTTGGTGATGTGGGCTTGTGTAGGCCGGGGTAGAGGCCTGGTGGCACTGGGTCTGGGAGTGGCCTAATATGTTCTGCTCCATGTACTGAGATGAGCCAGGTGTGGGAGTGCTGCTAGTCTCCATGCGGCCCACCATGTCCTGGTCATACTGCGCTAACTGAGCGGGGTCATCCCACTTCTGCTGCAAGTGACCTTCACTCAGATACTGGGCGGAGTAACTCCCAGGGCCCATGTGGTTACTGTAGCCCCCTGGACCCTGCAGATGCTGCCCAGGACTTTGAGTGGGCGCTTTACTTCCTCTGTAAGGTTTTTTTGCAGAGACCCCATTTCCATTGCCATTTCCTCCGCTGTTTCCAGGGAAACTGGAGAAAGCTTGCTGGCTGTAACAGTCCTTGCCCCCCCCTCCAGCTGGAGTCATGCTAGTGGGACTGGCCAGTGGAAGGGTGTCATAACCAGGTCTGCTGTGCCCTGGACCAGGGCCCGGGTGTGGGCCTGGGCCAGGGTGTGGGTGCTGGGGGTGGTGCGGGTGCTGCCGGTAAGTCTCCAGGCGGGATAATTCATGGGGCTCCTGCTGGTAGCAGGGTTGGTTGCTGTGGTAACCAGTGCTGCGCTCACGGAAGGACTGCATCTTTTCGTCTAGGTCCAGAACAGGAGGGGGAAGTGAGGTGGGAGAGGGGGGAAGGGGGTTAGGGTTCTGAAAAGACGGAAAGGGGGAATAGGAAAAAGAAAGAGGAAAAAAAGAAGAAATGTTAGCACTTGGTATTCTTCTGCAGTATTTCCTTTCATTTTTGATTCATACCTCTAATTTCACCCAAGGTCACAGAAATAAAAATCAGTAACGTGATATGTGCCTTGCTTAATATTGAATACCTCACAAAATGAACATAAATCTGTTTAATTCTAAAAGGAGAGGAAAGGGGAAAGAGGCAGAGTAAACAAAAATGATGTAAGTATTGAAACAAGGCCACCCCATGTATGCCATGTATGTCTACATTTAGCTTCTGCATATGAAAAGGCACACATCACATCACCTCAATTACTTCATTAGACAAACCAGAAAAAGTGTTTTCAAGGCATCTGACCTATCTTTAAAAACTATAAATAAGACAGTTTATAAATGGATCAGGGTGAATAATTTGAGGCCAGGAAAAAGACTGCTGGTTAATAAAATGTCTTGCTTATAAAACATTTGCCCTGTGGCTATTTACCATTGAACAAATATGACCTGAATAAACAGCGTAAAATTGTGTTTTCCTTATAAGTGTCCATTGTGTCCTTCATGTCTTTTGTAAAACAAACTCGATTTTTGTCCGTGTCACATCTTGTGCATCTGTGTCTTTGGCCTACCTGCTCATGTATGTATGCTTTTATACTTGTGTTCAAAGATAGAAGGGGTGGGGAACACTGGCTATATGTCTATAAAAGGAACACAGTCACCTGGAGACTCTGCTCTAAGCTCGTTTGTGTCAGCCAGTTCTAGCACAATATCCCAGCATTCAGCCCGCCCCAGGGCCAGCGGTGCATCCCACCAGACACACAGTAGCATTATTCATCTCGGAAACACAAACGCACGCACGCACATCTAGATCTAGATTCCCCCAGAGATGCTGTGTCCTCCCTTTCTGTCATTCAGCCCCCTGCTTACGAGTGTGCATGTGTGTGTGAGAGAGGATACTTGTTTGCACATTGACCTAAATAAGATGCTTATGCTTATAGGGGACAAGAGGTGGGATTCTGCCAGACCAAGCTTGTCGAGTGCAGCAGAGAAGATGGATTTAGGCATGAATTACTTTTGGGCTGGAATGTTTTGTGGGCTCTCACTAAACACAAAAACATCTGTAGATTCTTGATCAATTTACTTCCAGTCCTCTCAAACCTTACTGTGCTATGCCACATTAACATTATGTTTCAATAAGCACAAAATTGTATGATTTAGAATATACTAGTCAAAAACATATATTTTTTGTGTTTATTCAGAAAACCCACAAACAACTCCACAGTGTAGTCTCTTATTCAACCTTTCTAGAATTATAAGGTATTCAACGCTAGTTAAAATAAAATTCAATAGATTAGTATTAATATTATTCCTATATTGTGATTATAATGTACTGACATACTTTTCATTCTAAGGCATTTTAAAATAAAAACGCATTATTAAGTAGCCTTATACTGTACACGCACACAATCATGTGGCGTCTGCATTCCAATCACGCTCCTCCTCCTCCTCCTCCCACAGTGAGCCCTGGCACTGTGGAGCCCACCAAGCACTGGATTTGTGGATGCAGTGCGTCGTGTCGCATTGCCTCCTGCCTCGGTAAGGGTCAGAGAGGGGAGAGGATGTAGGGTACATGCTGAGATCGCACAATACTCGCTGTTGATCCATCTCTCTGTCTGTCTGCATGTCTGTCTGTTTGTAGAGCCAGCAATGATTTTGCTTCTGCGTGAAAGCAGAGAGAAAACACATATTGCTTGCAGTCAGTCTTTCACATGACACCCACGTTGCTTCTGTGGGTTGCTTTTTTGTCCGATTCTTTTTATCTTTCTTTCCTATCCTTTAGTTATCTGTTAATTGTCTTGTCCTCCCTACTTCCTACTAACCTCACTGTTGCTCTCAATGACTAAACTAAAGTACACACGGCAAAGACAAGAAGGCACTGCGAGTCTGTTGGGGGAAGGGGGGTAGGAGTGCCAGCAAAAAGGGGTGAGAAGATTATAAGTTTGAGGAAAGGGGAGGAATAGAGGGGGCGCAGAGGAATGACAGGATAGATGATTTATTGAGTGGACTTTACAATCTGGGCTCCTGGGAAATATAAGCTGCAGCGGTCAACCTCACTGGCATATATCAATGCATAACAGTAGATTGTGTGTGGTCTTATAATGGAAACTGTAATTAACCACATACTTGTGACTGATTAAGACATAGAAATTTGAAATTAAACTGATCACATTGAAATTGGGAGTTACAATAATGACTGATTGATAACTATTTTGAGTTTTTGCTCTAACCGATGCAAATCATAATGTGTTCATGGCAACAATGACACCAAAGCTATACTAACTACTGTATAGTTTCAACCAAACAATTTTATTCCTTTTAAATTACATGTCTACTGGTACAAATGTTTTACAATATGTTGTACTAAAGAGTGAACATGAGGGAAAATAGGTGTACAGAGCCCTGGAATGGTCCTGAGAAGACAAGGGTGAATCTGATTGTTCTGCTGCATGGTTCATAATGCACAGAGATCTGACTTCATTCTTTTTTCATCCTCCCTCCCTCTCTTTCATCGCATCATCTTCAGAGGCAGCTTGAGATGGGATTTATGTTTGTTCTCTCCACACACCCAAACACACACAAGCACACAAAAGAGAGAAATAGACAGGTCTCTGGTTCCCTCAACTCCGAAGCATTTTTGCCTCAAATCTTTCCTTACGCCCTGTCTGTCTGACACAAATAAACAATCGCAGATTTGAACGGAGGTGTACAAAGTGAAGAGAAGAAACGTCTCCCTGTCTGTTTGCCTCCCCAGTCATTTTAGTTAATTATGCATGCAGAGGATGCTGGGGAGGTGGAACGGCCCCATCACACATAAAAGAAAAACCCTAGTCACACTTCACTATCTCCAGCAGAAACAGGAAAAACAATATCAACTGAAGCTCGACCTAAAAACCACACTTGAAAATAACCCGAACATGCTATTTTTCCTGTGCCTCACTCCAGCCTTACCATTTTCTATTAACACTCCTCCTAACACAGCATGCTTCAAAATAACACAGCACACACCCAGTGCTGCCACCAATCAGCTGGTCGCTATGCTTCTCTCAATTATTCACACTAGAGCATTCACAAGCTTCCAAATCTCTGGCTATTGTGCTTTTTGCAGCTTCCTGAGGTCAAACACAGAGGAGAGACAGGGGACATGTCTGCCTTTCTCCACTGTAGTTTGTATGGGTGGGTTCCCAAAGGAGAGACATCGAGGAGATGCAGGAAGCCAATATCAGCTCTGACATTTGTCAGTGTCCCGTTGTCATGACACACAGCTGGAGGTCATGCAGGGTCAGTGGCGACCAGTCACATAGATTATCAGAGAAGACGTAGTGTAGGTAGAGACCCAGCATGTCATTAAAAAGGAAATAAATGTCTTTATATTGCTCACTGCTTTTGCAGTTTTATATAATTTAATCAATGTGACTAAGTCTCAAGGCTAAAACACACACACAAAAAAACAAAAAAATAATCTAAAAGCATTAGCTTGTTCAAACCAGCTCAAGCTGGGTCTTTCTTTGAGTGTGTGTGTGTGTGAGGGCAACTTTCTCGTCTCTGGGGCTCAGGATGACTCATCTGCATTTACCGACTTGTCTGTCTAGTTCATCACTAATGGAGATGACACTCTAGACACAGAAGTCTGTTCACCAATGTGATGTGAGACTAATGCAGGTCAGACAGAGACAGGGAGGCCAATGTGTCTTTATCAGAGGAAGACACTATACTTATCTACTTTGTGGTTTGGGTTTTGAGTTCTTATTGCAGCCTGAAAGCAGGAAGCAGAGGCGATGGTATCTGGCTGTTGTCTCTGCAGTTCATTAGCAGCTTTGAACTGGGGCAATGGCTAAACATGTTCAGTGTTTGATTGACAGTCCACTGACCTTTCCACAAGAGAACCCAACCGGGACATGCTAAGACAGACATAAACAATGGCCTTGAATCATGACAGTGACAACAGTTAGTTTAGGTTATGAATGTATGGTGACTTTTAAAAAAGATGCATTTTTTTGCAGTACATTACTTTTCAATTTTGTTGTCATAGTAAAAGTATTATTAACAAATTATTTTTTCATTTGATTGTCATTTAGCTTAATCTAGACTGGACCCACAGTGATCCCCTAAGGCATGCCTTTACTGTAAATGTTAGAATATTAGAAGTCAAAGCCACACAAGAGAAAGAATAAAGAAAGGGCTGTGAAGTGCCAGAAGCATGCATGCAAGTAATGCATTTACTTTTACTACAACCTATTGATTGTGTCTACACAAAAAATATCTGTGCCACACAATACGGCATACTTTAAAACATCTTGTCTCATCTGTTTCTAGGTGTTCTATGGTGAAACACTGAATCACTTCCTTTGCACCAAACAATAGGCTGAAGATGAACAGGTAGGTTGTAAAAGGGCAAATTCTCCATAGACCTATTTATTTGAATATCTTTTCCAGCCTTCAAGCCATGACCCAAAATTAATCCTTGTTTTATTCTTCTCCATACAACTCATCTTTTTTTTCCCTCTATCAATTTCTTTCTTCTGTTTGTCTGCACAGTCTTCCTCAAATGGGCAGCTGGTGAGCGCTGCCCTTTGAAGGACTATACCTGGTTTTGTTGACATGGTAACAGAGAGAGACAAGCCGGGTGGGGACAGAGACGGACAGTGGAGCAGAGAAATGGCAGGTGCACACACATCTACACACATATCACATACATAGATTGTTATGTTTGACTGTTGTTTTCATATAGAGTAATATTACGTGGGAATAACTGCAATGTTTAGCCTATTATAATGCTTAATGTTGCTGTGACCAGGTGTCACAAATGTGATCATACTAGCATGAACTTTTGATTGATATTAATGCAATTCTTAGACCACGCACCCAGTTTCACCACCAGCCACCATTGATACTATTGTTTGAATATCTATGACTGTAAATTGTGCTTGAACTAACCATCAAGGGACACAGCAGAGGAAGTAAAACAGAAAGCCTGTTTTTTGGGTCGCATAGTATTGATAACCTTAGCTGTGCCCACACACTGTTTTCTCGTCTTGCAGTCTCTCTCTTTCACACACACAGGGGAGTTGGGGTCCTGTAAAGTGGGCCGCAGAGCTACTTGGTATTCTGTCAGAATCTACCAAAGAGGGAACACAGGAGACTGTGGTGCATGCAAAAAGAAAACGATGCAGGAGTAAGATGGGAACGGTAGGAGAAGACTAAAGCACATCAATCAGAAGTGAGGATCCCCGGTAAGTTCTCATTTACACTGCGGGGTGAAATCCAATTCCAACTTATTTTAAAACCAGACTCAGGAAGTAGGATCCCTACTTGACGCTTAAAAACAAAGCTGGAGTGTTTGGAGATGAGGAAACAGATGTGAAGCAGCTCATCTCTCGCAGCGACCCATTTTAGTTTGGTCGCACACACACATCTGCCTATTTTCAGGTAATAAGGTGGAGTGCTCCAGTGAAGCACAGGGAGAGGTGTCTGGGCAGGTTTTGGTGTGACATCCCTGCTGGTGTTCATGGTGTGTTCCACTCGCGTGTGCTTCAATCCCTCCACTCATTTAGACGTACGCACATGTGCAAATGGACTCTGATTGGCTTACGCATGCGGCAGGCAGACACACACTGATTTGCACCTGCTCCCTCTTTGTGCCACTTGAGTTCATCTAATTGATGATGCCGTGTCAACGCAGGCGTCTTCCTCTTGATGCTGTGCTTTTGCCCGTGTCCTCTGAGCAGCAGTTTGCCCTCCATTGTCCTCTATCTCTAATACCCTTTCCTTGCCCTGTAGCCACTGCAGCTGCTGGCACTGTGTGTGTGTGTGTGTGTGTGTGTGTGTGTGCTCTTTGGTCTGTTATTTTGAACCTAGTTCTTGAAGGACAGATATGCAGTGACAGCAAGCAGTTATTAAGAATAGGCTCAGAGCTCATTTAGATGAAACAATGAATGACAATGTATTCTAGGCATAAAATCAAACCGAACTATATGGATTGAATCTAACTGGTCACATATGACTTTTACATTTTCAAACAGCTCATATGCTTGTCTGCGTGCAACATTTGTAATCATACATAGAATATATCTATTCAATATCAATATTGAATATTCACTATTGATGGTCAAAAGTTCCGACTTGGAGATTAATGCAGGAGAATTTATATAGAAGCTCAGCAAAGTTCAGCAATATATGGATATGATAATCCTATATATGTCATCTTTATATTACCCAAAACTATGATTCTAGCAAAAAGCCCTTCATTATATACAAAAAAGATGTTGCTACAAGTACAACTTGTGAGAAAAAAAACCTACAAAGCCCTAACCACAAACTTAATATTTTCAAGTATAAAAAATAAGAAGTTAGTGGTGATCCCACCATTGGTCAAAGCAAAGAAAATATGAACAACATATAAATAAAGATAAAATAGCAGTTAGCAACAACAAGTGTGAGCACAACATCCAACCAATCATCAACCTTAGGAGGAGAGGATGTGAGATCAATGGAGACTTGAAGAACACATAAAAATGGCAGGAAGAGAAGTAAAGGGTAATGGAGGGCACAGGGAAGGGGATCGATGGATTGAAGCTGGAGATGTAAAGATGATGGGTGCAGGAGTACACTGGCAAATGCAAGGAAGCGGTAGGGAAAATGGAGATTCTTGTAGCCCATTGATTTGGTAAAATAATGTCAGCGTTGGGATGCACACACCGCCATTAGAGCACACAGCTCTCCAGATATACAGGAACGTGCATGTGTTGGTGCAAATAAACATATGTCACATTTGATGTTCACACGATTAACACCAAGAAGAAAACGCAAAGTAATTTTTTTTTTTGGAAAAGCCACAGAAATTAAAGGATTAAAGGATGAACAGACCAAAGGAGAAAGCAGAAAAATCTCAAACAGAAAACATAGTTACACAATCTACATTTCCAAATAGTAGGCCAGAGTTGTGTTTTCTCACCATCTATGAAACAAAAAAAAAAAGATCTCACAACTTACAAAATGATTTGGATTAAGTTGGACTTTAGGGGGAAAAAGTTGCAACCCTGTAGGTGAAAAAGCCTTTGGGTCAACTCTCTGAGGTAGGTTAATAGAAACAATATTAGACCACTCCTCTATCACATCCTCACCCTGTTTCTGAATGTGTTGCAGTGTGATGGAGGTGCTGTGTGCGTTGCTAGAGACCATGGAAGTGTGAAGACGACTGTGGAAGTGTGCCAACTGAGCTAGGGAGAAAAAACTGAAGGAAAATATAGGAAAACAAGAGGAAGCAGTGGAGGAGGTGAAGGGGGGTGGTATGTCTTTTGTTCTTTCTTGATGAAAGCAAGAAATGGATCCTGGAACTCCCACTCAGACTTTCTCTCCCAGTGATGAGTCTTGATGTGTGCCGGGGTGAATGAGCAGAAGGGACCTTATTCCGCTCAACTAAGACCCAAATGACTCCTCGCTCACTAATTAAACTTTAATCTCCAATAGCGCGCAAATTACCTGCCACACAACTCAGCACTGAGCTATGACAAGAGGGGGATGAAAAGACGCGGGGATGGACATTTGAAGGAAAGGAGAGACTGAAGGTCACTCTTCACCTTTCCCTTTTCCCGGTGGTACAGCACGCTTTTTTCTGGTCACAACTTTCTAAACTCCACATGAAAAAATCAAGTTTGATGTTTCTGATATTACCATGACAAGCAGTGAAAATATTTCCACTGTTTATTTGGTTTCTTTTCAAGTGTTGAAAATAGTAACACAAGTATAACAAACTGACTTGTAACATCCTGCTTGTTAAGTCTAACGGTTATGTATTTTCTAATCTAAGCGCTGCTCATATCATATGATTATATGATGTATGGGTGGGGCCACTCAGTGTCCTTTTTCTCACCTGAATGTTATCTCACTCACACACAAACACAAGTTGATGCCAAGTCCTCTTCTGTCTGGCCTCTTTCCCATCTCTGGCTCTCTCACAACCTCTGGTAGGACACACGCCGCCATTTTGTGCCACGCAGCAGCGGGCATCACAGAAGTAGTCTGTGTGTGTCCCATTGTCAGTCACAAAGAACCAACTATAATTGCGACAGTTTTCTGTACCTGCCTCTGTGGATTAATACATGGTTTGTGTGCCCAATGAGTTGGTAAGTCATAATAAGAAGCTGAATCACAATGCTCATATCTCATGCATTATCTGCGCGGATCCATATGGTGTCCCTTTTGCAATAGCTTGTACAATACATTATGTTAAAAAAAAATCCTCTTCTAAAAATTTATTTTTTGATCAATTTTGATCAAGTTTCCAGTGCCTTTGTAGCTCACACATCCTCAAAACATCAGCGATCCACCTCCATGTTTCACAGTAGGAATGTGTACCTTTCATTAAAGGCCTTGTTGACTCCTCTCCAAATGTAATGTTTATGGTTGTGGCCAAAAAAGTTCAATTTTGGTCTCATCACTCCAAATGACTTTGTGTCATTCCATGTTCCATAAGTTTTGGGGCTTGTCTCTGTGCTGTTTGGTGTATTGTAAGTGGGATGCTTTGTGGCATTTGCGTATGACCATGCAGGCCATTTTTCTTCAAGTGCCTCTTTATTGTGCATCTTGAAACAGCCACACCACTTTTTTTTCAGAGAGTACTGTATTTCAGCTGAAGTTTTTTGTGGATTTTTCTTTGCATCCCGAACTATTTTCCTGGCAGTTGTGGCTGAAATTTTTGTTGGTCTACCTGACCTTGATTTGCTTTCAACAGAATCCCTCATTTTCCACTTCTTAATTAGAGTTTGAACACTGCTGATTGGCATTCTCGGATATCCTTGGATATCTTTTTGTATCCCTTCTTGTTTTATACAGTTCAATTACCTTTTCCCACAGATCATTTGACAATTATTTTGCTTTTCCCATGACTCATGAATACAGAAACGTCAGTGCAGCCCTGGATGAAAGATACAAGGGTCTGTCAGGAGCCCAGAAACTCACTGATCTTTTATACACACACACTGATTACAAGCAAACAGATTACAGGTGAGGATGGTTACCTTTAGTAGCCATTCAAACCTGTTTGTGTCAACTTGTGTGCATGTTATCAGGCAAAATCATCAGGGTATGTAAAGTTTCAATCAGGGTCATTTGGGTAGTTTCTGTTGTAACAATTGTTTACCAATAAATGGCTTCACCCAACCACTAACTATGAGTAAAAGAAAAATGTTTGTGTTATCATGTTTTTGGCCATATTCTCTGAAAATGGCCAAAAACAAAATCACAAATTCTGTGTAAACTTATGAGCACAACTGTATGTCTATATATAGATAGTAGCTAGTGATGCTAACAGAAAGTAGATGTAGAATGAATGGGAAAGACTGTAACTGCAGGTATTGTACAGAGTCTATACCCTTACATAAACATCTTTGTTTTTAGTAAACTAGAGAGGTAATGGTCAAACTGATCAATTGCCTCCAAACTTGGCATAATGTTTTGGTAGGCTGATATTTTTTAAAAGACCAATTGGAATCAACAAAGACAAAGAGTAGGCATCTGAACAAGTGAAAGTGTTAAACACTTTTAGAGATACATTACAAGCAACTGTAAAATAAATGTAGTGTGGTCTTTTTCTTTTTTTTTACACCACCACACAGAGATGATTGTTGAAGGACATAAACTGAATTAGCCATCACAATAGCCCCATTCTGCAGATTAACTGCTGTTACTGCTGCTCCATATCCCTGGATGGAACTATCGAGTAAATACTGCAGTGCTAATGCAGGATGAGGGAGCGGGCATACGCTATGTGGTGAAGACTTTTATCTTAACTACCTTACGATAGCAGTGAGTGCACATATTTTTAGCCCAGCTCCTGCCAGTGGGAATTCAACAGCTAAACTGTGATAGCTTGAGCTAGATTCCGTCATCTGTGTAGTTAAGTTACAAGCTTGAACACAAAGCAGTGCAATTCCTTCCAGCACAGTTACAGTCAACGCTGAAGGGTGTCTTCACAGTGCACATTACCCACAGCTGGTGGCGGGATTCGCAGTGGGGAACATCACGGGACAATCAAGGAGATGCCCGTCATGGAAGGCTGGCAGTGTGCGCACTGACCGCCATGCGTGACTAGACAGAGTCAGGTGTTCAGGGAGGGGCATTGGCACAACCATGTACCCATATGTTGTGAGTGAGTGGCAAACATGGGGAGGGCACAGCAAGCGTAGAGTGCATGACTTCATCCCTCCTGCAGCCACAGGGGCACAGGGATAAACACAGGCAGAGAGAAGAGGCTGCCTCTAGAACAGTCAAAAACATCCCCACTTTAGATACGCTATGTGCGGGAAAAGAATAGACGCCTGAATATGATTTGTATTTCTTACGTAACTACTTACAGAGCTGTTTTCTTTTTCTGACATTGAGACGTGCATATGCATCTCTTTTCATATTGTGTTTATTTTTTTGTCATACTATGAGATCACCATTAACCACTATTAACAAAGAGTTTAATATATATTTTTAAAACACATTCATTTTTAGGGTACTATCAAGAGTTTAACAGCCTGACTGGTGGAGACAGCTCTGTTGCTTTAGTCCAATCTCAAACATATAGTACATACACAGCCTGACGTCTGTGATAACACTTTAGGATATCACATGCCACAAGTGTAACATTAGATCACACGGTGTGTGATGTTGGATACTGCATGCACACAACTACTGAAGCATGAAAAGCACACACACACACACACACACAGCACACACACACACACACACACACACACACACACACACACACACACACACACACACACACACACACACACACACACACACACACACACACACACACACACACACACACACACACACACACACACACACAGGTGGGTGGTCAGTGTCTGCCATCTATGTTGGTAGATGGCTGCCATGTTAACATATATATGTATTGCCATTTAAAATGAGCTTTTCTGCAGCTCAGAGCACCTAGCAACCAACCCACAGCTAATTAGTACCAAGCTGTCATTGTTTCCTGAGCAACACACTTCCAGCCTCTTAATGCATAGCCATACACCTTAAAAGGCACTGTTAGGCTTGACAGCTAGACATTTAGTGTTGCAGCAGTTTCAAATCAATAGGTCATGGTGAACACAGCAGACCACCGTTAGGCTGACTGGTAGAAGACGAGAGTGTAACATATCATGCAAAATGTGCTGGACTTCTTTGGGTGAGAAAACTGAGAGCCACAACAATTCCCAGAAAAGAGATGCTCAAAGTTTCACACAGTGGCAGATGGTGAAAGGAGAGAAAAGCCGATGGAAAAATCCCTTCCAAGATGTTTATAATTTTCAGTAAAACGAAAGAGAAAACAAATGCATATGGAGGCAGGGGGAGGAGGGATAAGTAGCCATATCTTCTTAGTGACTAAAGCTGCAGGCTTTAGAGAAGAAAACAAGGGCATTATTTTGAAAGCGTTTATGTACCAACAGCTGGCCTGCAGCAGAGGCTATCCATAATATTTATAATACCATTGTGCTTTCTAAACCTTCAAGCTGTCAAGAATGGCCTGTATTAATTTATAATGTTATATGTTTGGGCCAAAGTAACATGGCAACCTGACTAAAGGAATTGACCCCCTGCATCACTTCCTCTAGATCCCTTCCCTTTTGGTTTGTCCTGTCCACACACATCCACTGCCTTTCTCCTGGCTTATTCCCCTCTCAACCTGCCTCATTTGCATAGGATGCCTTATTTGCATACATATGAGCTAAAGAGAAAGGGGATTTGTGAGCTGTAGAAACAGAAGAGAAGAAGATATGCAGACAGCGCCTGATAAAAAGTAATGAAAAAGGGAAACCACCACCTTCCATCCAACATTTTCACCTTTTTGTTCAGGCACTCATAGGTCACATCTTGGAAAGTTCCTGCAGAGGCCCCATTAACAAGAAATATAGTATTACACAGAGCTGGTTGATAAAGAGACACCATTGGCCAAACAAAAATGAAAAACAGAGTGTGAGGAAAACAAACAAACAAGAAAAAAAGGATGGTTGCCTCAGCTGAGTGGAACTGATTGGAGGTGAAGCAAGGCAGCCTCCCTGTCCCCTGGTGCCCCCCACCGGGCCAGCTCTTTCCCTCTAGGAAGGACGACACAGCAGCACAGACCCCTCCCCCTTTAGCCGTGTGTACTGGCACGCGCTGGACCAACATTAAATATGTACAAAGACAATGATGAATCCATCCATACAACCTCATGCCTTGAAGACTTGAACACTAGTGCACACAGCACAGGGATGACCACATCAGAAAAACAAGGACTTCATTTGAGGAACACTTTCTTAGGAGAGTATAATTATATCCAAAGAATTTCAACAAAGAAGCCTTTAAATGTAAAGAATAAAGATCATGACAATAAAAATAACGTGACAATGTGTTATTTTAAAAATTGGTGAATTTTAAAAACAACCACAAACTGTAATAAGCAGGTTTGCTCCTCATCTTTCAATCAGGCCAACCCAGATGCATCCCATATTATCTGTCCCTGACTGCACACACTGTAACCTTCTGACAACAATGCACAAATAGGCACATTTATTCAGGCCCTAATTGCATGTCTCTAATAACCTGGTGCAGATAGAAAAACAGAGTGCCACTCTATCTTGTCTCTCTGTGGACAGTGTCCAGACGTGAGGCAACTGCACAACACAAGCCAGGGATATGAAAAGGCAGCAGGAGATTGGAGGAGAACAGACATAGACGTGTGTGTGTGTGTGTTCGTCCTCTAGTCTTTGTTTGATCTTTCCATCCAGGATTGAATCGCTGCAGCACACCAGGAATAATAACTCACCTCCCTGTGCCCCCACACACATGCTTTTGAACAACCAATCAGAGCTCACGAAACACTATACTTTAACCTTATGTCATTTGCACATAAATGAAAAAAATTTGCACTACACTGTCATTTAATATTTATAAAAGAGAGTTTAAAAATGCTGTGGACCCAGATTTGGTTGGAAAACTACAGTGTTGTAGACAGACAAAAATGAATAAAGTATAAAATGCAGCATCTGTATACATTAAACTTTGACTATGATGGATCCAGCAAGAATATGAAAAACTGTTGAAAACATTGAGGCCAGACAAAATGTGAAATTACTGCATGACCAATAAGTCTCTCTCATTCTCTCTGCATTTGTGTTTGTGTGAGATCATCCTGTGCACCACCATTGCAGAGGACAGCGGTGGTGAGGGTGGGGGTCTGCACAGGAAGAAAAGAGGGATTTGATTAAAGGTGGCAGGGGGTAAGATGTAGAGATGAAAGCAGCGTTAAGGTTGAGGGGGAGGTGGCGGGGGTAAAAGGGCACAGGAGATGCAGAAATAAAACGGGGAGATGATGCGCAGAAGTGGGTTGAGGAAATGAGGAAGGTGCCGACTGCTGATTGGATGGAAAACAAGCGGAGTGGAGAATGGGGGGAGCCTGTCACG
This sequence comes from Perccottus glenii, assembly GCA_024416835.2. Taxonomy (NCBI): domain Eukaryota; kingdom Metazoa; phylum Chordata; class Actinopteri; order Gobiiformes; family Odontobutidae; genus Perccottus; species Perccottus glenii. Next base: position 14,738,659 of record CM044553.2, read on the forward strand.
TCCAGTCAGTGGCTATTAGCGGCAGCAGCAGCAGCAGCTAGGAGACACCATTCCTCATTCTGCTCGGGCAGTGCTGGCACAATTAGACATCGGTGCACACACTTTGCCGTCTCCTTCTCCTTGCCTGCCACGCGCATGTTGCTGAGACTAATTGAGTGTGTGTGGTGTCAGTTTGAGCTCAGTGGTTTTCTGCCTGTCTGCGTGCTGTGTTCTTTGAAGTGCTTTTTATTCAGCAGCGAGCCTGTGTTTTGTGTGTGCGCAGTTCTGCTGCCTAGGGCCCAATGCCCAGTGCCCAAGCCTGAGAGTGACTGATAGAGTCCATGCCAAGATGAGCCGCGTGCCACAGTCTTCACGCCTGCCCCACGTCGTGCCACTGCCAGCTACCCCCCTCCTCCCCATAGTCACTCCGCTGCCCACCCTTTTGCACCCCTCTCATCCTTCCTTTTTAGCATGTTTATATTTAGCAAACTACGAATGACAATATCTTGCAATGTATAAATTCATCTACTTAATGCCTTTTCAAAAATATTGTAGATGGCAGTATTTTGAGAATCATCAACCAAACATACCTGCAGAACTCTGAATTACAACTGATCGTCACACTTGCATTTTTCTCACTGGCTATATCTGTCTTTTCACACCAAGTGGAACAAAATGAAATACCTGGCTGTCTAAAGTCTGATGATGAAACATATTGATATCCAACCAAGATTAGTGATGTTTTAGGAGATTTCAGTAGATTTCAAAATATTTAGTCCCTACACTTGTCAGATGAAAAGGAGTGACACATCTGTTTGAGTTGTAACTATTTTTATGGGAAACTCCTACTGTCTTGAACAGTTTTTCTTCTCATTTAATGGCTATAACTCCCAAACATTTTTATCTGTGCCTTAGTTAAATTGGTAAAAGTTTGTACTGCTGCCTCTCCTCACTACAAATCATCAAAGTAAATCCTCCCGCTTCTGCTTTTATATCCTTTACGCTCTTCTTCTTTTCTTAAATCTATTATATATTTCCACAGATCACCACTAGTGGCAGCTGTTCCCATTTGAGCCTTTTCATATCTCCTCATACCTATGTGCTCTTTTAAACTTTTTCATACTAAACCTGGCTCATATCTAGGCAGGAAAATACACTTTAAAGCATGTTTACTTTCCAACAAAGGGGAAGCACATTCACTACTGGACATGCTAAAGTGGAAAAACATCCAGAACATAAAAGATAAACAAGTACATGAAGTATTTATATGTTTGTGTATTTACATAATATAAATTCTTATTTTTGTGACAAATTTGAAAGTAATAAATGCTTAAAACCATTTTCTGCTTTATTTCTTTCCACTTTTGGCTTTTGTTTTAAGAGTGCCTAATATGCAGAGGGTTATTAATTGAGTAGATGATGCCTATTTTGTTTTTGCAAACTCCTTTACACAGCTAGAGAGAGCAAGCTGTTCAAGTGCATAGGCTGATGAAAATTAAAGCCTGCTGGATAGATGGGCAATCGGCTGCTGACCGCTGCCTTTTCTAGGCCAGTTAGCCAGGGGAGAGCTCATTAAGCTTAGCTGGAGGTGGAGACAGCCTTCCTTGTTAGGAAGGGTACAAGTGTGTCTGTTGTTTCTGAAGCATGTTTGATAATTTCTGCTACAGTTGTGTGTTTGTGTCGATGCTTTAACATGAGGCACACAGCAAGAAAAAAGAAGGAAAGTTGAAGAGAGAAATGCTGCTTATTAGGCCACCACTGACTATGTGTGATTCATGGAGAGCAGAAGGATGGGAGAGAGAGGCACAGACATAAATAGCGGGTATGAGGCAGAGACAGGCAGAGAAAAGGGAGATGGATCGAGCAGTGAACTAGGACGGCCCGGGATCAGGCAGCTTGCAGGATGGCTGTCTGCTGTCCTGAGGGAAAGGGCTAGCTTGTTATTTTAAGGAGGGTGACTCTAGTGTTCACCTCGCGTAGGAAAAAAAAAAGAATCGGGACGAACACATACAGAACAATACACCTACACAAGTTGCAAATGAAGCTGACAGCACACGGGATAGCAGCTAACGAACAGCCTTAGAGATCGGTCTCCAGTAATGGGTGTCTTGTATAAGCTACCCTCATCATATGTAGCCACTGTTACATAGCAACCACCACACATGAGAGTTACTGAGTGGATATGTCTTTTGAAGCCAACAGTCAAAGATGCTCCAATGGAAGTTGCACAATATCCTAAGTGCAATTATCACATATAAACTGGTCTTCATGTAATCCCACTTTTTGGAGTATTCCATTTAGGGTAACTAATATAAGGAAAGATGGTTTAGGATTGATCCTTGACATGTAACCTTTCTGAAAATATGTTTTGTGCTATCTAAAGCCTATCTACAAAGCACTTGATTAATTAGTGTTTGATGTTTGAAGTGACACAAAAAAATTACCAACTCATGTCAAATGTATTGTGAGAAGTACTAAGTAAATGCTGGCTATTACAGTACTATGTGTCAGTAGTATAGGTTGGGCATTGGGTATTAGTGCCTGGTCAGCCTTGTGACTCGGTGTCTGTGACATTTGACATATCAGAGTGCCTGCAGTGTTTTTATATGGGACTGGGGCTCTGTGAGCACAGCATCAAGCCTCGCCTTGCACCCGTCGCATTGCATCTCATCACATTCGTCACATTGACTTCCCTCCTACATTCTCTTATTCTCTTGCAGCAAATGTTCGCTTTTAGTGTTTTTCCACTGCTCCTTTAACCAGGTATTCGCTGTTGCTGCTTCTTCACTTTCTATAAAAAGATTCTGACATTTTCTCATGGCATTCTTTATTGCGTTTTCATCTCTCTGCCCCCAGCTCATTTCCGCTCTGTGTTTTCTCGCTACATTCCCTGCTCTATGTCACATCTCATTCTTTCACCTTTTTTTGTCCAACTTTTCCTCATTCGCCTTTAATTTCCTTTGCCTCTGCTCTGTCTGTCAGCCATCATAATCCTTTGTCCTTTTCTCCCTCTTCTTCCTCTGATGCTTTGATGCTCTGCTCTCTCCAGGCCCATTAGCTTGTGTTCCTTTATTGGCTCAGTAATACCAAACAGGTAAGCCTGGCTATGTGTTTGTTTACAAAGAAAGCCATGGGTAAGGCCAGTTTTGGAGTCTTAGCTCAGACAAACACACACATAAACACATCTGCTCAGCGAGAGGGCCCGACATGCGTGCTTCATCGGCCAGCAGATAAACAAGCCCTGCTTGCATCTCCTAGCTAGTAACCATGGCAACCGTCTCTCCCTCTATCTCTCGGTGACTGAGCGCCTGGTTGGCTGGCTGTCCTGGAGGCAAGACAATAGCAGGTTTTAAGGCCAATGTCACTTTCTTTTCTCCTCCTTCACTTCTGTTTCTCAAAAAAAAAAAAAACAAAGCAATAAGAAAAACAGCTTCTTTTATTGACAAATGTGATGTTACCGGTGGGATGGCAGCACAGAAAAACAACCCTCGATGGATCCAGGGAGATTTCTCTCTCCCCTTCACATCTCCCTTCTTCACTCTATCATTCTGTCCCCTTTTGGTATAATGTGGCCAATTGCCTTCTTTCCTTTGTAGAACGCAAGAGGAAAAGGGGATTTCATGCAGGCTAACTAAGCCCCTAATCCTTTGTTTCATGCCGTTGTCGGCCTCTCTGTGTTTAGATAGAAAACATATTTCTGTCTCTCTGCCTTAGTCTTTTGTGCATTTGTATAGATTTGTCCATTTAGCTGGAAGTAATACAGCAGACATTTTAAGAGTCTTAGCCAGAGGAAGCCAGAAGTGATTACCATATGTCAGCGTTAGCTAATTTATGAAGCTACTGATGCAAATGGATACATTCATAACAGTGTAGTTTAATTACTCTTGCTTAAACAGGAAGCTTTGATGTCTTTGAAGCTTGGCAGATAAGCAACATGTCAAGGTCAAGGTGAAAGAGTGTTCAGCGACAATCAGACCGAAATTAAGACTATTTATGCTGTGTAATTAAAACACATGTAAAATCCTGTTTCAATACACAGCACACCACCCCTCACTGCAGATGGGACCAAATACCTGCTGAGTCATTTGACCTAGGAATAAATGCAGGATCATCCTAAGTGGACACTGTATGCTGAAAACAAAAGCTAAATGTCAAATAGAATGCTGTTGTGTGTAAACAGACTTTGTGGACTCCTATCTGATTCAGACTTGAATACCCATCTGGTGTTCATAACAGTAAAACAGGGAATGACTGGAAACTGTAGGCTACGTTTAGCAGCTGCCTTGTTTGAATTGTTCTTATTTAAGTTCCAGGCTTGTCATGTTGAAGAAGGGCTTCTGAAACCAGATTTGAGAGGGTCTTTTGGTGCAACGCTCCATCAGTGCGTCTCTGTCTGGCATGTCTTTCTCACCTGTGGCGAATGACAGCAAAAGCCTCTGACAATCATTTTGTTCTGAACGTGCGCGTGTGTGTCAGAGTGGGGTGAGTGGGGGAGCTGTCAGCCACTCCGGCTAATGCTTGCCATAGTGAACATTTGAAGGCTATGGTACGGGAGCATTATTCCTGAATTGAAAAGGGGAGACAGGGAGAGAAGGATTGAGGATGCTTTGAGTGCACTGTGGAGTTGGCAGCCTTTATCGGTGCATCTGTCTATCCATCCACAGAGCATGGCCTCATATCGGCTATGATCTTCACCTCCTTGTGCCTCCATCGGCCTGGCTCGTCCCTTCTATCTCGCCCCAGGAGAAGAGTGGGGAAAGGACGGAGATGAAAGCTGCAAGAAATACAGTCGGGACTCGAGCATGAGGCAGGGGAGGGTTCTGATCACAACAGAGCAAAAGGATAAGAGCCAAGGACACACAGACACGCGCACTGAGAGGGAGCTTAGATGTTTAATTTACAGTTTTCCTGCTGCAGACAGACGTGTGAGATGGGAGCGGGACAGACAAACAGATGCAAAGAGATAAACAGGCAACGAGATGGACACATAGACAGCCAAAAACATGACTGAACACGCAGATGGACCGCCACAAAGACAGGCACAAAATACAGACAGGCTTTCTAACATCTTTTTACTGAGAAGCTACTGAAGCGTTTTTTAACCAAGTGGCAGACACTAAAGGCTCTCACACTCCCATCGCTCCAGTTTATGCTTTGTAATTTCTCTATTCTTTTTTTCTCATTTCAATCTATTGTCAAGCCTCAAAGGTAATTTATTACAAATTGCAGTGCCAAGGTGAATTTAAGCCAAAGAACATAGCAGTGTTGGTTTGACATGGAGCTGTGTGGAAGCCACGGCAGAAACAAACATTAAAGCCTATCCACAGAGGCCACACGCTAAGGTTTGATGCTGCTGGCTTTGTAGACATGTGTCCAAATGTGCAGCATATAAGCATAAATGCTAAAATCCTCTCTATAGCACTCTATGGCCACTGGTTGAAATATAGATCAAATAAGTGTAAAGCACATAAGAATGTTAATATAAGGATTAATGGTTGTAGTGATCTATGAATTATTTATCAACATCAAGCTGAGAGCAACCATTATGTATTGTAGCTCAGTTCAAACGCTTAGCATCAAAGACTGCAGTGGTAAATGTACAATGGTGTTTACATTTTTCAGGTATTGTTGTAACACAGAAGGTAACGAACGTCGCACTGTTTAATGGTTTAGAATCTTTCAAATTTTTATTTACTAGACACTATTGAAATCATGCTTAAATTTTTTTATAATCAAACAAGATTCAGGTTGTCTCTGACATGCAAATATGTCTTGTACTCTTGTGGCTAATGGATGTTAAGTTAAAGTGTCATAATGAACATTGTAACAGAGAATGTTTCAACCGAGGGTTTCCTTGTCTGATTGTCACGTAGGTGCATCTGTAGGCTGTAAAGGTTACTTAGAGGTCTGTTGATGTGGGGACTGGTCCGAAACGGTGCGTGTGGGGACGTGATAAGCACCTGAGCCCTGCGGTAGCCTTCAGTCTTCCTGTCACGTCTTCAGTGAAATCAACCCAATCACTGCACTGTCATCTGCCTGCCACCAGAGAGAGGCCTGCGCCGCATACAGACAAGCTCATTTGACTAGCGTTGTGAGTGCACATGCCCATTTTTGTGTACATACAAGCACTTCCTCGCTACATGGACTTCAAACACAACCACTATTTCCAAATGTTGCACATTTTTCCAGGTAAGAGGAAATGTTTTTTTCATGATCCATGCACATATTAAAGTGTCATTTTAAATAAAATTCAGGGGGGAATATCGCAGAATAAACTACCTCTGGATGAACGCAATTTAAAAACATTCAACTAATCCGAAAAACAGAGCATTCCAGAAAAGCATTTAAGATAAATGGTTACGATGGTCAGGGCAAATTGAGATTGATGAAAGTTGGGTTCAATGGGAAGGGTTTTCGACCCACTTCACTTTGCTACACAAAGAAAGGAATGGGTGTGGCTAAACAGGCTAGTATTTCCCCATTTTTGCGTGTGTAGCTTTTGACCACAAGAAAAATACAGTAAAATGATAGGTATCTGGATTTTTACTCAGTGATGAGCCCTAAAAAAGAGAATGGGGCCAGGTTTGAAAAGCCTTCATTTTATGAGAACTTTAATAATAACAAATTTTATACGTCTTTGAACAACAATATTAATTTGCTACATAATGATAAGTGTTATTTAAAACTTGGCCAGGATAAGTACTGTTCGAAAAAAAAAATGGTTCACTGTGACCATTTGGCTTTATGTCGGCCATCTCGGATTTTTTATATAATAATAATGAGACTTTTTTGTCATGCATCTTAAATAAATAAATAAATATACTAATACAACGTACATTTAGAGAAATGTAAACACAACACAGCTGCAGAGAAATCGAGCCAGCTTCCAAACACACCGACACACCGACACACCGACACACACACACACACACACACACACACACACACACACACACACACACACACACACACACACACACACACACACACAGATTGGTGTGACATCGTAGTGACCTAAAAATGTCCCCAAAGCAACAAACAGGGAGAGACAGTGGCACACAGAGAGAGTGGCGCATTAACGACACACAGCAGTGTTTGCTAAGACTGAGGCGTGATGTGTCGCGGGTTGTTCGCATTGCAGCGTGCAACAGCGTGTATGTGACAGAGACAGAGGACGTATCGCAATATATTAAATTTGCATGCCCTTATGTTTTCATTTGCGTTTCGGTGCTTGCATGGTGGCAAAAGGCTGTTCTCCAATCAGTGCCAATATAAGCCTGCATAAACATGGAGGAAAGGAACAAGAGATGAAAACATTTTAAAAAAGGAAACTGGTAAGAGAATAAAAAATCTTAAAGCGTGGACATAATCAGCATTCCATCTTTTTCTCTCCAACTCGAAACTAATTCCTAGATTTCCAGTGGAGTCAAAGGTCACTTAAGCACCACACACTTCACCTTGTCTCTCCTATATGACCTTAAAGCAAGCATCTATCTGTGTGATCCCCTGTGTGTCTGGTATGAGACGTTACCATGACAACAAAAGCAACCGGCAAATCCTATGGGCTTATTTACATATTCAAGTGCGACACAGAAGCTGAATTACAGCCGGAAATTGAATGGTTCAATCAATAAGAGTGGCTGGAAGTAAGGATGGATGGTAATGGATAGAAGAAGGAAGGACAGAAGAGGGGCAAGAGGAGGGGGTTGTGGGATGGTGAGATGTCGGGAAAGGGGGATGATGCAATGGGCCATAATTTTGTGTACATGAGTGTTTATGTGTGTGTTCATCGAAAGACCCAATTTTATTGTTCCTCGCTGGTTAAAAAGAACCTAAAATTAATTAGAGGTTGTGTGTATGTAAAAAAAAAAAGAAGAAAGAAATATGGGCATCACATTTCTTGGGTTCATTTTTATACCTATTAGGGTTTTCATTTTTATCATAAATAGCATCATATAAATTAAATGTTGGGCAAGACACTTAACCCACCTTGCCTCCAGTGGTGTTCCAGCTGTAACACTGGTGAATGGAACCTTAATGTAAGTCGCTTTGAATAAAAGTGTCAACTAAATGTAAAAAATGTAACAGGTCAGGACCCCACCGTAAAGTAAAATGAAATCTTATATAATAAAAACCCAAACAAACAAAATGAACTAATAAGTACGGTAAATTCAAATTTACTACCAAGTTAACTTGACATGACGTGTACCAGTCATAAAGAAATCAGATCCATTTAACTGCTGTAACCTTTTTGCATCACGTGTCGGGCTCTTTTTCACTGACCGGTCACATTCACGGGGGACGCAATACCCGTGGCCCACTTTCTCAAAGGCACAGTGCTTTGTGTTCCTCTGTTGTACGTCTGAAGGCCAAGCACTATCTTAGTCCATCAGTGTGCAGCTGGTAAAGTTATAGATCAATCTCGGTTTTATGATGATGGGTGAGTTAGGTAGCAGTCTGGAGAAGTAAATGGTCCTACATTATGCAACGCAATAACTTTTCATAACAGGAGGCAGCCGCAAGAGGCTTTAGCAGCACAGCACAAGATTTTTACATAAACAGAACAGGAGGATGCTGACTGGGTGGATTTAGAGTTTCAATGTTGGTATGGGCAAAAGCAAAAACTCTACGGAGATGAACTGTGTGCTAATCTAGCTGGCTGTAAAGGAGTATGTGACTTTGGTGCAGTGGCGTAATGGAAAACCCTGCTCGAGGATGAGACCATTATCAGCATTATTGGTGACAACCCCTAGTGGTCACAGGGACTGTGCATCGTGAAGAAAGGATGAGGCGTGAGGAAGGAGGCTACAGGAGTCACTGACGGGGAAAATGGGTGATGGGGAGGGGGCACTAATGGCCCGAAGACACAGCTGGCTACAGACACCCAAGGACAGACAGAGACAGACAGTGGGGATGTGTGGATGGTAAAAATAGAGGAGAGCAGGGAGCATTGCGTCATCACCACACCACAGATAGAGAGGTTATTTTCCTGTCATGCCTTTTTGTATTTGCTCTCCTGCAAATGGACACATCAGCAGCACCTCAAAAAACAACACTATCTAACCTTTTACCTCAAATAGCCTATCATTTTGAAGAATAATTTATTTATTAGTGACTGGGCATTCTACCACCTCAAATTAATTAATATGTATTTTGCCCAAAGTCACCACATCCACACAATTTTTGACATATATTAATCATAAAGATATACAACTCTGAGAATCTCTACCATGACATCATCTCTTACACATTTGCTGCGAGCGATAAAAAGCTAGCATCAGTGTTTACGAACACCACTGTGATTTTTGTATCTAAAACTACTCCCCACAATTAGCACCTGAGCTGCTAACCTTCACAATGACATTCTGATGAACATTTCTGGCACGTGTCAGGAATATGCACACATGTGTCATCTCCAAAGTTAGAACATTCAAGAAGATAGAAAAAAGAACAAGCAATAATGATGTGTAATAGAGTAAGAAAAGTGAGTAACAGATGTGTCCTAAATATGGAATAGAAGGGAGAAAAGAAGGAGGTATGTAAAGTATGTATTATAGAAATGGGATCTGTGGAGAGAATAATAGCATAGCGGAAGATATGGAGGAAATGCTGAACGATTGAGGTGCGGTGGGAGAGACGATAAAGAGTGGGTGAACGCAAGGAGGATGCGGTGTAGCTGAATGCTCAAGGGAGGAGTGATGGTAATGGCTGGAAGGGGAGAAAGTTTCACCACAAAACTGTAAAAAAAATGTCTTGTATGCAAAAGAATTCATCTTTCACCACGTATAAGGAGTCATACCACATAAATAAATATGGCTACAGAACTTGCCCTGGGCCTGGTGACTGTTCAAATGTTTAAATCTGTGTTGGTAGTGACTCATATTCACACAAGCTAACAGGCTAAAAGCTGTTCAACACAAAGATATTTTAATTTATTGCTGCAGGAAAACTGCTAGGTAGCTAACTCCACAACGCAGATGACTAGCCAAGCTGTTTTTCAAATAGACTGATGTGTGCATGACTGTTTAATGGCACTACATGCAAATAACATCCACACAGGTTTTGATATTAGCCAGCTAAGCTAATGCATTCAAATACATTCCCTGCTGCACGTCTGATATCCAGCGAGCTTAAATGTGCGCTGTCCTATCTGACTCACACAGATCTCATTACAGATCTCTCTGGCCGTATACCCCTCTTCCATCCATCCTTCACTTCGTCCGTCTGCTTGTCTCATCCATCTCCCTTTTCGCCTCTTTGGCCTCTTCTACCCTAATCTTTTTAGTATGCATTGCTCTGCTGCTGTGGCTGCAGGTAAGTAGTTGCTTATGCATGATTCCAGGTGTGCGTGTGTTTGTTAGTATGTGTGATGTGCTAGGCGTGCATGCTTTAAACAACAGGGAGTGTGCATGTATGTGTGTATATCGGGTGCCTTCCTTTATCATGAGAAAAGAAATGGTTGATTTGTTTGCGTGTGCATACAGGACAAGTACTACTAACACACAGGGCATTGCAGATGGTGTTGCCCACATGCTTGTGAATGAATGCTGCTTCTCTTTTCTTGCAGACTTCACTCATAGCTCTTTGCTTTCTTTCTCATTTTTGCTTCCCTTTGTAAGAGTGCATGATTTCAGATTTCAGATTTTCTGTATAATAAAGTAATATTAAAGCAATGAATAGCCCAGCAGCTCCAGCTTCTGTATTCATTAATATTGGCCTAGTGCAAAAGAAATACACTTTTAACAAGTGAGATAACTCATAGATATATATTATTATCATATATATTATTATTTAATTTCAGTTTTGTATTTGGCTTATCCCTCTTCTGAGCTTCAAGTGACTGTTTATGAGTGCAGAGCTTGTCTATGGCTCTGATCCTGGCTACCATGACTACGCTAGGTCAGTCAATAGACATCAGAGTAAGAGGTCATTAGCATCTCCCTCATGTTTTCTCTGCATGAGAACATTAGCAATTAGCCGGATCCTGGCTTTGTGTCTGCTCACTCCCCTCGCTGGGGGGCTGAACAGCACACTCCGAGAAGTGGCTATTGTCTGGATCATGAACCAACATAAAGTTGATTTCTGCCTAAGACTTCATTTTTTTTGGTTCTCTTCTGAAAAGAGTTTGGTTTACTTGTGCAAAGGCAGGTTAATAGTTATTTTCTTTACAAAGCCTGATGGTTAGATGTTTGCATCTGATGTGCACTTGATGTCTAAAGCATGTGGTATGTGGGTATCCAAGGTGATTGACCACCTCTGACAATAACACTGATAAAAAAAAAAACTCTTCTGCCTCCACACTACACCCACCTCTGCAGTGCTGAAACCTCTTTCTCTCACAAAGATGACGAAAAGAGGAGGCAAGCAAACAAAGATTAGAGAAGAAAAGTAAACATAAAGAATAAGGGTTGGAAAGTGGAGAGGTACTAAGCACCAAAACAAAAATAGCAATGGAGGATGAGAAACAGTGTAAAAACTAACAAGCTGTGAGGCTATAACGTGTCCTACTGAATGCTGCCTTGACTTTGTTTACCGTCCACATACCACCACACATTGTTAAAACAACCTAGCCCTCTGTTACCACAGCAACACCACTGTCTGCGGCCATGTGCATGCCAGCATGCCCACCGTGCCCTAGTTTGGCTAAGGACCTGTGCCCTCTTTTGCGTCACACCATTCATTAATTTCACTGACTGCCTGGTTGGCTCTGTGGCACTGGTTACTATGGAAGCTAATTTCCAGGCAGAAAGCTCATTCTATGTTTAGTGCACCGATGAACTCAATCTAACATAGACACACTGCACATGTGCAACAGGTCCAGACCACAGCCTAGCAACAGATTGCAAACTCCTCCTGAGAAAAGAATTACCATCACAGAAGTGCCCTTATTAATTTTTTGTGATGCTTGCCGATGCTAAACCTACATACACACACTTGAACTTATCATCACCGAATCTCCATTAGCTTTTCCATAAATCTGTAACTTTAAGCATGTGACTATTAGACAAAAGTAGACAATGCAGACAAAAACACACGTGTACATGTCTGCAGTACCTAGAAGCTGAACAATGCATTGCTGTAAATGGTGCCAGCAGCCTATTTGCTCCATGTCATCTTTCTTATCTATATTTCACCAAAATGTAAATAGTAAAATAATTTCAAATTTTGTCAAGTATTACTAGAGATTAATAGAGAAAAGTGTTAATCAAGCCTGCACAATGCTGTTATCTCTATAAGCACTGCTTTCTACGAGATACACTTCCATGTCTTGTCAACAGAACACCAGCTGTGTTGCTGTCATGAAAACTCTAAAATATTTAAATGATTTGCAAAATTCAAAACAATACACTGTCAGTCTTGTCTGAGCACGTTATCTTTGACTATTATATTCAAAACATATTTTTTTCTCTCCATTATGTAACTGCAGCAGCTGTTCAGATGGGGACCTGATCTTTGGTGAAAACTTTTCAAAGTCAGGTTGTTGACAGACCACAATTGCAATCTTGTCCCCTTGTCATGCACATAAAACATGCAAGTCATGTTTATTTGTAAAGCATAATTCATACATACGACAATTCAATGAGCTTTACAAAAAGAAGAGCCAGGTTTAAAATCACAAATACAACAATTATCAATAAAATAAAACAAAAGTAAAAGAGTGCAGTTGTCATAAGCACAGTTAAACTGTTTTCAGCCTGGACTTGAACATTGTCAGAGTAGAGGTCTGTCCCACCTCCTCTGGAAGACTGTTCCAGATTTTAGCTGCATAAAACGGAAATGCTCCCTCACGGTGTTTAGTCCTGACACTGGGCACCAGCAAGAGATCCTCAGGGTCTGAGATGGTTCATATGAGACTAACGTGTCAGAGATGTACTTTGGTGCTGAACCATGGACAGCCTTATACACCAGCAGAGCTGCTTTAAACTCTATCCTCTGAGAGACAGTGTAGAGACCTGAGGACAGGACTAATATGGTCGTACTTCCTGGTCCTAGTCAAGACTCAAGCATCATTTTTAACTTGTGGTGGCTCTTGTTACTTGTCTACTCTGTCTGTCTCCCTCTTCCAGAAGCAGTGCCAATCTGTGTTCTCCTTTTCTGCACATCATTTTGTAGATTTCCTTCCTATATTCTCTTCATATCCTCCTCCCTTTCGGCACTGAGACAGGCTATACTGAGCATGACACTCATCTAACTAAATGCACACATGCTGAACACTCAAGTCTTTTAGAGCGCACCCCTCCTAAAATGGATTATTATCGTATTCTCACCTAAAAAATAAAAATAATAATGATGATATATCATTCTCCATATGTTTGGAGAAGAGAATGTGTGATTGAAATCCATCTATTCAAAAGTGCTCCTCTCATTGCAGCTGCTGAGTGAAAGCCCTGATCATGCATTTCTCCAGCACCTGTGTTGCGCTGTGTTGTCGCTGTGGGGGCTGACAACTCCTACCTGTGTGTTGTTTCGCATTTGAAGCAGATGTGTGACTTCTTTGTGCTGATAATACAGTGCCAAAAAGTCTACTGCTAACGAGCTGCCAAACACAAGGCACAAAAAGCATTAGCTCAAAGCTGCAAAGGAAATGGCTATAAAAATATAGTGTGGAAAAAAGTCAAGTGAATGACGTAATGGAGTGTATGATAGTTCATTCTTTGGAACGTTAACAAGAGCTATAGGAAAGCAACAAACGGACAAACAGAAGCTGAAGGTTGCAACTCTGAATCTATAGCTCCAAGTGAACCAATGACTCAAATAACTGCGCACCATTAACACTCAATGACATTACTGTATACATCCATCCGCATGACAATCTTGAATGATCAAATGCCTACAGTACTTAGTAGCTACCAAAGAGAAAATGATAAGCTACTAACAATTTGTGGGATGTGTGATAAAAACATGTGATTCATGGTGACCCCTTTACCTTACAAATCCTAGCGCAAATAGTTACAGGAATACTGGAATAAGGAAATGGGTAATGCGGAAAGGAGAAAAGAAAACCATGCAGGAGAAAGGTGAAGCAAAGTGACGAGGAAGAAAGTAAAGGACAAATAAAAAATGGGGGAAGTGGAGGGACGAGACATGAAGGACAGTTGATGAACTGCACAGAGCTGGACCACAGCCAGATCCTTTTAATGAGCAAAGTGGTGCACCCGACACCTCACACCTAATTACACACACACACACACACACACACACACACACACACACACACACACACACACACACACACATACTTGGAGGAACCCTATTTTTGCCTCCCCACTCTGCAGCATTCCACCATCCAGCGCTAAGTACTCCCTCTAGATCAAACAAGCAGCGCACAGTAACCAGCATACAGATGAGCCTCTTCCTCTCCACCCACCCCAGCTTCTCTCATCACAACCTCTGTCTACTCTTCCCCTGCAGTAACCCCTTGCTTCTTTGCCAAACCCCCAGTCTTACTCTCTCATGTCCCCCACTCATACAGTGTCAGTGCAGTGACACTGGCCCGGCTGCTCCAATAAAAACACGTAAGATCTAGGTTAGCAATCTTGCCATAACGTTCACTGGAACAACATGTACCCACCCTCACTGCACTCATTTGCCATTCACTTTGAGACCAGGCAAGACACACAAATAGGGGTGTGAACTTAAGATGAGACCAGCTCTGTATTAGTATTCTGCATTGCCTCCATGTGGTCTTATCAGTGCGATGCTAAGGTGCTGTTGGAGCCTTTATGTTTTTGTGTGCCTGTAATGGATGACGAACTCTGAAAAGGATGCTGAAAATGGAGCACATTGAAAGCGTATGCCACTGCAGAGTGTCATCTTTTATGTACACATAGGTCTGAGGTGGGAGGATCCAGTAATACACTATGTGTTCTATAATCTGAGGGAACCACACATAAACAATAATCACCACATCCCCCTTTAAACATGGTTACTACTAGAGTTTGAATGGATCTTGTGAATATAAACTGAACTATATAGTTAACACAACAATGGTAACCTAAACATTATATATAAAAATCCACTTTTTTCATTTTCAATTCAGTTTTATTTATATAGCCCAATATCACAACAGCAGAATATATGTGATAGAAAGTATTCATAAATCACAGAGAGCTGTTACTACATGCATGTACTGTATGCTTTGCGGCATATATTAAAGGTCTGGCTTCATGAGTCGTGAGTGAGGTTTGTCATGTGCTGTGGTCTGGTGGCTCCCTACAGGCCTGCTTGTTCCTGTGACACCTCTCATTAATGAGAGCCAAACAAATAATAACACCACAAACTAAAAACCAGAAGCCTTCAAATAGGTGGGCTTTTAGGGCTTACAGGACGCATCAATACAAGCACAGACGAATTTGAATGGTGATGTGGTAGGAAGAAATGACAACAATGTTTACTGGCTTCCAATAGTTCTGATTTAACAGGAAAATAGAAGAGAACCAGAGGGAAGTTTTCACCTTTGATTTCACCAACAACAAGTTGCCCTTTACTGACCATCACACACCTGCACCTACACCTACACCTACACCTACACACACACACACACACACACACACACACACACACACACACACACACACACACACACACACACACACACACACACTCAAACGAGCTCTCCACAAGCCATCCAATCTCCATGATAATCAGCCTCCTTTCATTGTGTTGCATCATGCAGAAAAAACAACTGTTTGTCTCGGTGTGTGTGAAAGAGAGAAAGTCAGATGAAAACGGGAGACTTTAGTGAGCTTTTCTTTCTTTTGTAGCAGCAATCACATATTCTAGACCCATTGCTCCTGCCATGCAACACCACACTGTGCCAAACTAGTCAGCGGGCTTTAGTCTTATCTGTTCCTTGTGACTACAGAAATATTGCTTTAAGAGATACTTAGTATAAGATACACAAGGCCCCTGTCAGCTAAAATTATTATCCACAAAAGCCAATTTATTCAGGGCACACTGCAGATATTTTTGTATTGAAAATTTTGCATGTGCGATTGTTGTGTTCATCCTAGTGCAGCTGTTTACATGTTGATGGCCGCCATGTTGCTGCATCGCAATATAGGATCTGCGCCTCGTCTTCCATTCATATATTCCTCCTTCATATATTCCTTCTTTCACCTCTTATCTCTTCCCCTCTCCCTCTATCTTTCTCATTCTTCCTTGTTGCGTACATTGTCTCACACATACACACACACACACAACCCCTGTATCTCAACCCTGTTTTCTCTCCCTGACACTTCTCTTACACCCTTATCTATTTCGTTATACCCCTCCTTCTCTGTTGCACTGCCTACCCTCACCGTCTATCTCCCCCTCCCACCTCCCCGTCGCTCTCACCACTCTCTCTCCTCAGAGTGATTGAGGATGTTGGTAGCATCCGTTTCAGTCAGCAGTGACACTGCAGTCTCGGCGCATCTTTAAATGGCACTGTAATAAAGACACTTCTGATGTGAGCCCGTGAAGCCCAATAGACAAAAACACACTTTGTACCTATACTGCCTCCATCACAGGTCATTTGAGGCAAAGCTAAATATAGAACACACAATCTTCAAAGCCACAAAGAAGATATATTTTTCCTCTCCAAAATAACAACTGATTGGAATCAGAATCATATGGGGTTTTATAAGATTACTGGTAGTGAATGCTTTTCATATTACTCCTTATGCAACCACAATGTAAACAGCATACTACGACACACAGTGTCCCAGCACTACGTAACACAAACCAAGGCTCAGGATGATCAACGCAGCCAGAGAGGCACAAAACAAACAAGCTGTAGACAAATACAATGAGATGTGGACACAGGCTACCCATCAGATATCTCCTGCATATTGTCCATGTATTTCTCAGGCAGATATAATATTTGTGTTTTGTTGTTTGGACAGATGTGAGCTGGGGGTTGAGGCAGGTGTCTGGTATTAAGAGTTTTGTGTGTGTGGGAGTGTGTGAATGTTGAAAAGATGAAATGAAAATAGAACAGAATCCCATGAGTGCAGCTACTGCTGTCCTGTATTGAGCATGCAGAAGTACACAGACCTAGACACACGCCCCCTTTCCCTTCTCCCACTGCTCCTCCACATGTCTTTCGTACTAGAGACTAGTAAAGCAAAAGTACCTATGTTAGGTGTCAGTCCTCGTTGTGTAGTCCCTCTGTCCCCCCTCTTTTTAGCTGGAGTGTGCCGGGACGGGTTGAGCGTGTGGCGGCGAGGCTCAATCCCTTTACTCTGCGATGCTGAAAATGGAACCAGTATTCCCTGACAGCGGCAGCCTGTCTCTCTCTCTCCCACTCCGCTGCTTCTGTGCTCTAACTCACCTCCCTCCTTGGCTCGTCTGCTGCCATGTTGAGTGCACGCCGGGTGAGGGGCGGGCTGCTCAGAGGGGAGGGGTAACGCTGGAGGGAAGGGATGGGGACTCAGGGGAATAAGAAAGCAATTAGAAGACAGCCCCTATTTCTTCCAGTCGGGAATGTATAATGGAATTAGCTCCAGGAGGGAAACAAGGAGTGGGCATAAAGGGGGAAAGGGGAGAAGGGTGAGTTTGGGGTGCATCGTCCTAATGCCTCCACTGCACTGTCAGGAGAAATTATGGAAGAATCTACGAATGACACGATAAAAAAACAAAACAAACAAAAAACAAACAAAAATAAAACACACACAGACGAAAAGCAACATACACTACCCTGGATTATGTAAGGTATATGTCAATTTACAATTTTACTGTCATAATTAATTTTACTCTAAAAACAGTAGCATAAAAATACTTAAAATACTATATAACTTCTCCAGAAAATTTGCATTAAAATTTGTTACATTTTAAGCAGAATATATTATAATTTAATGTATTATAAAACTCAGTCATGACGTGTCCTTGTAAATGTGCAGTCTAGCAGCTTGTCTACCAGTGTGTGTGTGTGTGAGAGAGAGAGGCAGCAGATGGGGGTGGTGGAGTGATTGCCATTGCCATGGTTGTGTGTGTGCGTATAGGAGAGAGTGATTGCTGAAATACTGATGGGAGGGAGTGTGTGCGAGTCGTGGGACCACCTGCTTCTTACCTCTCTCGCTCTCAGCTTCAAAGCTCCTCTCGTCTCAGGTTTGCCCCCCCCGCCCGTCTCTCTGAGTGGGTGGTGGGGAAGGGCATGTGTGTCTGGGAACACAAGTGTGTGCGCAATAACAAGAACTGAACTGGCCGTTTCTGATGTGCAGTGGCTCATGTATGTTTTTGCTTTTTGTTCCGTTTGCCTTATCAAAGGGTTTCTGCGAGTTATCTGTATCAGTCAGAGTGTGAGCCAATCAGCAGTGTGTATGCTGACAGATTTAAACCTGAATACCAGATTGCCTTATGTTGAGGGGACAGGCATCAGTAATACCAAAGCCCTGGTTTTAAGAACTAGTGTTGTACCAGGGTTGATTTAATAATAAATTGTTTCTACTCTGCGTTGGATCTGAGGGTAAGAGGAGTTAAATCATGATGGTGATATCCACAGGGAAGCTTTCCTCTTGTTATTCCACTTTCCTCTTGCTATATATGGTATAAGTCTAAAAGGTGGCCCAGAAATGACAGAATAAAACCTAATAGGTGTGTGGGGTGTTTATATTTGTGTGAGAAATCAAGCTTTTCCTTATGTGTTTGTAGGAGCGAGCCGTCTGCCGCTGTGTGTGTGGTTCAGGGAGATATGCGTGTGTGTGTCAGTGATGTGCCATGAATGAAAATAAGGAGTAATGGGGGGTGGGGGGCGGGGACGAGGGAGATGGGACTGTGACTCTCCTCCCATTTAGCCATCTCCTTATTTCCACTCCCGTCTTCCTTCTACCTCCGAGTGATACGTGAGCAGCTCGCCTTTGCACGTCAATAATTACCATCTTCTTCTTTCCTCTTACATTTGCTTGTCACAACGTGCTGCATCGGTCGTTCTGGATTTCTCTGCGCATTCAAGGGTGGTTCATCGAGTTTACAAGCGTCGTCTCCGTCTTCTCCTCCCCGTCGTGCATAATGTGCCTTGTGCAATTATAGCAACGACCTGTGATCGCTCCTGGCACGCAAATACACAACTAGGACAAATGCATAAAAGAAAAGAGCACAGCATTTTCACACTTTGAAACAAATCCAATGGCAGTCAGACATGTGCGCACACACACAGTGGTTCAAGGACAATTGATTTGGAGTTTAATTTCTCTCCCGGTGCTCTTGACGCTAAAGGATGCGGCTCCGTCTGACCTTGACGACAGACAGGGGGAGTTTTGTCTCTGTCGCCAGGCTTACTCTGAAGCCCCTGGGGCATATGCAGCCCGTATGAAGTTAAAAAACACGCACCGAGAATTTTCACCTGGAACTGTCAAGACCTTCCAGGCTCTGTTATGAATGCTTACAAATGTGTCTTCCATTTGTCTTCTAATTATAGCAAACACAAGGATATTGTTAATTTTAGCCGCAGCCGCAAAATAGCTGTTGTTAAATAATTTATGAGTTCAGACACAGAGCCTGCTCCTGCTGCTTTAAGGCTCGTTGTTTCTCACTGCTTTGATGAAACCAAAAGGGAAAAGGCCTTACATAAGACACCATTTGAAGAGGTTTTCTATCAACACAAGTGACCAAAGAGATCAATCACATTGACCAGATGCCTCTTGAACCTATGAGCTTCTCAATATTAGAAACATATAATACATTTCTGAGACAGGAAACATGGAGAGGGAGGGGGGGAATAACATGAAACTCAACTGACCAAAGCTGGATTCATAAGGGTTGCTTTCTTGTGCGGTGTTTACTTTGCCATGTGAGCCATTAAAATGTGTATGATTCTTCCTTCAGTAGAGGGAGGGATCAGCATTACCCGGGGAGTTTTGCCTGGCTTAATCGTTCCGGTAAGCAATACTTGAAGGGATGCATTTGTTTGATCAATGAGGATCTGAGTGAAGCGTGCGTTTGCCTACAGCTGTGACATCAAGGGAGATGGACATGGGTTACAAACAGCTATCGAGAAGCGTTTGAAAGCTCCTCTCATCTCGGCACAACATAGCACTCCAAGTACTAAACCTGTGAGCGTACACACTTGGACAGATTGTGGGAGTTTATGATTTTAATGTGCTGCTCTTATGTGGCTGATTTAAGGCTACTTATTTTGGTCATAAAAGAGCTGAATTGGTTAAAATATACAGTATGTGTTTAAATAATTCAAAAGCATAAATCTCCATCTCATATTTCAAGAGGTCTAACAGGTTAGCGCTGGAGGTGCTGGGGTCAGGGTCGTCAAAGACACAGCCATACACACCTTGGATCAATGAGAGACAGGCCAGGAAGAGGACTGCTCTCTGTTGCCATAGAAACGGGAAGGGCAGTGGTGCTGGATACTGTTACTGGGCAGGAGAGGGAGGTCTGCTGTGAAGCATATACAACATAATCACAGTTATTTTATGGAAAGAAAATGTGTCATGACTGTACTATATTTACTAGACAGGCTTCGTGGTCAGACATTCTTTGTGGTTATGAAATCAGATATAGCATATATATTTTAGTAGGCCTACTGTAGTGATGCGCAGGTGTAGTGCACCTCCAAGTGTAAATAATATCGAAGCGCATAAACAGAGGCTGATCGATCCGTATTTATTTGTTATGCTTCAAAATGTTTCGGTTTCAACAATTAGCTAATTACATTACTGTTTATTTATTTAAATGTCTATATTTAGTTGTTTTTTTTTGCCTCTAAAAGCAGTGGCTAAGTTTTAATCACCATATCAACCAAGTCTAATTACCACACCTGTTGCTGCTTCTTTTACTATCCAATAATGTTCCGATAATGCTGTGCTGGCTTTTAAAAATGTTATAAGTTTTCTATTGATATAAAAATATTTTATTAGATTTGTAATACAGAACTGTGTTAGCTAGCCTACCTGTGTCTGCTGCTTTTTCTTTTTCTTCCCGCGTCTGTTTGCAAAGTTCAGGCTAACATTGTCACCACGTAAAATTAAAACATTTTATGATGTGTGAAATGGACGCGCCTAAACATCCAATCAGAGCACTGCCTTATGTCACCTTATAACAGTTTTCAAATGCACCTCGTTTGAAATAGTGAGTTTTGTGGAATGCGATAAATCTGTTTGTGTGTTAAGCTGCTAGACGCTAACTTAACGCCGTCCATTTGTTTTAAACTGTAGATACATCTGTCTGACACAGGCGAGACATGAGCGCCCTCTAGTGCCGAATAAACGCAAGTCCATGGGCTTTTAGCGGCAGGAATCAATTAATTATTTTGTAAACTTGTAGTTTGTGTTTGAGGAAACAGATGCAGTCACTTCCAAGTCTGTAGTGTGTGGAGGCGGAGCTATCATGTGCTAAACAATAGTCCAACATAGGAACAAGAATTTATTTATTATTATTTTTTACTTTCACGTGGACAGAGTCATTTCTTTTCAGCACCATGGACAGAGGTCTGATTTAAATATAACAAACCACAAAGTGGGGATTGGGTCAAGTTAAACAATAGCAAATAATAAATATTTGAGATTAATTAATGGACTCAGCTACATGATACTAGTCACAATATTAAGAGGATTAGCAGACAATGTTTTTACCAAATGGTTGTAAGTAAACGTGTAAGGCTTTGACTCTGGATTTTTTCATTTGACTTTTGAACTTAAGAAATATTACAATAACGCAGACAACAGTGTAGTAATGTATACATAATACATACAACAAACAAACAAACAAACAAACAAACAAACAAACAAACAAACAAACAAGGGACCAGCACGTACAGAGGCTTGAATGCTTCCAGTCATCCACACTCAACAAGTTTTGTCCTCACTTTTTTTTTTATTGCACACTTTATTCATGTGGTAAACATATTTTCACAGTAACAATGCAGTAGCAGAAAACAGAAGCAATCATGGTGCAGCTTGGTCTTTAAAAATATTTATATTTACACAAGAAAACATGAGAATTAAAAAAGACAGTGCCTAATCTTTGCCTTGTTCTGTCTGAGCAGATTTACCCCGTATTCCACTGCATGTAATGTTAGACGTTGCAATCATAGCTTTCTACTGGTGTAGCTTTATGAAACCTGCCCTTAGGCCCAACCCAGGAAACATTCAAATCACATTTTTCTGTCATTGTACTGGCACTGGGTTAGCCAATACACAGGACTAAGGAGGAAAGTAAAAAAATAAATAAAAAATGCAACAGCTCCACTTCAGCAATATGATGTTTAAAATCAAATACACACTTTTGGCTTCCAAAGATTAAGATAAATGCATCCCAAAATAAAAGCGACATAGTAAATCAAAACCAAAATGTATTTAAACAGTTTCAATACATGTGTGTTGCATTGTATAAACTGTAAAACAATATCATACCAGCATAGTTCATGACAATGTCAAAACATTAGAATTAATCAATTTAACTACATTGTTTCGTTTATACTATGTTTGGTTCAAATGGGAGGTTTGATGTGATAAGACTCTAAACAGTATGTGCTACAAAACAAATCAAAACATAGTAAACTGCAAAAAAAAGAAGATAAGTTTATATAAGGCTAAGTGAAAGTCTTGCTATAATACAGTAAATCACTCCTATATTTGGATGTACCAGCAAATGATTTGTAGTGATTGAGTGAAAACCTATCTACTGCAACTGTGTGGGTGTGTTAGATGCCACAACATTGAAATGCAACATTGACAGGCTTTAATAAACTGTACTCATTGTTAAAGCTAATTGTCTGTCCATATGCAGTCCAGTCAGTTCATTTTTAGATATGTCTTAATATATTAAACACTTACATAAAACCTCCATATTTAAAACATGACAGAATAAGAACACAGCAGTGGCTCCATTATGTGTTATACATCGTTTGATAAAACAAAATACATCTGTATCTAACAAATACAAAACCTCTGTTGGAGCTGTCTTCGGCTATCTGTAACTTCTCTAAAAACACTTAGAAGCATGTTTCCTCCAGGCAAGTCTTGGAATTCACTGAATTCAGCTTGATACAAGAAGTGAGATTTTTTTGGCACAATCCCAAAGGTCAAAGTGCCACTAATGTGGTCCATTATCTGCGTATGGCTGATGATAGCTCTCGCCCTTGAAACTCACTACCTGTGTCCCGGGTTCCTGTGGGTTGCTGCATCTCCATCCAAGTCCTCCTCCACAACATTGGAGTAGCCTTCTTTGTCTATGCAGCCAGTCAGGACCTGCAAGACCAGCCAGAGCCGCCGGTCCATGGCCTTGAGGTGAGGCTGGATGAGGATAGGGGACAGCCGGTCCTGCAACAGAGACTCCTCCATCAGGCCACTCAGCTGGTAGTCCTCTTTCGCAAGCAGCTGAAGACGCAGATAAGTAGACTTCCTCACCCTGAAAATAAATGAGACAGGAGGGAATGTTTGTTGAGTGTAGGAAATTTTTATTTTTATATGACAATATATACGGTTTATGTTATGTTAATTGATATACTTATTAAAAAAACAACAAATTATCACTATATTTTAAAAGAATATGCACCAAAAGACTGACCTGCAGCATTGACTAAGAGGTACCAGAATAGAAAGTTCATCGTGGTGATGTTTGCCAAATCTAAAGAAAAGAGACCAGACCATTAAATGAGATGCTCCTGTTGGCTTGTATCTGACAATAAGGTGTTATTAATACAGAACTTAGGTGCTTAGTTACCCTCTTCCATTATCAAGGTGAATAATGAAGGTGTCATTACCAAACTTCTCAAAAGTTTCATAATGATGGCGATCCATATTACCTGTAAAAGAACAATGTAATTATCCTTTAACTTTAACCATTTATTACACCTTTGGTATAATACAGCTCTGGAAAAAATTAAGAGACCACTGCAAAATGATAGGTATGTGTTTGGGTAAAATTAACATTTTTGTTTTATTCTATAAACTACTGACAACATTTTTCCCAAATTCCAAATAAAAATATTGTAATTTAGAGCATTTATTTGCATTTATTTTTTTACTTTTCCTTCTTAAATAAGATTTGGTTCAGGTGATCACCTAATCAGCAGAATGAGGTGTGCTTGTGTTGGGATTCAACAGACATTGGAATGGAATGGCTTGCATTCATGTAGAGATGCTGATTGCTAGAAAAAATTGCAGTGGTGTCTTAATTTTTCCAGAGCTGTATATGTTTTCATTGCTGGTCTTTCTCTTACCCATTAAGAAGTCAAAGATAGTCATGTCCATGATGTCGAGCAGTCGGGTACCACGATCATATGGTGGTGTCTGCTTAACCTCGTCACAATAATCAGGGTCCACCTCCCACCTGAATATTAAAAAAATGTGGATTAGATATCAGATCCCTGTTTAATTAATGATGTGTCAGTTGGAACATATTCATGAATACAGTGCAGTCTTACTCTGCTTTTTTGCGTTTGTGATATGAACGTCTCCAGGGGTTTCTCCACGTCTTGCGTTTGGCCAAGTTCAAGTCTGGCAGGAATGCTGCAAGTGAGCCTTCAATCTGGTCTGGTTTACCACACAGAGCATGCTCAGTGGAGCAGTAGTATGAGCATTCACCGTAGAAGCAAACATTGTTGGCTAAAAGGAAGATTAATGTCAACAACAGATTTAGTTGGCATGAGCATAAGTCTTCAAGACTACTAAATATAAATTTGATGATGTGATGGTTTATGTATTTTCTGTTCAGTTTTGAACACATTCTCTGTTATTTGTTGACTTTGATACTGACAATGTTGAGAACTGACATTAAAACTGTCAAGAATTTAGTTTTGTTAGTTTTCCCTGTAAACAATAAACAAAACTATATAATTTGTTTGTGTCTGTCTAAAGCAGCTACACCTTTTGAACCTTTAGAAACGATTTCATGACAATGTAAAATTTTAAGGGCATCCAAAAACTTTTTTCTACCACTGTAACCTGCATTACATTTACATTATTAGACTGCCACCTTGTGGCGAATTTGAGCTCTACCACATAAACCATCACTGTCAAACAAATACAGTGTTCTCTGGGCAACAGGTAATTTACATAGCCCACTTTATCCACAACCTAGTTCACTTTAACAAGCAGGTCTCACTGGTGAAGTCAGGAGAAGTAGCTGTTTTACACTTAGTCCAAACTGAATGATTTATTCAGATATGCCGAGCTGTAGAGCAGCATCTCTCACCTGGTGAGATAAAGAATGTCCTCCAGAGCTTCTTGTCACGTGTTACATCTCGGATCTCTCTGGTCATGTTGACAAGTCGACCTGCTACAGGGGGCACTCTACGGAAATCTAGGATCCTGAAACAGACGTTGAAGATTACAAACATTGTTTTTGAAAATAGATGTAGAAAAAATGTAATTAACAGTTTGATGGCTGCAAAGTGACTGTTTGTAACATCAAGATAGCGTTTGAAAGAAACAAAAGAGCTGACACCAGAAAGATTTGGAGTCTCCCATGGACACTGAATGTTGAAAGACACCAAACAGTACTTTTTTGTATGGTTCTCACTTGTATCTATATTCAACATCCCGCCTATGAGCTGGGCTTCTTTCTAATGTCTTGCCCTTAAAACCTTCTTTCCTTTTACTTCTCCCTGTTTTTGTCAGCCTTTCTGGTTCTTTTCTCATGCTCTTATGTCAGAACACTGCACCTATTCACCCTCTGTTTAGCTCGTCCTACTGTGTGTTTGCTGTCCAACCGACCCTGACCCTTTGAAGACTAAAACTAAGCCTCCTGGGAGCATGGGGACATACAGACAGTCGGGCTGAGTGGGAGAGACTTGGCGAAACTTTAGCCTACAGAGAGGTGCATTCAGGAGCTGCAAAGTGCACCGTCATCTTGGGCCCTGGCGACAAAGGAACACCTGTGTGTGCATGTGCTTGTGAGGATACACTGAAGCATGTATTGTGTGCATGCAGCCGAACACACACCCCTGAGTCACAAGGAACAGATGGTAAGATAGGAGGATAAAAACCTTTGAGATTTAGGAACAATTACTGGAGAGCAATGAGAAATCTGTGAGAAACCAAAAATGAACTAAAATAAACTTAAATAAAGTTTTAGCAAAGAAAATCATACATCTACAATATGATGTCATAAAATGGCTGCTACTGGGTTGACAAAGACATAATTTTAAGGCAAATCTATCCACTAAAAATGGCATAATTTTTGACTGTGTAAAAGAATAAAGTCAGCACAAAAAAGAGACAATGATCCCAGTGTTCAGTGTTATCTAGTCCGTTATGCACTCAAATCCCTTTCAAAAATTCACATTCTTAAAGCACCCCAAGATGAGAACCAAACAAATTGTGAAAATAAGCTGTATTTTTTAAAAGAAACACACCTGTCCAAGTGAAAAGCTGCAATTTCCGCATTGTGTCTCTCAAAGTCCGAGAAGTAAAAGAAGTCCGGAGGGGTTTCCTGCTCTCGTGTCTGCCTGAAAAAGAACGGGTAAGAGTATATTAAGCATAAGATACAATCGATTTTAGCTGTCAGATGTAAAAATATGTATTATCCAGCTACAAAGTGAAACAATAAAATAAATCACATGAGAAAAGAAGAAAGAATTTATTGCACTTTGGCTTTGTTGAATGAAGCATCTGTCCAAACGAGACATATTTATGATTTTAACTGCACTGTCCCTGCTTTGAGGCATATCTGTTCCTGTCTATGCCCATCTCATCTTTCATCATACATCGTCGCCTGCAGGGTGGAGCTCATCCCGGCGTCTGCTCCCCTTTTCTAGGACAAAGCTGAAGCCTGAGCCCAGAGCTTATTTGGATATGACTGCTGAAGGGGGCCCGCAGACAGACATCCGAATGATTTAAATCTCCAATTGGAGGGAGATGCTGCACATTTGGGACTTTCTATACATCTGTCTGTCTTCTTCTGACACCTCTACAAATTACCAAAGCAAGTATTTATTTCGATATGCTTCTCTTCTCCTTACAATCCATTCCCCCATTCATTTGTCTACAGAAAGACAAGGTGACATCCTACATTTTCTTTCACTTGTTCTCTGCTGCAGTCGTTATTTTCCTAAAAAGGAACCAACCATTGATAAAAATAACCTATCCTTTATATTCTCTTTCATGTCACACAAGTAGCCATTTACCCATAAATCAATTGCCCTCTTTTGTAATTCCTTCTTTTTCACTCACAGCCAGGGAAAGGACTAATAGTGCTTTTATTTTCAAAGTGCAGGGCGGTGAATGAAAGGCTGTTTACATGAAGAGAGAGCAGGAGGAAAGCTATCAAAGGTCTGGTTTTAGAAGGTGACCTTAAAAGAGCAATGCAATGACGTGGTTTGTTGTTCTTAAAATACACTGTTATCTTCAATCCGTATCAGATTTAGATAATCAGTATTGCTTTAACCTCTTACTGGCAGGGCAAATAAGAAAATAGGTTTTAAGATTTTTGTTTAATATAATAATAACCAGCCACAGTGATTCTCTCTGTGAGCAGTAGAGCTGAACGATTTTAGAAAATAATCAAATTGAGATTTTTTTCCACTAATATTGCGATTGGTTTTTTTCTTTTGGCTGTTTTATATATCCACAATCAATAAATATATGACATTATGACAAACTCATGTGTCTTGTGGCCATATGTCATATGACATTTAACAAACTCATGTTTGTTGTGGCCATATTTTTTCATTTTGGTGTCTGTTTGTTCTGCTTTAGCTCCAGTCATGAAAGCTGCATTTCCTTTTTAGTCGAGAGAAAAACTAAAAAGTATATCTTGCAGAGATAATGAGTCTCAAAGAAGTCATGAGACCTCTCAGGGAGCCCTGAATATGGTTGTAGCCCATGGGCCCCCACTTTTCCTAGATCCGAGCCTGTCAAATGCTCATTTTCAGAAAGAACAGCATCTTTCAGCCACAGCACTACTCATGGTCAACACTGCCTCAAAACTAATTTAGCTGCTTTGCTAACTTTTATTTAGCCAATAAGAGTCTACCCCTGTCTTCTGTTGGGACACAGTGTAGAGTTAAGAGTTTATTCTTCAAATGAGTGCGTAACAGAGCAACAACATGACACAAGCTTAAGCTTTAACTCTGTCTCTCTTGGAGAACTCTGTTATTGCCTCAGTTATTTTCTCCTTGTAACAACAACGTAGCATAGTGTCTCAAGTTAATCATCAACCTTTATGTGTAACATGACAAATAATTGTGTCCTCTGCAATTGGAAAAAAACAATTTTTATTTGGTTTAATTGCACAGCCCTGGTAAGCAGCCAAACGGATGTGATGTTTTTCCAGGAACAACTACCTTTGGTCAGACCTTTTTAATTTGCAGTTGCTATAGACACCCAGATGTAAATTAAGATTTCCTGTGATGCTGAAGGAACTTCTCTGTCATCAGTTGAGTCAGTATGCTAGAATGTAAGAACACATCCATAGACACACAACTAAACATTAAATCAACAGTATTTGCAATTTGTTAAATGATTTTGTTTTTCCCTTTATTTGACAGGAAACAAGTTCATGCCCATTTATGGTTTGTATTTCACCCTTTTACATATTGTTAATATTCAGGACACTTAATTGCAGAGAAACCGGGAAGATTTCAGTTGCATTTAAGCTTTTTGACAGCAACACCCTAGATCCAAAATCTGTCATTTTCCTGAAGCTGAGGAGAAGGACACAGTCAGACCAAAATGAAAATATTTTGTCAAAAGAGCATGACATTTTTATATTATGTTGCAACGGAGAGGTGTTTAAAGCCACCATGTGTAACATTTAGCCAGCAGAGGGCGCAGATCCCTCTGTGTGAAACCTCACCGGGAGCAGCGGCATCTTTATTTACAAGTAGAGACATTTAAGATGGCAAGTTTGGAAAGATAGAACATGTCTTCTGCAATGGTAGGGTCATTTTAGGTCATGTGTCTGCTAGGGTCCAGTGTATTGGCCTGTTTTCTTCATTATATGCCATATGCCATCGTCCCGGGACAGGAACATTTTTGGAGGATTCTGTCAGTGAGATAGGCATAATCTACTAACCTCATGACTAAAAACCACCAAAATGATTTTGAGAATATACATTTTTGAGCTAAAAGTTACACAGGGTGGCTTTATCTTTTGCTAATTCAAGAGACTAACACTTTACTGGACAATACGTGCTTAATGCAGGGGACAGGATGAAGAAGAGATGTTAGACCAAGTGCAGTCTTCATTTTGCTTTGTCATTTGAAATGTAGCGTGAATGCTCTTATTCTTGTTATTATGATACACTATTTCTGAATCGTTCTGTTTCAATAGTACATGTCCTTTTCAGTTACTGTATCTTAATTCCCTGTGTAACCCTGGGAAAAGTGAGCATGCTTCATCATAAAACATTTTTGTCAGAAGGAGTCATTAATGCACTGCAGGGACTGTAGTTGTGTGATATAGCTGAGCTGCGTTTTGTGCTGACCAGGCTGATGCTAATACATGAGCGTAGAGGTTTATATGAGAAAAAATTGGAGAGGGTGTGCTTCTATAACCGACTCTTCAGGCTCCTCCTGGCCTTTCTGTCTTACCGATGATGCATGGCGGTGACAGAGAGAGGGCAGTGGAGGCTCAAAAGAGCAAGAGCAAATCAAACTACTTCCATGTCACCGTCTGCAATGAAATGACAAGGAGAGATAAGGTTTGTCTGGAGAGTGTGACAGATATCAGCTGTGATCAAAGGCTCTATCAAGGGACAAAAGAGACCATATCGTCAGGATGGGGAAAAAGGAAACAAATCGTGTAGTGAAATCGTAATCACATTTCGGACAGGCTGACAGACAGACAGATGGCGGGAGAGAGCACAGGGGATATGTACTGGTAATCCACAGCAGATTTCAACTCGCCACTGACAGGCTTTTTGTCTCTGTTTGCTCTCTTCATCCTGGGTTTTTCCTTTAACTTGCTTTGATAAACCAATTCTGTCAGTTTCGCTGAAGCCAAATCAAATTCCTTCCAGCTGGCCGGACCAAACTCACAAGATTATCAAACATTAGTTAACATGAGCTTTTACTTGTCAGCGTTGTCTCTTATGTTTTTAAAGATGTAGCTATGACGTATTGGCCACAGTTTTAAGGCTAGTGAGCAACAACACATAAAAGGTAAGAGGCTGAAAATGAATGAATGGTTTTGTAAGAGTGTTATCGCTCCCTATACGTGCAGAAAGTCAGTTGTTGTTGTTTTTTCTGACACCATATTGCTTTCTATTTCTTCGGCGTGTTTAATTTTTCTTTCAATTATATTTACATCCCATTTGCTCTTGATTATATGTCTGCTGTGGAAAGGTCTGTGTGATTAGTGCGAGTTATTCTGGACACTCAGGTAAATGGCACCTCACAACCCCTCTCAAGGTGACAGACAGGTGGAAGGATGGAGGAGCCGGATAAAAGATTGTAAGATAAAATCCCCGCAGCCCGCTGATTTGTGTCAGAGGCTCCTCGTCTGTCAGCAGCAGTACACGCAGATATATCAGAAAGACAAGCCTGTGTGGAGGTCTGACCGAGCTATACTTGTGTTTACAGCCACTAAAGGTAACATACTTTCGTGCATCTAGTGAGTATTTTGAGCTCCTCATTTCTTCTGCTTGACTTCTTCCTGCACCACTACTGGAAAGGGATCTAAAAATCAGCCCACGGCCCCAAGGAAGCCGTCTAGATTGAATTTCAAATCAATGTTACACAAGTTGTCTTCCAG
The DNA here is from genome assembly GCA_024416835.2 of Perccottus glenii. Lineage (NCBI taxonomy): Eukaryota > Metazoa > Chordata > Actinopteri > Gobiiformes > Odontobutidae > Perccottus > Perccottus glenii. Next base: position 14,769,271 of record CM044553.2, read on the forward strand.
CCTCAGCTATTTTCAACACAGAGACAGTGCCAAGAGGGAGAGACCAGCTCTCTGCCGGTGTGTGTGGGAAGCACTGTGGGCTATATTACCATAAGAATGCTGCATATAAACCATGACTTGAAGAAGAGTTTTGGAGTTATTAGATACTTACATAGATATGAAGCTGGAGAGTGTGAATTTAATCAAAACGTAACACAACTTTTAGTGATCTTAGTGTTGCATGATGGACAAATTATTTATGCAGGCGGTGAGGCTTCAAGTATAGATGCACTTGATGATGATTTACCAGATGTTGATCCATAGGTTTTGTAATCATATTTGTTATGGTTTTTTGCATGCAACTGTCTAAATGTCATGAAATACTTCTGCACATATACAGCATATCACCAATATTACAGTCCACATAAATTATCTGCTGATGTTTTTTCCTTTTTATATTTTATTGTCACGTTATTATCCCCATGGGGAAATTCACTGTCGGCAGCCACCACCATGGGGCGACCAACAGGATTTGATGTTGGTGGGGGAGACCCGGAGTACCTGAGTACCCAGAGGAAACCACCAAGCACAAGGAGAACATGCAAACTCCCTGAAAAGAAAAACCCTGTCTGGCCCGGGAATCGAACCCTGGACCTTCTTACTGTGAGGCGACAGTGCTAACCACAAGCTAGCCCCGTGCTGCCCATGTTGTGTGATTACATAAACACACATCATGCCTTGATGTACTGTATATGCACCAACTGTACTCATTTTTCTCATTGGGTGTCAGAGGTTCATGTGATCCCTTTAACCCGAGAGCAACGATGCAAAGACGTGCATTGTGTTCTTCTCTCAATCTTCCATTCATCTTCCTGAGGTTCATCTAACTCCCCTCCTTCCTCCCAATTACCTGCCGTTCCCTGTTTCACAACTGCTTTGACCCTCTGTCCACAGTGAGAGCTGAAGGCACAAAATTCTCTGTCTGAATCTAAGTATGGCTTTGAGGGAGGCTGTGTGTCTGTGGGCTAGGTCACACTATCTGTGACTACCAGAGCTGTCTGCAGGCCCCAGAGGTGGATGACAGAAACCCTCAGAAGCAGGCAAATGTGTGTGTGTGTGTGTATTCAGAGTCCAAAGTCTCAAAGCAAGAAGGGAACTAGTGTCCAGCCAAGAGCTCCATCGGGACAGATGGCCACCAGTCTCCGTCTGTGTGTGTCAAGGACCAGGCCATGGATTATATATAGGCCTGCAACATGTGCCTGTTCTCTAACTAATATGAACACATTCTCATTTTATAAATTTAAATTCAGACACATACTGTTTAATCTTGAAGCCTATTTTAGGGTTAAAATAATGTTTTTCCATTTGTCTGTCATCCCTACCAGCAGCTGTACAGAATATAAAATGTATGTTAAACTCCATATGGTTTACACAGTGTTAGGCTGCTCGACATTACTTAGAGCTATATTTTTAATTCAGCAGCCTTAATTGACTGGCTTGGCTCTTTGAGCTGTACTCCTTTGAGCTCTGAGTGTTTAAAGACCTGGAAATATGACGTGCTGCAAAGCTGCAGTATTATTTTAGGCTTTTGGGATGTCTTCTCATGTAATCATCTTAACGCACCCCCCAGAGTGGGGAGTGCTTTCAGTGAAGGTGCAACACAGGAATCCGATTAGTATGTGGCCTGATGTTGTTTAATGCATTTACCAGGGCTTTTTATGTCAAAGGTATTTTTTTTGTCACCTAAAAGCTTTTTAAAAAGACTTTTAATGGGTTTAATTTTGAATGACTTAATTACATTTTCTTAACTCAGAGAAAGTCTGTGATAGGCTTATGGGACATTACAACAGCTTAGTATTAAGGGGATTTTTTTTCCACAGCAGGAAATGTAGGAGACTAAAAAGAGGCAAGTGTCACGATGTCACTATCATGTCAATATCTCAATGTGCCAAAATGTACGTTACTATGACCAGATAAAGCATTCTGACACTCATTTATTACTTTGTTACTACTGGCACTGGTCAGTAGGCGGCATATACAAGCAGCAAATTAAAATACGTTCATGTGTCACAAGCAGAAAGAAATTGCAAGGCATGAATGAATTCAAGATGAAACAAATGGGTAAGGGTTGTTCCTGCTCTGCCCTGGTCAGTACCTTCCAAAAAAATGAAAAGCTAAATTCCACTCATGAAGTAAGAGAGGGTTTGTAAAGGAAAGCAAAACAGCACTTACACAATGACAATTGTCGACACAATGTTACTGTTATATCCAATTAGGTATAACATGTTTGCAGCTGGATTACCTAATACTGCAGCTGTTACATGTCTACAGTTTGCTTTGGGTTGAAACCAATCATTCTTAAGATAAAACTATAATAACTATACATTCTCTCATGTTTTTGTCTCTGTCTCACTCTCTCAGTGTCGATCTCAACAAATAAACCACACATAGCTTCATTCTTTCGACAACAAAAGCAGGCTTTCCACTAAACTGCACTACATTGTATTTACATAGTCTTCTGCAGAGGATTAACAATTTTCAGTGGAGTGAGGCAGTCCTTCACAGGCTGTGCAATTCATGACAGCTTTACACCGAATATGAATCGTGCAAAATATACTCAAACATCAAAGATATTCTGGGGTCAACAGCACAAAATGTCAAAACACTCAACGAGATGATGGTGTGTAACAATAAGCTGCAGTATGTTGACACTTTCAAATAGAGTACAGTCTGTAACGTCAAGCACCTGTCCCGAAAAACATCTCGAAGTCCTTGACAGCTCTTCCAGACTGAACAGCACACAGGCAATCCACCATGAAATGACGTGCTGTGGAGATTCTTTGGGAATGTTAAAATGCATTGGAGTATTGTTTCCCTTTCACACTCGCACCAAGTTATGTGCTCAACTAGGCTTAAGACTGTAGAGGGGAGCAAGATGATGTAAGGAAGACACTAATACCCCAGGGGTAGGGCATTCCTCTTGCAGTTGCCTCTAACATTGGGGAAAAAAATTATAATAATGTGTGTGAAGGCAGAAGGCAGGCACCAACACTCACACTGAAGTGGTCTTAGAGAAAAAAAAACAACAACAGATCAACAAACTTTTCAAAAGCTATTAATGTTTCCATAAATGGAAACAAACTAGACCACTCGGAGGCAGTTGGGATCAATGAGAATTTTTCAGGCTGCTACTTTGCCGTGGTGTTTGTGAGTTTTTTTCCGTCTGCCTTCACCCAAAATCAATGAGCATTACCATGAGTCTTCATCTCTCGGGGGCTGAGTAACAAGCTCCAGTATTCAGCATGATGTGTTAGCTCAAACTGATGAGAGGAATGGGAAGCAGGAAAGAAAAAAAAACATTTCTAAGCTTGAGCGTGTGAGTGTGTACACTGCAAAAAGGGAAAAAGTGCCGGGTTAGCAAAACAAGCAAATGAAAGGTAAGTATAAGAAGGCGAATGCGGCCATGTCTGAAGAATTCTGAGTGTAAATGGAAGGTGCTTCAAAGACAGCAGGGGGAATGCTTTGTTTCTAGAGCATTTGAACTAAAGCAGTGTGAAGTTATGGGGTTAGACGAGGAACAATGGATTTTATCAAGGTAGAAGAAGTTTTCCTTTAGGGATAAAAAATGTTTCCAAAGAAAGAAGATTGATAAATGGACCCCAGCGTAGTAACCAAGGCTAAAAATCTATTTTAAAACTCTGCTAAATGGGCCCCTCTTTAAAATAGCTCACAGAAACAATTAAGTGATAATTTGATTAGCACTAAGTAGTTGCTAAACAGCACACACAAATTATGTTAAATCCTGAAAGCATTAATTTTTCAGGCCCAGATCTCTAACACACACACACACACACACACACACACACACACACACACACACACACACACACACACACACACACACACACACACACACACACACACACACACACACACACACACACACACACACACACACACACACACACACACACACACACACACACACACACTAAGTCAGGACATGGAGTATATCGGCCTGATCTAAGCCAAGACAAGTTAATTGGATTGGGGAGGAAGCATTTTGGACGCACATTATCGTTGCCCATCTGTGGGGGTGAATATCTGGAGGTGTCGCATCCTAAATAATCCTATTATCTTGACCCGAAGATAAGCAAACACGACACACTGACACAAAAACATACACACGCGCGTGCACAAACACAGTATATAAAATCCAGTTAAATGACCTTCTGTTGTTAAATGGAATAATGCCAAATATAATCTTTTTAATGCAGTTCCCCGGGCAAAGACCGCAGTGTCCTTCAAGGACAGGGTGAAAACAGCTTGTTTGCCTTTCCTCTTAAAGAAAATGTCACTTTAGCTTCTTCTATGTTTCTTCCAAAAATATTTACGGACATTTTTCCCACCATAGTCCAATCAGCCTTGAGTGCCTATTCTTTCACTCATAGTTAGTGGTTGGGTGAAGCCATTTATTGTTAAACAATTGTGTTTACTCTTTTGAAATCATAATGACAACAGAAGTAAAGTCCTGTACTTTAGGTGAAGTTATTTGTGGGTTTGTCTTTGCATCCTTAACAGTTTTCCTGGCCTTTTGTTGGTCTACCTGACCTTTTCATTTTCACTTCTTAATTAGAGTTTGAACACTGCTGATTGGCATTCTCAATTCCTTGGATACCATTTCCTGTTTTAAACAGTTCAATTACCTTTTCCCACAGATCCTTTGACAATTCTTTTGCTTTCCCATGACTCAGAATACAGAAATGTCAGTGCAGCATTGGATGAAAGATACAAGGGTCTGTCAGGAGCCCAGAAACTCACTGACCTTTTATAAACACACACACTGATTACAAGCAAACGGATCACAGGTGAAGATGGTTATGTTTAGTAGCCATTCAAACCTGTTTGTGTCAACTTGTGTGTATGTTATCAGGTCAAAATCACCAGGGTATGTAAACCTTTGGGTAGTTTCTGTTGTAATTATGATTTAAAAAGAGTAAACACAGTTTAATATAAAGCTTCACCCAGCCACTAACTTTGAGTAAAAAAATTATTTGGTGTTATCATTCATATGTAAATTTATGAGCACAACTGTAGCTGATGCAGATGCTAATAGGGATCTTAATAATAAAGAAATAAACACTGAGTGTCCCCATTTATGCACCGTGACGTCTTAACCCATCTATGACGACTCTGTGAGGAATAAAAAAGACAGGAATAGCCCGCATTTAAATATTCATTTGTAATTGTACAACAACATGGATTCATGAGCTACAATGAGTTTATTAGAACCTCCTGACACTCCTGACAAAAGGCCAATGGTGAATTATTAATGCCACTGACATCTGGTTTTAATAAATAGAAAGACTGTCTTTCATTTATACATGAATTGCTCCCCTTTCTCTGCTAATTACTCAAACAAGAAGCTCATTAAAATGCCATATTCTGACTGATGCATGACTGATGACAGAACTGTGCTTGATTTAGTAGCTCTGTCTTTTTCTTTAGCTCCCTACTGTGTGTAATAATTACACTGGGGTCACCACAACCTATGCTAAAAGTTACATAGCTCTGCAGCAAGTCCATTATAATCAGCTTTAGAGTGAACAGCTCAATTTTGAACTGTTCCTTTCTCATAAACAGAGCCTTTTCTCCACTCTCTCAAAATAGATACCCAAAAGCAACAGCATAAAATGTCAATACCTCGACCAAATAAGCATTCAAAGGCATTTTTCCAGAAAGGCATTTAGCCCTAATCAAGGCTCTTGGTGCTTTGTTTTTTCTGCAGCTGAACTTCTTTATTTAGACCTGTCACCAGTCTTGTTGTGCTCAGTGGTTTGTGGTTAGATGCCATTTCTCAAATAGAAACCATCTATCAGAGGCTAAGTGGTGGTTCAGAGATGTCATTGTGGTCATGAGTGGGTGACGGTGGTAAAGGAGGAAGTGGTGAAACCGCTGGAAAAACAGTTTCAAGGCTCACATTTAGCCTTGCGTAAGAGCTTTCACTGGGATGGTTCAGGACTTGTTCAGTGAGGATGGAGTCCATTTGAAAGTGAAAGATGTTCGATAACAAATTTATTTAAATTATTTAATTTGTACATTACTAGTTGAGTTTAAAATGAAACATGTCAGAAATTCAAAAAAAGTATGGGGGATCTGTGCGCTATACTACAAACAGTACTGTCCATGCATTATCTTATGACCCTGGCTTTTTCTAACATGACCTTTAATGCCAGAACAACAGTGCAACAACACATCATACTGTAATGATGATGTATTATTGCAATGTAAAGGGAATGTTAACATCCCACAAATAAAACCAATTAATACAGAATGCCACCAAAACTTTTGAGAAATTAGCAGACAAGTTACAACTGAATCATCACTTTCCTGACGCAGCTGCAGCTTTTTAAAAATAGTCTATGAAAACCCGCCTTTATGAGGAAAGACTATTTTATTACTGGGTTAATTTTTAAACAGCATATGTGGCAGTTGTGATAGTGAGAAAGTGAATGTTTTTAGAGCTGCTTGAGGAGTGACACTGTGGTGAGCTCAAGCATCTACTCTACCATAAAAGGTCTACTTTAAATTTAGAAAAGATAACACACTGATATAAATATAGGGGTTTTAATGCTCTAACTTTGTGCATCCACTCTGTTGATGGTCCGGTCCACACACAGAGGCTGCACTGTCTGACTCACCGCTGCTCAGAGCTATTAAAGAAGAGAGAGTGCGGAGGAGGGACGGCGACCCGGGCAAGCCCCTGGATCATGTTCCCGACCTCAGTAGTCCGGTGATACAAGACCTGGCCACATCCTCCCACATCCTGCTTAGACAATAAGAGGTGCTGTGGAGAACCCTGCTTTAGTTTAATTGGTGTACAATGTAGGTATTCTCTTCCCCCTCTCCTGGCTTGGGTCTGAGGATGGGGCGGTGGGGGGCAGTCACGTACACTGTAAGTGCCACCTTGCTCGGGACAGGCTCAAACAAGCACGGGCCTGGCCTACAATGGACATATTAACCTCTGTGCATGCAGTCACAAAAAGGCCTCAGTTACAAAGTGCTCTTTCTTCCACTGTGTCCAAGACTGTTGTTTCTTTCAGGTGCACGGTGATAGATCTACCTGGGAAAGGTCATCCTCTAATGACTGAGTGGGACTGAGAGGGGTGGAGTTGTTTGTGTGTGGTCTCATTGTGAACAGGTCTGTTCCTGATTTAAGAAAAGGTCTCTTTATGTTAATGGCACATTGTAATCTTCATTTACCTAAAGGGAGATTAAAGCGACGGCAAGCCATTAAGAAGCAGTGTGAACAAACTGCGAAAATATTGTTTTAATTACAGGTACTTCATTCACTGAAGCACTTAATTAAAACTTAGCTTTGGAAGATTTACCTCAATTAACTGTGAGTTTTTTTTAGTGCTCATTTAGACTGTAATTTCAGTGGATACTCCTGCTGGTGGAAGTGTATAAAACAAAAGGAAGATTTGGCCTTCTTTCCTCACCTAATCAAAAGGAATGCTCATTTGAGATGCCTTGAATTGACCTCCTGGAGCGAGATGACTATCCAACTTCCCAGATGGTTGCCCCAGCTGCATTCCTAGTGGGAAGCTTAGGAATTCCGTCAAGTATTTTAGACTTTAATGATACCATTGGCTGGCTGAATGGAATAACCAATGAAATACACAGAACCAGGGACCGCAGCCAGAATGCACCACTCCAAAAAATGGCACCCAGGCTCTATGGGGCACACCCCACAGACAACAAAACACAAAAACACACTCCTTACAAAGATAGCATCAGGATTCACGACAAAACATGTTACATAAGATTTTCCCTTCTCTGCAGACAATTTCATTTTAAGGGATTTCATCATCAAATATTAACGGGTGATACGTGAGTGTAGGATGCCATCAATTCTGGAGGCTTTCAAATGTAATCTGTTTTGCGAAAATTGGATCTGAATCTGTCAGTGATTGCATCGGAAATGTTTGTTCTTTCATAATAATAAAAAAAATAAAAAAATAACACGGTGCATGTAACAAGCATGAAACAATTACAAGCCCCAGCTGAATGAATCTGATACAAGCCATTGTACAGCATCATCGTTTATGTTCAAGAAAAGAGAATCAATGAAATAACACTGAGGTTCTAATACTGACGTAGTTGGTAATTTAGTTCTGTTACACGCTAATGTAATTAAGTAACAGTTCTACAAGGTAAAAAGGTTGCAGTCTATGTTTTTGCTGCACATTGTATTATAGTGTAAATAGCTAGATGCTAAGTTATACCACTGACCTTTTCAGTCGCCATTGATCTCTGCATTGAAATCACACTATGGCAGAGAAAGACCATCTAAAAAGACAGAAGCAGAGAATAGCGCCTGGCTGAATCAAACAAACAAGTTCAAAAACAAGGAAGGTGGAGACAGAGAGGACGATAGACAAGGAAGAGAAAAAAAAAACATGAAAAAACTACCACTTCCTGAGGAACTGACCCAGTAAAAAATTCATGAGAGATGACTTTATGAAGTGTGAGAGGAGGAGGAGGAGGAGGAGGAGGATGTGAGGGCACTTTTAAGACTTGGGAGTCTAAAATAAGACAGTCCTCAGTGTTTTCTTTGTGGGGTGGTGCAGTTTGGGAGTCCTTAAGAGTGAGCCTGTCAAAAAAGTTAGTTGAGATTTGAGCTGACATAGACATGGCACGTTCAGTGTCTGATGCTGTGCTGTGACCGCTCAGAACAAAAACACATACTCAACAGGAAAACTAGAAGATAAAATAAAAACAGTTCACCCAACAACCAAAAATGCATCAGCAATAAATGTTCCAGTTAAAACACATACAAACAGCTTATATCACTTGGTCATAAACTGAAGTGTCAAGGGAAGTAAAAGAGAATTTCATTAAGTGGGTTTGTTTACACGAGTGCCCAAAATATAAGAATCTATAAAGAGAGGGTAAATATGACCAAAGGAAATAAAAGAGAGCTCACTTCCTCCGTCAAGACAACAATTCAGAATGTGTACATACTATGACCTAATCTCCAAGATGCAATACAGTCACAATTGGTCAAAACCTTTTCCTTTCCTCTACTGAGGTTGAAGATGCACTGTGTCCTATGTTGGCACACTGTCTGTGTTTTTCCCTCTAGATCTGAACCAACACAAAACTGTTAATTAATAAACCTAACTGCAAGGGAAGTCCTGGGAAGAAAAAGATTACAAAATGGATAATATGGTTTGTCTTTACTATAATATATCTACAACAGGATTCAGAAGTACTAGAGCCTCAGTAGCAATGCAGATCTGGCTTTCCTCCAAAGCACAAAACTGCACCAGAAACAGATGTATTGTTTAAGAAAAAAGCACAAAGACCAATGGAAAGAAAAACGAATGTACTTCTACTTCAATGCATCCTGTGCTCTGTCACTGTCACTGATTAATGTAGCCAGGTTAGGAAAACTGCCTGGCACCCTGAGCCCTGTCCCGAGGCCAGTGCCCGGTCATGTACTATACTACTCTGATGGCAGGACACCACAGAAGTAGCTAAAACTGATGAATTTCTCTCACCAAGTACTGATCAGTTGAACGTCCGGATGAAGCTGCAAAGTCACTAAAGTTCAGGCTTTATCAGAACAAACTCAGAGCATGATCTTGTACAGTATGAAGTATGAATGTAATATGCCTTTGCACTTGTCGCTGTAAAACCATTAGAAAGCTGCTAAATAGTGAGGGGTCTAGAGTGAGTGAACTAACTTTCTTTTGAGTGTGGGATAGCTGTCATCACCTTCACTGTAATTCACCAGCCTCTGACTGAGCAGGTACAGCTGCAGTCTGGCAGTCTGCTTGTGAATTTCCTTGCACCAGCACTGGGAGATGGCGGGGGGTGAACCCTGTAACCCCCACGGCGTATCACTCTCTGCAGCTTGTGCGTGAGTACAGTATGCATGTGTAAGCTGCAGCTGTGTGAACAGCTGTCTATTAGTAACATACTTTATCCGAGTCTTCACTTGCTGATGAATGAGCTCAGGCAGCAGTGTTTTGAGAGCTGCCAAAGAATAAGAATAGTGGGTTCAATCCTGGCAAAGATGTGCGTATATTTACAAAGCATTTACAGTGAACATGGTTGTGACGTAAAGACATACAAGTCTATCTCAAAGAGCCATGTCTGGATCATGAACGACTTTCTAAAGCTTAACAGTATTTTCTTTTTCAACACTGTAAGGGCATTATCCTTTCAAGCTTTCCTTGAGTTTTTTTTCATGGTTGTCACTGACAGTAAAAGACAGGCACAGCTTAAATCGAAGCACATTCATTATTGTCTTTGGTTCACAGATGTTTGTCATGTTTCTGTCTAAGAGGAACACAGAAGCACAATTGTTGTTGACAAAACTGCATCTGAGCTCTTGCAACAGTGTCTTTTGACAGATGAGCCCATAGTGGAGATGTTTGACACTAGTGCTTTGTTTCGCAACCACACTATCTGGACACCTTGCGGTTATTGAGTTGACCATGAACTCCCCTGTAAATGAGCAGTATTCCAGAGTCAAATGTGCATCTACATCATTTAAGTTGATGAGACATTAACTGAGTTCTTTCCTAGTTCATTTTATGGAATAAGGTAGAGCCTGGTTAACTCCAGATGACTTGAGGTGATGAAACCATTAAGAAGATAACAGAGGCTATGATCAAGGTCACTATTTTTGCAATTTATAAAGCATTATGAACTGGTGGACAGGAGGATCAGTAGAATCAGAGAGCACGGGCACGGGCGTGTTAGACAGTATGTGACAGAGAAAATTATTCTTTCTTTGCATATCAATCCCTCAACCCCCAATCTGACAAAGAAAGCGATTAGCTCTCATCAACGTTATGGCTGTGCATACACATCAGAACTCTTCCTTGGCAGACCAGGGGCAGCACCGGCACATGGGAGGGGAGCCAGAGCACATGAAGGCTTGGCACTCAGGGTCCCCACCCGGCCTGTAACCGCCATCCAACTGCAAGACCCAGTTCCTTGACAGGTTGGCAGTGCTCGCTGTTTCCCAACACTTTCTTTGAACTTTCTTTGCCTCTCATCTGTCTTCTCGTTGTCTCTCTATTTTCAGTAGTCACATCTTCACTTTTGCTTGTGAAAGCAAGAATAGCTCTTCTCAACTCTTTGGTCAGAGGACTGATTGCTAGTATGCACATGAACATCATATTCTTGTGTGGGAAAAATAAGTTGTTATGACCCAAGACACTAAATCGTACATATTACAAACTAAATGAGCGCTTTTTCCCCACACAACTCAGAGTGAGTCAGACAGTTAAAAGAGAAATCTTTCCCCAGAGCTCAGTAGAGACAACATATCGTGGTGGTGGTGTCTGGCAGCCTGTCAGCCTGCAGTCCCCTGGCCCATACAGCTTCACAATTTGCATCAGCTCAAAGCAGATCTGGAACATCAAAGCCCATTTGAAGCACCACTTGATGTTGATCAATGGGAGAGCTAAAGCAAAACAATCGCCACCGAAATGATTTGAACTACTGTACCTACATTCTGATCATTAAAATTGGGACACATCAACGCTAAGACAACAAAACCATGTAGCAAAAGTATAACTATAGTTATTTTTCACATTTTTCTTTTCAGGCCAGTATGCTTGCCTGTGAGAAGTGTAAAACCTGAAAGATAATTCATTGAACTTTCAAAATTCAACAAGGCAAAGAAACTGTAAAGCACTTGTAACTTCAACCATGTTCTTATTCAGTGAGTTTAGAGTTAATTAAATATTCATGGGTTTTAGTCACAGGACCTTTTCCTGTTATGAGGACTTTTGACCATTCAAAAGATAGAACAGCGATGCTTTGAATTGTTAATTGCTATGGCAACGGTCCTAGTTTTACATCAGGTGAAACCTATGAATGAGGTCATTAACTGGCTCCACATCTTCCTTGAGTCTAACAGGGTCTAGGACAAGACATGGTTTTGAAGGGCAAGAGCTAGAAAAACACAAAGTATGCCTACATTCAACCAGAGAAAACCATATAGTGTCCACATCAGACTTTTTGAAAGTGACAATGAAAAATACAATTCTCGACATTCTCGCAGCCACTGGCTCCTCTTTGCACCAGCCACACGGCCTCCTCTTGTCCTACGCTCACAAACTCATGCAGCTACTCACATACATCTATAGACATTATTGCCCCAATGCTGATGTTGCCTAGAAGCATCATCCGTGTCAACTCCAGTGGATTTAACATTACTCATGCAGACACACAAATGCAGCATCTCATTTCTTGTCACATATGATGTTAATAGTGCCTACTGGCCACTAATGTGGACTTGTGGAAGGGTTTGCATAATTTAAAAGTGACAGTGGGTGATTAGATTGCCATAGATTGGGCCATATTTGTAAATAATGCTTTGACCTTGAAACAAAGTGTCATGCTAGACCAGAAAAACTTAAGTACCAATTGTTTTTGCATGCAGGTTATGCAAGACTAAAACCTAACTGATTAACCATATGTGCTGTGACATTTGACTTTTTTTTTCCCTAATAGTTTCTAAAATGGAAGATGTCTCCTAAGTTGCTGGTACAGTTGATGGGACACTGTTATCCCTGTATGGGAATTTCAGAGGGCTGAGTCAAAGATGGTTGTTTCTTTTTCATCACCACGCCAGCACACACTGTATGTGTCCCCATAGACAGTGTCACAGTGGCTCAATGCTCATTTTAATTAACACAAAAGCCTGCAGATGATAATTAAAAGGCAGAGAGACGATTCCCCATCAGGGTAAGTATCATAGAAAATGTTGAAAAATGCAGCAGAACTTAGTTTTACTGCAGAAAACAAATGAAAGAAATCTATTGGACTGATTCTGGTCTCACTGAGCCATTTGTGATACTGGCTCTGAGCCTGAACCAATCTTTATGGAACCTCTTAGGCCTGAGTTATTGGTTTATGTTCAGCTGAGTCAAAAGTAGGATAGCAACCCACTTTTCTGAGGCACTTCATGGAAACACTTGCCACGACTTTCTGTAGTGTGTTGTGACTTGTTTCATTTAATTGTTAAAACAGAGTCATGTGACAGAGCTATTGGAGCAAAGTTTTAAATCTATAAAAAGGTGGTTTAGACAGAAGAAGTAAGTACCCAGGTAAGTACCCACCTAGTTAGTACAATCAGGGAAGACTTACCACTGAATATTTTAAAAGCATCATGCAGTGTTGCGTTGCATCAGGAAAGGCTCAGACTTACTTCATGGGTTTGAACAGCGCTTGTCCATAGTTCTGGAAAGTCATGATCAGCTTCAGCTGGGTGCCTCCAGATTTCATGGCTGGAAGCAAAAACAAAACAAATTAAAATCAAATTTCAGTCTCAACAGAAACATACTAAAAAAACAAACATTGGTGGTTCAACTCGTCACTTGTGAAGTCCAGCACCTGTTGTTTGCTACAATGCCACACTTTCCCACCAGACAAGCAAGTCTACTGTAAATAAAACAATGGTGGTATACTTGGGGTAATTATAAGTTAGCAAATGCAAATATAACAATGTTTACAGAACTAAACTACATTCATCATCCTCTATTTGCAGTCCAGTGCTTGTACACAAACATGGTTCTTCTTCTATGGTAGAAGAGTGGTCAGTAAACATGTTTTCAGTTCTAAGTTACAGGTAACAGAAATTGTGCGTGTTGGGTGAATATAAACTGTGAGTGGTGGGATAAAAAAAAAGGCATCTGTTGACAATATGACAAACTGTGTTGTTGCCTTAGGCTTGAGCATTCACCAACAATAGACTGGCCCCACATAGGTGTTTCCAGGCATCTCCGTTTACACTATACATGTGTAAACTACAAGCTGAGTGAAGACCCTGTTTCTGACCAGATGTCCTTGTGCCACGATCCCATAAGAATTTACACACTGTTGGACATCAGCCTTTATCTATCCACTCTCTCCTCACAAACTGACCCCCCTCACCAGAGGGAGCGGAGCCTGGGCCACATGTCTCTGACTATCAGTCAAGTCTGCCATGAGTCCCCGGGGCTGATGGGAGACTCTCAGTGCGCTCTGCCTTCCTCTGCCTAAAACAAATGTGCCACCAGGCCTGTCTAAATGCCTTGTGTTTCTGTCATAATGGACAGGCTTTCAGGGGATTTACCCATTTATTAAAATGCATTAACTCGAGCATATTACACAACACAGTGCTTCTGCCTAACCCCAATATCATCATAGGACCCCTGTAGTGGAACCACTTACTCACTGGTGTGTATATGGATAAAGTCTACCTCCTGCAAAAAGCTGTCATTTGTGTTCATTGACTCCCATGCCTTGTCTGTCTGTGCTCTTCCTTTCCTGCTTGTCTATATGGAGAAATGCTTTCATTAATTTTCTCTTAAGTCTTGTCGGCTTCGTCTTACTCACCCCTGGCAGCGCTCCCAATATATATAGTGACTCATTTTCAAAAGCTTTTGGAGTTTGCGTACAATGTTGCACAGAGTACAACTCAAATGACCCTGTCAGTTTCTTTCTTCACAAGGAGAGAATGCATACAGGGTGAATTCAAAGCCAGAGAGCACACTGAGAGCATTATAGGGGCTGATTTGTCAGAGCCAGGTCAAGAGAATACGCCCTGGAGTAATCTTTAAACTTGATATAGCTACACAGCATAACTAAAACCTTTGAGAGATTGAAAGATGCTTGAATGAAATGACCTTGAACTGTAGAAGCTACAATCTGCTGGCCTCAATACTGTGTTTGGTACTAACCCTTTATTAAAAATTGATCTAATGGTGAACTACAAAAGGTAATCCCCTCATCAGAAAGCAAGGCTGAGTGTTTCTTTAGATTGTGTTTGCGGTGACATGCAATCGAACTAGACCTGAACAACTGCAGACTTGACATTTGGCTTTTGTTAAAGGCCATCTGTCACTGTGTGCGACTTTCACCATTTGATTTACCTAACCAATGAATGGCCTTGTCTTCTACCCCACAGTTTCCTCTTCTTTCTAAAGAACTGCAAGACTCTCCTCCTCACTGCCAGATCCCCTTCCCCTGCTGCGATGATAAATCCATCTCACCTGAGCCACCTTACGCTGCCGTGCGTATGATTTATGAGTCTCACCGAAGACTGAACAAAAGGCCACCACTGGCCCCAACAGAGAGGCACATGAGAGGAGACAGGGAGAAAGAGAGAAAGAAGAAGAGCGGGGAGAAACTGCTGAACAGTGAAACTTTCCAAGTGTGTTTTGTAATTCTAGTGAGACAGATAAGTGCTAGGTGTGCACCAATTAGGGGGTACTGACACTGTAATGCTCACTTGAAGACACACAAACACACTCATAAACTTTTCGACTATACATACGATTTTCTTTCTACAGACAGGCACTTTTTATAGCCTTGTCTGGACTCTTTATACATTAGGTGACGAGACATAGTAAAGTGACAGTTTGACGTTGATTGATTGTGCACTGATTGAACGAGATGGGGATTAAAGAAATAGGTGCAGGAGCAAAACAATCCCTTTTCCTTTTTGAGGTTATGTGAGATTTGAAAAGACTATTCAAACCTATTGTTAAATTTACACTAGGTTTACCAAAGAAGGTGGCAGAAGTAATTACCACCTTTGTGAAAAAGGTTGAGAGAGTGAGCACAAGGAACACTGAAGCACTGTAAAAAATGTTACTCTTATTTGCTAGCAGGCAAGTTAAATGATGGCAATGCTCACCAGCTTCTGAGCCATCGATCTATTAATATTACTTCCTAAAGCGTACAGACCTTTACATCAATGTGAAATTCATCGTATTCATAAATAATATACATGCATTTAAAAAAACTGCACTGTTTGTAAAAGTAGCCCTTGTGGAATCTTCAGTTTCAGTTGGTAAAATGATGACATGATTGTGCTTTATTGATCTGAGAGCTCGCATATGAAGGGACTCTGTTGTCACTCATCAACAGGCTATATTCGAATGCACAAGCAGAACTCATTTTACTATAACTTTAACCAGATTGGACTTTCAAATTTTACTCTGTGTTCAGCAACTACAACAAACACTTTATTTGACTGTGGATAACTTATAGTTACTTTGACCCTGAATGAGCCTTGAACACACACACACACACCCTCCTGGTTAACACAGAGCTGGTGACTCACCCACACTGGTGATCCTCTGAGTAACCAAGTCTTTGAGCAGGGCGTCGAGCACTGGGCTGTGTCTGGAGTAAATCTCAAAGCGGTTGATGCCGATGTGGAAGCGTAACCAGTTGGGGTACGGCTCTGCTGTCCCCTCAGTCGTGGGAGGGAACTCCACCTCTCCGTTCCCCTCCTCATTGTGCCTAATCACAAGAAGAAGGTTTTTTAGAACTGGACAGAAAATTGTCTGCATTTAGTGTAAACACAAAACAAAATAATGTTACAACTAGAGGCAGAGAAGAGACTGTTAATGAATTGTATGGCTGTTAACATAATACACTTCCAAAGAGTCCTATCATAGGCTAACATATCAACATGCTTATAAACCAATGACATCAATATGCTTAAAATAATCTTTATCAAGTTTTCTTTGCATGTCATATAATAACCTGAACCACAACTAAATCTGAAAAAGACATTGGCTATAGGAGTTTACAGTTATAAAGAGATGGATGAGTGACAATTTAAATAAGCCAACAAATTTAATTGGGAACAATTCAGTGTTGAAACAACAGAATGACTGTACAGCCTATATTTAGACAATGCACATGGGCTGGAAATAGGTTACATTAAAGCCGGGACAATGAACAGAATGCGCATTAATCTGACTGGTCACTGTCCCACTTGGAACCCTTTCATCAGTGCATCGTCCTACTTACCAGCCCTGGCTCCCTGTTGTTTTGGGGTGAAACCTGATGTCCGTGTTGACGTTAAACAAAGTGTCATCATCTGTGAGCGCAGGGAGCTCACTTTTGTACAAGGGATGCTCAAACAGAGCGGACAGTCTGGAGCCGCTGTGTACAGTGTTGGTCCTCCCCCCGCTCGCGTCTCCAATGAGCGGCTTGTGCTCGTCTGCTCTCCCAGCCGACGCTCTCATCCTCCCAAACGCCTCCGCTGCCCTGTCCCCGGCCGCTGCGTGCTTCTCCAACGAATGAGACGTGAGGTTAGAGCCCGGTTCGTTGCTGAAGTCCTGGAGAATCCTTAGCGTGTGTTTGTTAGGCCAGCCAGCTTCAGCCGGCGACCTGGCGCGCTGCTTCCCCCAGCTCTGCGTCTCTCCACCCGGATGGTGCGAGCACTGACAGCCGCCGTCGCCGCTGTCCGCTCCCGACGCACGCTTCTCCAGTTTTGGTAACAAGTCTATCATAATGTGCATGGTACACGCCACCAAAAACACCATAAGTATCAACACTCTGAATCTTCGGAACAAGATCATATTGAGCATCTTACAGCACCGACATTGATGTCCAACAATAGTGTTATGCGATGACAAAGCAACGACGTCGGTTTGAAGATTGTCTGATTACTCCTGGCATAACGCTCACGCGTATGTTAAAAAGTCCATTGTGTGCTCAGTCTTTTTCAGTCCCAGATTTTTATCCTCTCACTGCTGGACAGAGTCATCATGAGACACTGGCATCTGCTCAAGAAGTGCTCTTCATTCATAGCATTGTTGGATACAGTGTGAGTCAGACGCGCGGAACACTAAAACGTAACCAATTTTGTTACAACTTCTTGAGTAGAACAACAAAAAAAAAAACAGAAAAAAAACACCATGCCTTGTGTGATAACAGGTGACCCGTGGCTCTGTGCTCTGATGCCGCTCCGTGAGCCTCGTTAAAGTTCAGTCTGAGCAGCGCTGGCAGGTGCACGGCACGCTTGTGGTTCGTCCTCTGAGCACCGCTTTGTCTTGCGTCCAAGTGTTCATCCCGGGCGGGAGTGTTAAATACTATGATGGAAGCTCTCGCAGCCCAGCCTCGTGGCGTCACAAGGAAGAGATTGGTGAGCGTGTGCACATAGAAGTAGCTAGTGACATAAAAGGCGAGTTACAGGGAGAAAAGAGGATGGACTCGAGCAGTTTGAGTTTGCAACTCCTCTGTGCGCAAGCAGAGGGCGATAACAAGAGACTCAAGCCTTCATGGATACAGCTGTCATGATAACCTATATAGGGCAGGGCCTTTCTGTATGGAGTTTGCATGTTCTCCTCGTGTCTGCGTAGGTCTACTCCGGGTACTCCGGTTTCTCCTGTAGAAACATGTACACTAGTCCCCCTCCCATGGGGCCAGGAGTCCCATAATGAAGAGTCTGTAAGACTTTCATGGATAAATAAAGGTTAAATAATTATGAAATATAAAAATAATAGCCTACCTTATTTAAATAGGTTACACCTCACAAGCCAGTATACACACTTTGAAGCTATTTTGATTAATACCAATGTTTTCAGACTATATCACAATAGGGTTGACTTTCCCCTGCTCAGTTAAAACTACCTGATCTAGATTAAAGCTAGTCTGCCATGACCTTTGAAAAACAAATTTTCCTCTCTGAGCAAACAGACAGTAGTGAATGGGCCTTATTGTGAAACCTACCTAGCTTCATCCTACTTTCCAAAGACATGTTGTGGTGAAGTGGTGAATCTAAATGGCCCTATAGTGAGTGAATGTGAGTGTAAAAGGTGTTCTGTATGTCTCTTTATTTACAATTGACTGACAATCATCTAAGGTGTACCCCGCCTCATGCCCAAAGCAGCTGGCTCCAGTCTCTACAGCCCACAATGGGATACACATTTGAAAAATAATCCCACAGCTATTTTTGATATTTTGAGTAAATAATTTTGAAGAAAGCTATTGAAAATCAAGGAAAGACATCAGTGTTAATGCAATCCCAGAGAGGCTCCACAGTTGAATGCGTAAAGCTGATTTGAATGTATCCATTGATAATTATTGCATTGTTATTATTCATACACACATGATGCCAAATTCCAAGTTTGAGTTTCTTAAAAGTTTGTCAATGCCTAAGAGCTACACTGCCTCCTACAACTTTGTTTTCAATTACTTATGAATAATTTCATTTTAATCAAAGGGCTTTTAATCAGCTTATTTATCGTCCACTAACATTAATCCTCTATATGGTTATTTGGCAGTCGGTGCACACCTGCCTGCCTTCTTGGAGGCTATTTTCTATTTGCTGATAAAGTCAAAAGCACCTTTCATTAAAATGGTTGAGGGAAACATTCCAAGCAATTACTGCAACCTTTATTTCGAACCAGTCTGGACCAACTATCTGTAAACTGGATGAAGACTATAATCTTCATTAATGCATCTCCTTTGAACCCCAGGAGAAATCGAATGTGTTTCATTACTTTGTTTTATGATTCCTAATGCTGGATGCAGGAAACCCTGTGCAGCAGCTGGTACGTGTCTACAGCCCAGTCGGATTACACAAAGCAATAAAATGGACAAATGATACATGTTGTTTTGGCGTGTATATGTGCAGTACAAGGCTCTCCATGTGGCTCTAACTGGAAGAGCTTCACTTGGCTTGTGCCGCTCTTCCCAGAGGCAACGAGCTGGAGTTTATGCCACTGCCAGATTTGTGCCTCTAAATAAAACAGGATCTTAAAGCTAACAAGCAAACAAACCGTAGTCCCAAAGGCATGCCTGCTGTCCCAGTTCATTTCGCGCTCCATACAAAACAAATTGGCACACATAAATACTCACTGTCCCCTGTCGCAAAAATGGTCTTATACATTAATGTGTACTACAATTTTATTTATTTATTTGATTAAGCTCATAGAGTAGAAAGGTTATCCGCATAAAGGAGTGTTGTAAAAGCAGTCTAGATACAGCCTTTCTAAGTGTAGCCAGTAAAATGTGATATCAGAAACCACTTTCCAAACCATCTACTACTGAGAATAGTCAAATCTACCAAGACAAATTAAAGTGATATAAAAAGAAAAAAAATATCCAAAAGAAGAAAGTGTGGTGTTCATGCTCCTGGCAACAACATATTTAGAAGCATCTGTGAAAAAAGAATTGAAGTGCATGCCAATTTAAGAACACAAAAATGAGAGGAAACTAGGAATCTATAATCATGCAAGGCAGTATTGATATTTTGTATTTTAAAGCTGGTTAAGAAAAATAAACAAAAGAAGGCATTACGCTACCTTCAACCTTTCACCTGCGAGAAAGACAGATCACTGGGCTTGACTCTGTTGTCTGACTGTGTCTGAATGTTTGACTTATATTATTATATTATACTTGCTTAATACTATATAAAATATCTGCCGCCATCTTCATCAAAGCAGGCCATACACTGTTAAATAAAGCCTTGTTAGACAGTTTTATGAGTCTGATGATTTGTTAAGAGCTCATTTCAAGATGAAACATCAATGGCTGTGCAAAATGTCACAAGTGTAGACATTATAATTGGGAGATAATAGTGCAGAGTAATGGCGGTAAAAAAAAGCCTTGTCATAGGGAAGCATTGGCACAGTGACTGAAAGAAGGGTGTGGTTGTGCAAGTCAGAACTAGTGACAGAGAGACGGGTGTTAAACCATGGCACATTTATTCACTTCAGAGAACAAGCTGAAAGATGGCCCTCTGTGGTACACACAGGACGTTGTGTGAAAAGTATCTGTCTGTTTATGTACCAGTGGTTCTTCGTTTGTCTAGTTTAAAAAACAGAACATAAATATCGAATGAAACATGCAGAATACATTCACATTATTAATTAGATCTGACGCATGGCTTTGGCACATGGTCTGTGTTAGTCTTTCATTTGGACCCTTTGCAAATCCCAGAAGGAAGTAAACTTAGAATAATGAGCTTGTGGTTTCATGTTTGACAGCACAGGGGCCCTGCTGTGTTGATCTTTTTATCAAGACCCGAAGTGTAAAATGAGCCCTATTGTTTTAGAACATGGTGTTATAGGGTATGACCTTGGAAAATAGGACAAAAATGAGAAGTGACTGTGTGAGTTCTGTATAGTCACACTTCACATTGAGATAATTGTGTTGGAAAATGTACCTCATTTTACTTTCAACAGTAGGGGGTAGTAGTATTGTTGAAGTGTTCCATAAATGAACCATCTTGTCCCACCCTGGTATTGATGATGAGCAGGCTCCTCTGTAGGTGTATGTGTGGGTGGACAAGCTGAACTCTTCCCTGTCCTTTTTAATCATTTGCTGTGACACAGCAGTTACCACATTGCTCTCACCCAAGGTCCCATTTTGTCACTGAAAGGCCAGACGATACATATCTGTCATATGTTCAATTTTACACTAAAGTGGGTATCTAAAACTGTAAAGATGATAGGATTCTACTGATAGCAAGATGTGCTGTATGGAGGCCCCTTTTAGTCAAGGTTTAACAACCATTAATGCAAAAGGCTTTTTCAATGACATTTTCACCTGTATACCAGAAATAGTCAGCACAGACAAGTGTGTTGGCACCTACTCAGATTGTGGAGGAATTAATCTTTTAGAAATCATATAAGTGCCAAAGAAAATGGCAGCTGCTGGACCAGTAAACTGTACTGTGCTATTGAAGCTGAGGAAAACAACAGACTAGTGATGATGCTTACAGACTTACAATACAGTACCTCTAAACCTTATTTTAGTAGCAATATAAATTAGTCACACTACTCACTTAGTACTGTTGTTATTCCGGACGTGTGACAGTTGATTGGCCAGCAAAACCTTTTTAAATAACCCATCCAAATATTGAGTATTTAATGAAACTGGAGCAGAGATAAATGTAGCCAGGCCTCTTATAGCCAACCCTTAGTTTTTATAAGCTTAAGATAACAACTGATCATGTCCAATAATAATGATGGTGTTCACACAGTAGAGGGTTGTGGCTTTGACCACAGCACACAACCTGTGCCCTCAATTAAGTGTCTTGTAAGAGAGCAGTGAACACAAGGTCGTGGAATACTTTTTCCACATTAAAATGAACTTAATGGTCATTATGCTTATCAGAGAAAACCTGCTTTAATGACTTTGTACTTGAGAACTGGCAACGATGATTTATTATGGCTTATAAGTTAGGGTTTACTGTGTGGCTCATGCATGAAAGTAACAGTTGTGGCATTGGCTTGTAAGGTTAAATTAACAGCAAGTCCATGCACAACATGTCTAAGGACTTTTTCAGTATTCCAGAGAGGTTATTTGTAAGCAGCACTGTAGAAGCAATATGCTGTCTTATTAGTCCCCTAGATGTCACAATGTGAAGCCTAACACGAGCATCATGGGTTGTATCTCCTCCAGCACAGCTCGAGCTGGATCACTGCTCAACCAAACAGAACTAATGTGCATTGCTGAATAATGATGATACTGTTAGCAAGGTGTCACTTCCTTTCAAACATGTTTGGGATTTTGCCTTTACTTTTGCCAAATGAGTCTTAGGGCCACAGTCTCTGGCCTTGGTTAGAAATCATAAGCACAAACTATAACTATGAGTGGCTCCGAAAGGAGATAAACAAATCAATGGCAAATGGTCACATGGGTTAATGGATCACTACACTAATGTCAACACTATTCATTCAGAGGTGGAAAAGGTCATTTTCACAAATACGGGCATAATAGAATGGATATATTATAAGTTTATTTGACAGTTAAGCTAGATGGAAAAGTTCTATTTGAGAATGTGTGTGTGAAATATTAAAATCAAAACACTGTCAAACACGTTTGCATTCAGTGAAAATGCAAATGTGTGCAAAGAAGTCTGATGATTCTCCCCTTTTCCTGGTTTATATGAAATACGTATTTAAAATGTGAGACTGAACTTGATACTAATGCATGCATGCTTTTATTTCTAGAAGAAAGTAAAGGTTTCTTAAATTCAGTATTTTTTAATGGACAGATTTATGTTGTGTACAAATAGCTGGCCATAGTCTAATCTTTAATATTTATAATTTACAAAGCATTACTCCAACAATAATAATCACTATTACATTATAAACATTGTTATAAATGTTTTATATCGCATACTTACATAACAACTATTGATCCATATCAAACCTGCCATTTTTAAGAAAGGTCATTGAAAAAGTTGTATATCAGCAACGTACTGAATTACTATTGCTTAACAACTGCTTTGATCCTTTTCAGTCAGGATTCAGACCCATGACAGACCGAGACTGCACTTATCAAAGTCACAAATAACATCCGTCTGAACACTGACAAAGTCTCTGTCTTAGTTCTGTTGGACTTGAGTGCTGCGTTTGATACAGTGGACCATGGAATCCTGTCACAAAGATTAGAGGAATGGATAGGTATCACTGGAACTGCCCTTAAAGTGTTTTTTATCTGCACTCTTATTCCAAACCTTGTAATTTGTTTTTTATTTTTGTAAAGCACTCTGAGTTCCCCAGTGTAGGGTGCAGTGGCTCAGCGGTACTAGAGCGTCCTATAACTGGAAGGTTGGCGGTTCGATTCCCCTTCTCCCTGCTTCATACTGTCGTTAGGTCCTTGGGCAAGACACTTAACCCACCTTGCCTCGAGTGAGACAGCACTAGTGTATGAATGTGTGAGAATGTTGGGACAACGTATGGAGATCTAGCCAGATCAATCTGGCATGTTTACATTCACGTGGCTGTGTCTCATATATGTTCATTAACATGAACTGGACCAATCAAATCAAATAATTAATGTAACAGATGTGCTATATAAATAAAATTGCCTTGCCATATATTTAAATTTAAGCCATGTATAGGTATAAATATAAATGATATGTCTATAAATAAATGATTAATTAATCAATTGTTAATTACACATCTATTAATGCTTAACTAACGTTTTATTTATTATTTATTTATTCTAAGTTTTCTTGAAAAACTCTAAACTATACACACCTACAGTATTTAAACATGAAGATAGACAGTACTAACCACAGACAGTACTGCTATGGACTTCAGGTTAGTTGTTTCTGAGAAAGCACCTGTGGAACTGAGGGTTATTTCTTTAAAATGCTCGTCTGTGGACAATTTGAATGGATTCTTTTTTTTACCTATCCCTATTGTAATAAAGTGATAACTGTTTCAAATGACTCATCGGAGGCTTTCCTCTCCTTCACACTGCACTCTGTAGGTAAGATTTGAACTTTGACATTTCAACCTGTCATGTAAGGACAAACAGAGTACAGGTTACTGTGACATGTTAGAGGTCACCAGAAAAGCCAGCTGGTCTGATGATGTGGCAGTCTACACCTCGGATTTAATTGCTCTCTCTGTCTGTAAAAGTGAAAAAGCCATTGGCCGTCACGTCTTTCTCTCGGCTCTGGGCGGTCAGCAGGCTGTTTGTTACACAAGAGTCTGGCAGGGCTGTAGTTGTGCCGCTGTGCCCTCATGGGCCACATCCTGTTACAGCTCCGCTCCCACTCACTTGTTGACACATAGGTCATTGCAGGGCGTTGCTTCCAAAAACAAAAAAACCCAACACAGAACTCAATTTGTCAGCAGCAAGCACACATTTCTCTGCTCATTACAGTCCTAGTGCACGGTAGGTGTGTGAGCTTCCAGGTGTGTGTCATCCTGGAAGCTCATAATTAGACAGCGGCGGATGCTGACACGGAAGGGTGAGGTTAAGGAGTGGGAGTGAGAGGCCTGTTTTCTTTCTGGTCTCCTCAAGCTCGATGAAGAGCATTGGGGTTTAATTATAACTGCGACACCCCAGCTGGACCTTGATGACACATTTCCTGTGATTACAAGAAAAGATCATCATTGATTGTTAGAGGAGAAGAGTCATGTTTAATTGCATTAGAATAATTGTGTATTGATGGCAGAGGTGAAGCCTGTCTCTGCAGATGAGTGTGACAGGTGGGTTTACGCCGCAGTGCTTTCAAACTGACTTAACTACTTCTCGACAGAGGAGGCAGAAAAAACAAAGGAGCCCAAATTAAGTTATGCCATTTCCAAAGCAAAATTTACTGTTATCAGTTTAATTTAACCTCCTTGAGCCAGCCTCCATTTAATGATAGCCAGCCTGTCCCCTGCCAGGTTGCTATGGCAAATAGAAACATGTTCTTGATAACTTACTTATCATTTTTACAAGATTTTCAATCTGTATCTATAGGTAGATCTCATATTGATAATATAGTAATTATATGATGAAGGCATTGTCAGATTTTCAGCATCAATTCATTGATATAAATATTTTTTTAAACCTCTATTCTAACTCTTGCAATTCTGCATCTTGTGTACTTTGCTCTTTCTCTTAACTAATCAAAAGAAAAAGGAACACAAACACAAGCTGAAATGGAAGTGCTTTTAAAATAACTCCTGTGGTTTCCTTTTCCACTTTCTCTCTCCTACACTGTTTAGTATATCTTGGTTATGCAGTGTTGTTTTAGGCTTGTCCAGACAGCCTTGATGTTGGGCCAGGCACAGTGGCTACAGGGCAGGCAGGGTCACACAGAGTTATCGTGCTCCTGGGTCACCGCAGTCTGGATGCAAAAACAAGTTTGATGTCATTGGGATCCTTGCCATCTTTATGTTAAGGTTTTGGATAACATGCTAGCAGAGGTTCATAATGTTGAAAACAGTCATTCGTCTCTATCACCTCTGAGCATTTCCACTGTCAGGGATTAGTGCACCATCATAAGAAATCATTATTAAACTGCTCTTGATGCAGATTCATGCCTTTGCGTGGCAACAAAGAAAAATAAATGCTATCAACAATTTAATAATACACAATGCAAACAGACAGACTGATTTTGATATAATTATCTCAACTATGACACTGCCAACTTAAGGAATTACTGTTTGACAGCTCGTTTGCATAATGGATGTCCTTTCACATTATGTCACGTTGTTTGTAAAACTGTGATGAAAGTCATGACATTCATAATGTTTTTACAGGAAGGACTTCACCCTGAGGTAGGAATGCCACAATTTATGTCAGACATGACACAAAATAATGAGTCAAACTGTCTGTTTTTGCTTCTGATATGGATGTATGTGTGTAGAAAATATATAGAGAAGGAAATCTCTTGTTTTGAGTCATTTCAATTCCCATGATCAGTTTGCAGCCGAGGCAGAAAATGGGACTACGTGCCATTTGTGGGTATGACTCCACTGATATTTGGTCTGTTGTTTAAGGTAAATATCAGGGCCTCACTGATATTTACTTTGTGCTGTCCATGCCAGCTTCTGCTTGATTTTATATTATTTATACACTGCATGTTATTTCTACTAAAAAAAGACACAACCCACACTTTGCTAATTTCATAATAACCCAGTAAAATTGCTTTTCAAAAATGATCCCCGTGCATTTCAGTGTTCAGGCTTGTCATTGGTTGATGTTGGACAGAGTCAGCTGGGGAGACTGGAGGGTTCTTTTTTTTATACCAAAAAGTCAGGAGTCCTCATATAAAAGTCTCACTGACACTGCATTATACCGACTTATAGACAATACAAAATAATATTACATGTTTTTATAATACATATTTTATGTACATGCACAAATGAGGTGTGGAGTTGCTGACAGAGAGGGAAATGTCCTCTGCCCACAGCTGTTCCTAATATCCTACGAATATAACCCTTAGTGTGCTGCAGGCTGTCCCCGAGCGCTCTCTGCCTTGTGTCCTGCTGCTGCCTACAACATAACACACACATGGCTGAGGCTATTGTTCCCACAGCCCAGTGGGAGGCAAGATGATGGACTGAGCTGAGAACTGACCCGACTGAAGAAAAAGTGGACCAACATTTCCAGAGTCCTCCATGTTGTTTTGTAGTAGACCTTTAGGTCAGAAAAATGTCCACAGACACCATGTTGACAAAGATTGTACATGGAAAACCAAACAGAAACATGAGGTTGGGGCACTTAAGAGATACCCTTGTCATTAAAAACATGGGTTTCATTTTTAAACTGACTTTACAGAACACATATTTCTACACTTGGGAGAGCATGATACGAGTGAAAGCTAGATGCACATTTCTCAACAGAGCCCAAACAAGTTAAAAGTTAATTATTAGCTGTAAAATCACAGAGGCAGTCTTCTACTGAACAGAGCAAAGGAAAGTCAAAGGATGATCTAAAACAGTAAATGACAGGATTCTCAATGATAATACTGCTCATAGTCATCCTGTCAACAACCAGGTGAGCCAGATAAACCTCTATGAAGGTCAGAGTGAAGCACACAAAGTTAACTGTAGCAAGTCATTTAAACGATTGCTGTAGAGTAAAATATATCAAACACACAATCTGCAGAGGTGTCATGTTATGTTCTAAAAAAAAACTTGAAAATATGTTTCTGGTGCAAGGGGCACATGGCCAATTACATCATTTGAGAGATGATGAGATTAGTTTTGACCAAATACTTTGTAATAGTTTTTCCGTTTGAGTGGATATTTTTTATGTTAATGGTGCTTCCATTTAAGTATACCTTATAACATCAGAGCACAGTGCCTTTTAATTTCATTCATTGTTTATTTAGCACTTTTCTCTCCACTGTGCCCCTTAGTTTTATTCTTTGGCACTATGCCTCGCATTCACTTTTTCCTGCAGCCTGATACAGTCTGAACAAGGTCGAACATACACCACGGACATGTCTTCACCTGAGGCTAATTTCTTTAATTCTTAAACAAGATGTGCTTGACAGAGAATTAATTTTCTGAGTAAACAAGTTATAGTTTCCTGGGGTTGTTTGGCTGGCTCTTTGTCGCACTCTAAACATGATTTATTGTGCTGTCCCACACCTTCTGTGGGGAGTTAAAAGGAAGTATTGAATACACGGTGTGTTGTGTCAGTCCTTGACCACAGCGTACAGTAGTTCCCAGTGTTCTCTTGAAAGTCACTGGTCTCTTTGTCACAAGATAATGAGCATATTAATATGTACATATCCACCCAGGTTAATGACTGCCAGGGACTCCAATTACATGGACTAGTCTCAGATCTAGGCAGGCTGAGTGAAAAACAGGTAAGCTGCAGTAGCTCTCTATAAGAAAAATATAGTTGTGAATTATTAAGCAGATACATGAGTGACAGGCGGGCTGATGAAACTGATGGAGAAGGAAAAAGAAAAGGAGGACAGAACAAAATTGTGGAGTTGACAGATGCCAAAGACAACTTCAGACAAGGATGGACAAATATGCTGAAATGTTTTTATTTTGTCTTTTTTAAAGGGTCTAATTAATCTGCAACAAAATCCTACAGCATTCAGTATGACTCATGAACACAGACCATTCTGAATTATTAGCAAGTATCTTGAGTGATAACTGCTGTTAATCTGACAAATATCAGCCTAATATGTGTCGGTTTGATATGTCTTATAGCTAAAAGTCATTGCAAATGTCAGACAGATAAACCACGGAGGAATTGTGTGACAGGCAGACAACGTGATGAGGCGAAACGCTACAATGTGGTGGGGAAAGATTTTATGAGCTCCACTTTACAGTACACCAGTGTCTGCTGAAGCCCAGAGCCAGACATACCTTAAATGTTTTATGACCAGTTTTAAATCAGACAGCGACACAACTATATTTCACCTACTGTATGTCAAAGAAGCTGAATACCTTTGTTTGTGTGTGGTGTGGTGCCAACTTTCAACATGATTTACACACATACTTATACCCAACGCTGAAAATTACCTCTCACCATGTAAGGCAAAGTCTAAACTGTGTGTTTAAAATATTTGTTTCTTTGTTCCATGCGTTCAGATGAGAAGCCAGACTGATCTTCATACTTTTGTATTTGCCAGCACTCTCAGACACATCCCACCTCAAGGCAAGAGCAGAAAACCTTGTGTGTGAATATAAACAAAAATGCTTTCACACATAGTTTGCGCATTAGCTTTTTCTTATTCCTGACAATAAAAGGCCTTCAGATGTTCAGAATGGAACTAAATGGAACTTAATGGAACTTAACTAAAACTACCTAAAAAATACTGATACTAAGTTGTCTTGAATCAATGAGTGAGCTGACACCACAAATCAGAGAAGACAACCATGCATCATTGTTTTCTAAATCTAAATTACAAATTGTGTAATTGGCGCCCCAGAAGCTCA
This sequence comes from Perccottus glenii, assembly GCA_024416835.2. Lineage (NCBI taxonomy): Eukaryota > Metazoa > Chordata > Actinopteri > Gobiiformes > Odontobutidae > Perccottus > Perccottus glenii. The sequence goes on from CM044553.2 coordinate 14,798,211, forward strand.
CTTGGTAGAGTGCCCAATGTCACTGCCCTCTCTCTCTCTCACTCTGTTTTCTGTCTATCTACTGTCTGCTATCAAATAAAGGCAGAAAGGACAAAAAATACAAATTTGCGTAGGTGGCGTTACACAAAAAAGCTAAAGTCAAGTGTGATTAATGTATTAGTGAGGACTCTGACTTGCACTACAGCTAATGAGACTGCACATTTTATAAACTAGTGGTATGAATGGAAATAGTCTTAATTACAGTAAATCAATATTCCTCTCGTGATAAGAGCCGTTGAGGCCCTTTTGTCTGAAAGTTGCACAAAATCAGCAGAAGAAGACTTGGAGAAAGTTCAAGGCAGTGTACAGAGCATTTCAAACACTTGAAAACTTGTTCTGAAGGACACTGTGGAATACCAGCTCATGCTGCATTATAATCCATACTCCTATTCATATTTTACTATTTCCATCAATACAAATTACATACACACTTTTAATGTGACACAGGCATTATGGTTGTATCTTTCCCTGCTTCTACAACAGCAATTGTCGTTGCATTTATCAGTTGAGCTGTACAAATATATATAAATTAAATGATTAAATAAAATTATAAAATTTAATATGAGTAAAACAAAAACATATGTAAACTACAAATAATCACCAGATGCACATTACATCTGGTCTTAGTGTAAAGTGGTACATGATGCTTTGTAAACCAAAGATGAACACTACATCCTTAACCGTGTTAGTGCTCTGCACTCAGCTGTCTCACCCGGAATATTAATTTCACTGCACACATTTGCACATCAGAGCAGAATTTGCAATTCTTATTTTGCATCATCAAGTCTCAAAATATATTTGTAAAGGTCAGATGAATTCTTTATTATTCCAGTAATTTGGTGTTTGAAAACTGGTGGGTTTCAGCATCAATAATTATACACTGATATTTGCATGAGGTCAGCCCCTGGAACAAAAGTCTATTCTTTCCAAAACAATTAAACAGAAAAGCTCAAATGGTATGGTTTATTTTGGATATTTGTGGACAAATACCACCGCCTGCACTGAGGTTGTCAAAATAGAACTATAACAATGATACTATTGATGTCACCTGTATGTGCTGTTTCAAGACTCAAAGGCACAGCGTGTAACGCCTCCAGCACTGACCTCTAACAAACCTCTTCTCCAGAGCATGTACTTTACACTTCAAAGTAAGCAGATAAATTATTCCAATTAGGCCGGCAGCTCCATTCTGCTTCGTCCAATATGCTGATGAAAGGACTTTCCGAGCCTATCATCCCTGCTCAAGAACTCAATGACTACGTTCACCGGACTTTTTAGAAAAGAAAACCCGTAGTCTTTGCGATGGATGTTAAATAAATACATTTTACATTTTTTTATAACTTAAATGATTCCGATGATGTCTGAGAAAGAAGACTTCAGCAATGCAAAAAGACAAAGTAATAGTCTTGAATAAAAAACACTGACCTGACCAATGGCTTACAAAGACACAGGCGACTTATAGCAGAGAGCAGATGAAAAATTATTCAAAGCGTTTTACCCACCATGGATTTTTAGACGACTATATTGATTTTGTATGCATTACAGCAGAGTGTGCTGAAATAAACTGCACACTGTCCACGGCAATTCAAGCAGCTCTCCTCTGTCCACAGCGCTCCAACTGGCCCAATCCGGTGAGCATTTCATTTGCCTTTGAAGGAGCAGAAGCAAAGAGAAAATTGCCAATAAAAGCTATTATGTCTACAGTAATATCCATTTCCTAAACAATAATGTCAGCATAGGATAAGTAATGAGAGCAGAGCAGTGTTAACCCACCATCTGGTCTGTCCCACTGCTCGCTCCGTCTCTCCTTACTGGGATGCTCTGTTTAGTTCTTTATGTCTGTTCCGCACTGAACTTTCTATATAGTAACTCTTTAACTTCTGCATCTACAATTTATAGGTGCTTTTTTAACCCCATCTTGTTTTATAGGTAAAAGAATAGAGAGAAAACTTTCAGAGGACGGGCACATCTTTGGACAAACTGTGGCATATAATGTTTCTGAGACCAGAGGAGAAAACAGTACAATAACCAGTTCCATTAATTCCGTGAGTGGCCATGGAAGAGTACAAACCTTGGGCAGTATTGTTTGATAGATTTCCCAGAATGTACTCTATTCTATCTCTGGAATAAGGATGAGATGATGGCTACATGCAACATAAAAACATTTAACACACAATGAAAACTTGGATAGTCCATGCAAACATAATCAGTGTAATGAATCAAGTATGCCTTGACCTTCACAAATACAATCGAAAACATAGCTTTGAACTACATAGCCTTGCTGTACTGTATAAATAATACATCTAGTGCTTGTAAAGAAGCAGCTTTTCTAATCTGTTGATAATGTGTTCCTGTGGCGCACTGAGGCAGTTAAGACAAACGCTAAAATATGCATGAGCAGCATTAAAGTGCCACGGGTATAGGTGTTGTTTTTTCAGTTCTTTTTTTCATCCCTTTACATTTTGCTTTTCTATTAAGAAACTAAACCCAGGGCTGGTGAATATAAATAAGTTGATAATGCTTCATTACAACGTCCTACGATGCACCCATGTGGCAGCAATGTATTTTATTTTTTTATGGTTATGACTTGTTTAGATGCATAAGCAGCTGTGCCTAGTAGCTTTGCATCTTTCTGTTGCATTACCATCAGTACAAAGTGTCCCATTACAGTGGCGTAACTGGCTTTATGATGTGAGAAAGTCTTATAGATTTAGGAGTGAACATTGTTTTTACAATATGCAGAGTTAACAATTCGTTTTTTAACATAAAGGCCAACACCCTATTGCCTTAATTAAACCTTCATAATGCACAATTTCCTTTAATTTGTATTAACTGAGCTGCTTGATTCTTGTTTGTATAAAGATGTCTGAAATTATGATAAAAAAAGAATGGCCTATAAGTAAAAAGCGATGTGACACGCCGGGTCTTCATGTTTAGCTAAAGTGCTTTTAGAAAACGTGTCACATAGAAATTTTCACACTGAAATGCTTTGATTTATATCATTTCCCAGTGTGTTCTCTAGTTTAAAAGCGGTAAGTGTTAGATGCTGAGTGGGTGCAGGTGCACTTAGGGTGCCCTGCTGCCTCACCTCTGTAGAGAAGATGGAGCTGTGACATTTAGGCCCGTGTTCTGCAGGCACACGTCCAGATGGGAAAGCTGGACTGGGACCGAGGAACTGACTGTGAAAATGCCAGCAATTAGTCAAATGGGACATTGTGATGTAACTGTCTTTAAGCGAAAGTTATTGCTTGAACCCAGACTGAAAACATTGTCTTGTGCGTGGAAATAATGTAGGGCTTGTGAGGACTGGGGCTGTCGGAAAGAAAAGCAAACACAGACAAACTTGTTTTTCTTTCCTTCACAGTCCAACAGTAGAGCTTAGTGAGTAACCAGACTGGCCATAACTATAGAGGGTATTTCCATGTTTTTACCAGCTCTGGCATCTCACACCCACTCGTCTGAATTCCACTGCTGGACCTCAAACTCACATCAAAACACATGGACTTGTGACTGTCACATAGTCCGACACAAATGGACCCACACCAGGCCAAATACGCAAGGCTCTCATTAGACACCGTAAAACAACAAGAATAAACTGACTTGAGCAAAATGTATACTCACCAGCAAGCACTTACACATGCATAAAAACATAAAAAATGAGCAGAAAGGACCTAAGAAAATGTGAAGAAACTGGGCTTTTCACGTAGTGTTTGGAACAGGAGTGATACTCCTCCTTATGGCAGTGATGCATGGTGTTTTTCCTCTTTTTTCCAGGAACCATAGCCTACTTAATAAGTGGGTTTTTGCAACCTGTCGGTGTTCTGTCCAGAGAGTGCACATACGCTTGGATGTCTCAGGCCATTCAGAGGGGTTCAGAGTTTTAACAACAACAAAGAAAACATGATACAAAACATGACGAGGAGGATGAAAATCAAAAACAATGTGGAAGCTGTAGCTGCCATATCAACTTTCTACAATCTCTGACATTTCTCTGTAATTCATAAGCAGATCACATTTTCTATTACAACTATAAGGTTCGAGATGCTACAATCAGAACAAAAAGTGTAGTGGAGAATGCAACTCTTGATTAAGGCTAAATCTAACAGCAGTGTATTCATATACCGTACACAAATATGTGCTATGAGTCATCATAAATTGATTTAGTTATGGTTCACTGGTACATATCTAAATAGATCTATATGAGTCAGACCTGGGTGCGGTGTTTTCTCATCCATGTAATTTACACCATATATGCACAAACATGTACGGCCTCTTGGAGCTTCTAATTGTTTTATCACAGTGTGAGCGCGTTAACAATGAGTCGACACCACCTACAGACAAAACCTACCTCCGCTGGTTTTTGAGAGGAGGTCTCCCCTGTGGCTTTTATTTGAGTGAGAGTAATTTGCACATGTCTCAGGAGATGCAGGATGAGAGGAATGCTATGGACTGATGCAGACAGAGGCTAATGCGTGTTTATTTCTCTGAGAGGTGTTGCTTGTCAGAGCCACTGTAGCACATACCCAGGCTAATGGCTTGACAAATCAGTCCTGTCACCCTCTCCACACTTGCCACTTCTCCTTTTCCCGCAGGTAAAGAAAGGACTAACTTAGAAGAGAAGGAGGCTGACGAGAGCTACACCTCCATCTAAGCAGTAGTGAAGGATGGTGGTCTTTGTTTGCATCAACTGACAACAATTTGGTTTAATTTGGTGACGTGTGCTTTGGGTGATGACAACCCAATTAGTTCTCACAGATAAACCTTAACTTTTACTGTGATCCAAAATTTGGGATTAGTTTTATGTAGTTTTGTAGGCCCCATCTAATATAAGGATCACTGTGTACTCTGAGTACAACCAAGCTAAAAAAAAACAAACAAGAGCTTGGTTTGGGCGAACCATTAAATGACAGTATTTGTCACAGTGCTCTTATAAGTTGGGCTTTTATAAACATAATATTGAAGTGTGTTTATTTCTTAAATTCTTAAAAGGTAGTAGTATCTGTTTGTGTTTTATAATAGCTTTACCAGCCATTGCACTTCCAGTTCTGTACGGAAAATAATATTTATGTTATTTAGGCAACATCTGAACATGATCTTATTTAGAGCTTACAAATTTCTAATGTCAAACTCTCTCTAAACGTATTTATAGACAAATGTAAAAATATCTTCCATCAGTGCCTGATTGTGTGCATCAAACAGTCAAGGTATGAGAGAAAAGGTATGTTTTTTCAGAGAGAAATTAGACAGTTGTCCCAGTAATCACAACCAAAGAAACTGAAAAGGTCAACGTGGAAAGATTCTGTCATCGACTGACATTAAGTTATATTAGAGGAGCACCAAACTGCACTAAGAACATCGTACACTGGATTGTTTTTAGACGAACATGGTGACATTTGTCGCCACTTATTCTCTTTTTATTAAATCTCACCCAACAAACCAAGCAGGAAGAATGAGAACAGAAGACTGAGCTGTCTATTTGTGCAGGCTTTTGTTTCTCCTGATGTACAGTGCGTATTAAAATGCTTGAGGAGCTTCTCTAGGCCTAGTGTAACTGACAGAGCATGGAATCAATATAACTGAATGCCATGTCACATTACGTTTGTTTGTTTCGTTCTGGCCAATTTGTAATGTTCTGGTTTCATTGTATAAGCATAAAAATGATCGTTTGGGTCTCCGCCGGAGTGTGCACAGTGCAACTATTGCTGGTGGATGAAAATGTCAGCCATAATAAACATCTACAACTCGATACAATGTCGCCACTTTTAACGCTAGGTTTTGCGTGATAGAGTAGAAGTTAGACACTGATACTCCATCATTTTAGAAGAGGGTTTTCAGAGCAGTAGCTGTTTATTATGTTACTGAGTGGCATCAAACGGAATGTACTGCACATGACACCATACATACTAAGCTTATGTGGAGCTATGTTAATGTTTTGTGTTGCTCATTAATTAGCTAGGTGAAGTTTGTCCATTTTTAGCATTGCTAGGTTAATTTATATGTACTTTGTTGTGTAGTGTACATGGATGTATTATGATGGCAGAATCTTATCATGGATATTCAGTAAGCGCTAACTGTAGCATATGCCAAAACATTATTTTGGCTTCCACACTTGACCCTCCTTGGCCTCCAGTGTCTGTGGCACTGGTGCATGAATGTGTGAGAATGTTTGGTAGTGGTCGGAGAGGCCGTTGGCACAAAATGGCTGCTTCGTCTCTGTCAGTCTAGACAGCTGTGGTTACAGTTGTAGCTTACCACCACCAGTGTGTGACTGTGGAGTGAATAAATAATGTAAGTGCTTTGAGTGTCTTTGGAAGGGTTTATATCATTATAAACCTAGTTTTGCTCAGAGACAACAAGTAATAAATTCCTAGAGTGATGTGGGGGCCTTGTGAACTGGGGGCTGTCCTTGTAATGTTCATGAGAAACGCTTGCAGTCAGGATGCAGTATAGACATGGATAAAGGGCAACATAAGCACAGCACAAGGCAACCTTTTTATGGTCTTGTCCAAACTCTTGTTAGGGTAAATTGGTGTGTTTTGTGAGCAACGAGGACAGTAGATAAATGATATGTTTTTTTGACATGTGGTGTTAACAAGATAAACTGACCAACAAATCCAGCACACGTCACATGGTGAAGAATAGGAGCTGGGAACCAGAGGAGTCAGTTTACTGAGCTCTGACAGCAATCGTCTCTTTATGTCACACTTACTTCTCTCTCAGCATCCTCACGTCCCGCCATGAGGCACGACAGTAATTGATTTCATTTGTTCTATACAAGCTAATATCCAATCACCACATGCTCCTGACCTTTGAAGTGTGAATCACTTAGCTGTGCTAATTCTGTCACTGAGTGAGCACCAGCCACTAATGCCACTGCTGCTTGGCCTACTAAATGAGCTACACTTTGTGTGTTTGCTCACAAATACTAATTGACTGATATGTATATCACAGTCAGAATATTCTCTTTGTTTATTTAACATGTTTTGGGTTTACATTTGAATAAGATAAACTAGTTATTCATCATCATTTTGTTGATTTCAAAACTGTATAGGTCTACGCACAAAAATGTGATGCCATTAACTTTAACAAGGTGTTGTTTTACCTAAACTGTAAACTAAAATGTGTTCATATTTAATATTGTTCATATTTTTATATACTCAAAGCCTTCACTTGAGTGAAGGATGAGATTATGTTTGACCATTACCACTGTGCAAGTGCGATGTGTGGTCAGTAGAGAACATGGATCTTTTCTTTACACATCATTTTGTGTCTTTTGATTCTCTGCCCTGCCAAAATGAGAAACACTTTCTGATTTCCTCAGAGTAAAAGGTTGCTACAAATTGCCAATGTGAGCCGGTGACATGCCAGAAAGAAACTCTTCTTTTTTACCCGAAAGACACCCTGCTCTTCAGCAGACTGTAAATCTCTACATATCTCCTGCTGTAATGAGCTTTCTATTTCTTTTCAGGAAACAGCAAAACATCTCCCGCTATTCAAAGGGAGGTTGGATATTTAGAAGCACAAAACCAGTGTATTACATCTGGTCATGAATGATGCATAACCTGAGCCGAACTGAAGAGCATGTGGAATAAACATCGAGAATGCAGAATCTACACATTCTGAATATTCTCCGACTTGAGCTGAAGAAAAAGTTTGGCTGAAGTTCTGTGTGAATAGGTTTATATATATATTTCTAATATTTTTGACCCTAACACATCAATTTTATAGAAAAATTGTTACCTTGCTGCAACTTCCTAATTGACATATGTCATGGTAACCAGATAATCTATATTGATCATCAACGCTGAACTGATTGAACTCTACACTGGGCCCTCTTGGTGGCTTAGAATCAACCCAAACCCTTCTACCTCAAGGTGGCAGTAAGTATTAAGTAATTAAGTAATATTTACAGATCAGTTTCTTTGACACCCTATGGTTAAAGAACATTTCCACATGGTTTCAGAGAAGGAGCCCATCTCTGTAATTATAACTCATTCTATATACTCCCCACAAATTGTAAGAGATACTATTACAGATAAAAAAAGCTGTGAATCTTACCTCACACACCTTTAAGACACTAATCAGGGATCAATATTAGCAGCATGTTGAGGTCATTCATCGCAATGTGCCGATCAGGAACGTGAGTCAGTCTGACACTGCTCTCCAAAGCCTGAGCTTAAGTGTATATTGACAGTGACAGTCAAACCAAAACAAGTGTCAAGCCCTCTGTCAAAGAATGAAAAATAATTCACACACACTCTCTGCACTATTATAACTGCAAATGTTACAACCAAACAAATTAAATCAACAGTTAATATGACATCTGCGTATATCATACTTTACAGTCCACACACCTATTTATCAACAGCTGCACAATAAAAGAAAGCCTTGACTTGAGTTTCAGTCCATGCAGGCAATCACCTCCTTCCCAATACCTATTATTCCCAAAAGGAACTGGCACACAGCTCCTCTAAAAGTCTCCCAGCAGCATTGCTCTCCAACTGGCTTCTATATTTCTGCTCCACTGGACGGTAAAATAAAATCCCTCAAGCTACACACACACATATACACACACATGTACGCACACATATATGCACACATATATGCACACGCACGCAAAACAGGGCTCTTGAGTGATCCACAGCCTCAGAGCACAACACAACGTCAATCTTTGTGATCGTTCAGGTTTTAAAAACGTTGTAAAGTCTATACATTATAATTCAAGCCTGTGATCTATCATTTACATTTAATCCTGTATTATTTCTAATAGATACTATTTTGGGGCAAATTATAGAAAGAAATAATAGAAAGAAAAACATTCCCAACAGATCAATGACGCAGTCTTTTGGATAATATATTCTGTGGCGTGTCCACAAAGAATTTTCCATTCGTACTGCTATAGCATTGATCTAGCATTGATAAGAGGAGGCCCTATCATTAGGATCCTGTTTGGACCACTGGGCACTATCAGGGTATTGATTTTGTTGTCTTGAGATGCAGTGTTTCTTTAAGGTGTTGTGCACAGGAGGACACTGCATTGTGGGTAAGTTGATATGAACAGGAAAGTGAAGATGCAGCTGTAATGTTTGAATAAAAGTCTGTGGGGAGATGTCAAACACCAGGTTGCTATTATTCATTTTTCTTATCGGATTAGTGATGTTTTGAATAAATAAAAATGTAATATTTATGGAAACAAGGTGACTGTTGTAAGTATGCAGTCTGCAACATGGTGTTAAAAGTTTAATACTTTTGTTGGCATACCACTTGGAAGTGAGGCTTTTAGTGTCAGTATTGTGAGTCTTTGGTGTGTTGGGAACCCAGTAGGTCCCAGGAGGACCCAGTTCAGGACAATACTGAAGGTTTCTACTTGAGGACGGACACCAACGTCATAAGAACAGTCACCAAGTTAAATTGGCCCAGAAAGACAGGCCAAGGCCAGGCAGCAGTCAAACCTAAAAGCCAATGTTACCAGATTTTAAAGGAGACCCACTAAATGGCAGTAGAGGGAAATATTATTTCTTCTGTTCAGTAAAAAAATTGTGTGGCTACAAGAATTAGAAACATCTTTAAAGTTTAATGTACACTAAACAATAAATCCCAGTTAAAAACCTCTTACCTTCTCCCCAGTCTGCGTGTTTTAGGTTGCACTGATTACTGATTCCCCCTTTACCTAAAACAATAGAGTCACCTAGTTAAAAGTAAAATTGCATTTTCTTTTCTCCTATAAGCCAGAATATAGAGGACCCAATTCTATGCAAGAGCAATGCCATTACCAAACAGAGACAAGAGAAGGAAACAAACAACTTTACAGTCCCTTGCTTTAGCTACTTGTTCCAAAATAAAGCTGTTTATGCATAACAGTGGTTAATGTATGTACAGAATACAATTGTTAAAAAAGAAAGGAGGAAAATGGCTGAAACCACCCACAGTTAGTGTTTTGTTTGTCTGTATAATTTGTTGCCTCGACACCACGGTGGCTGTGTTTTTTCTTTTTTGTTCCACATCAGCCAGTTCTGCATGTCACATCCAGCTGTTTGCACTACAAATGTTGTCCACATGTTCCCCACACTTCTATTCCCAACCCCTCGTAGATATTTTATTAAAGATTTTCAAAGCGTTAGGTCCTCAGCCACAGTCTTGTATTTTACCAGCCTTTAACAAAATCAAAGCGCTCTCTCTTTGTGTTCACTTGAGTGGCACATGAATTCATGAAGTAGATAAAGGCCAAAAGCGCCACTAGCTACGCCGCTTTGTTTGAGTGCTTGTGACATGTTTTGCAGTGTGCGCTTACTGATATTGCTTTACATCTATTTGCCCGAGCACACCACACATTGTGGTATAAACGGGTTTGGGTATGAATGCACACAAATAACTCCATGTTTTGAGGGGAATAACAACAGCCTTGAAACCTTTTCACAAGGTTAAAATGAGTTTAATTTATTCAAGTCTTTGAAGTTGTCCTTGAATCAACACAGAAAAAAGAAATGCTTGGTTCAAATTCTATTTTCATTTAAAATATATAAATCTATCCATTTTAAAGGCTAGAATCTCCTGTATGAACATTTATAACAAGCGTTTTGTTGCCCAGCATTTCTGTTTAAAGTTTATAATTTACATGAAATTTCCATAGCACAGCATTACTATAACATTGAAGCAAGAACAAATTGGTAATTGAATGCCCATAGTTTTATGCATTTCTTCCTTTTTAGTTGTTTTCAGGGAAACCTTCGACAAGCCAGGATTGGAACCTGGGTCACTTGTGTCCCGATTTTGGTGCTGCTCTACCAGCTGAACACTATATGCCCCTTAAAAAGAAACATGCAGCATATATGTAATAGGTGGGTTTTCTCCAGGTACTCTGGTTTCCCCACCGCCATTTACATTTAGTAGACACTTTTATTTTAAGCTTGTGTTACTGCTGGAACACCACTGGGGGCAATGTGGGTTATGTGTCCAACACAACAACAGCATAAACAGTGGGGTGAGTGGGAATTGAACCATCAACCTTCCAGTTATAGGACGACAGCTCTACCACTGAGCCACTGCGTCCCAATATGAATGATTAATAGTCTATGTTTGGATTAGCATTAAAGGACATGTCATGAGCGGAACCAAGAGCAACCAGTACTTTATAACAATAAGAAATGAACAACTTTCATAACATTCCCCCCTGTTTATGCTGAAGAGGCATAAACCTAAAACATAGCCTTAATGTGAATTGTATATTATGGCAGGAGCAAAACCCAGCAGAGCAGCTAAAATAGCCTTAAGTATTGACCATTCAGTAATAACCTAATCGCTGGGATAAAATTCTCCTGCCCGCTCCTCCCCCAAAGGCAGCATCAATTCCTGTACAGGGCAACAACTATGAACTCAGATCAAATGATTAATTTGTAACATCTGTCAAATCAAAGACAATAAATTATTAGAATGTAATGTGTAAAATCCAAGACAATCTAAGGCAAAGTCTTTAAATTCAATAAATCAGAAACACAGTATCACTCCAAAACACATCAGAAAAAGCCGTGGTTGTACAGTGGCATGAAAAAGTATTTGAAGCCTTTGGAATTTCTCACATTTTGAATGACACAAATAAAAAACAGTGTCTGCTTTAACTAAAACCACCCAAAAGGGGGAGGAATAAGTAACTGAACCATCACATTTAATATCTGAGATTTCTGGTATGATATTTCTGGTAGTGATATTCTTGTCAGCTGCCATTTTTAAATTTTGAAGTCTCACACAAAAATGTAAGCAGTAGGAGCACAGACTTTAAGCTCTTGTGACTTTTGAGATGGGCCTTTAAAGCTGTCCATGTAATGGTTTCAATCCTCAAATAAAAAGGCCATAGTAGTGTATTTAATTACATCAGATGTCAACATGAATGATGATGTTTTCGCCAAGATGGAGTGGACATGATGCACCGCTCTCCACAGCTGTTGTAACTAAGAACCATCATTTATTTACAATAGTAATAAGAATGTCATTTATCTAAGTACCTCATCCATCTCAGCCATGTCATTACTTAAAAGCTATAATAACAGTTTAGGATCATCATCAAGAAACATCATCCATCTAGAGCTACTACTATTGTTGTTCTATACCAACTTTTTTCCACCCACTACACTAAGGATTTACAGCCATACAGATAAATTGTAGTTTCATTTTCATTTCTTTTACATTGTGTTGTGTAATGTTAACTGTAAGTACTCTGCTTCATCATCTCACCATTGCGCTGCTCTTGTGGGAGAGAACAACCTCGATTGAGACCACCCACACAGGAAGATTGCCAGAGGATACTTTTGCAATCATGTCAGCACAGAGCAGCTTGGGTTTTGATGTAGCATAAAGCCATTATTCCTATTCGGCTGATAGGGACTTAATTAGAAACATAATGAATCCGCAATATATCTGACAAGGCTAATTAAGCCAGACTAAAATGGGTGGATAATTGGGTTTTCAGTTTAAGGCTGCAGAACAACGACTCGGACCTTCTCGCCGACCCTTGGCTCAGGTCCCACGGTCCCCCGGCTGATTACTCCAAGCAGACAGGATGGACGGTCAGCACATTGTTACAGGAAGCACAAACCTATCTCGTATCCGTGTAGTCTGTCTTGTTCCCTGCATTCGCTTTGAGTTGCTGTTGTGAGGTTTGTGATCCATGAAAACGTCTCCGATGCCCTTTATAATCCCATTAAAGCTATTGTCTCTGGCTTATGGCTCACTCGGCGGTGGAGGCAAGACATAGAGAGCAGGAGGCTTAGAGCAAAGCAGGTGAGTCGCCAAGGGGAGGCTAAGGTTATTGCTCGTGCTTTTTCCACAGCACTTTTACAAACATGGTACTCCTCTGCTTATAGCGAATACATTTTACAAGGACACCCCTTTTTTTTCTATTTTATTAGTTGTTGTGAACTTATACTTTGTCCTATTGTTTGTTTTTGAACACAGAACCACATGGGAATAATGACAGCAGTATACACAAAGATGAGGTTTCTTTTTAATATATCTGTAGGTAATTGAAAGGGAAATATAAAATCCCTGCGTGAATGCTAAATGGAAATGGTCTATTTTGCTAATATTAAACTAATTCTCTACAATAACATGGAAGAATGGAGTAAATCATTGATAGAATCTTTTTTTTCCTGACATAGCTGGTGTGACTGACAGATTTTTATAGCATTAGAATGACTCTTCCATTGAAGCTTGTAAATATTCCGCCCTTTATGTGCAGTTAGTATCACTGACAACTATAAGCCTGCCATGCTTTCCAAACTCTTTTCATTTTCCAAATGAGGTTACTCTTAATACACTTCTTGTTGTCAACATTTGTAAAGTCTAGTAAAAATGGAAGCTATGCAAAACATGAAAAAGTAACCACTTGATTGTCCCAGGTGCAAAGATGTCCTGAGAGCTTGTACAGTGTGAGGAGGATGGTAGCAGCATTAACACCAGCAGTCACATAACACCAACAATCGAGGTGACAGCACGCCATGATTAACACTAATGACCCGCCACTTTATGAGGCTCTACTAAGACAATTAGTCCTCCCACTCTCCTCCTCCACATCTTCTGCTCTAGGGTTTAACCATGGATTTAACCCCTTTCACGGATCATTGTTCTGTCTAGTGCAGCTTCTTAAAATGCTTGTGTACGACAAATGCAACACTTTTTTCATTATCAGCAGGAGGTAATCTATATACATTTCATCTCTCAGGCTAACTTTACCAACCTGCAGGAGGTCTCTGTGGGTCATAAAGTGACAGCAGCTACACAGGAACTTTCCACTTCCTTTGCAATATAACAGCCTCACAACAATTACACTTGCCCTATCCTAAACACAAGTGGAGTGGTCTTGTAACCAACAATTCTCCAGCGTCAACACACACACACACACCACACACTTAACGGCAGTGAGAACTAATCCCCATGTCAGGTCTGTGCCAATAGATCTGTGGAGCATGGGGCTCCAATAATGACTTGCAGCCAAAGCCACAGTGCTAGACCTGGACTTCTTACAGCATGTAATTAGCAGCCTATTGACTTTTGTGGGCACCCAGCACTGCACGACTTGAAGAATGGCTCCAATTTATCTTATGCTCCCAAGACTGTACTGAATTAGGGCCATGACAAGTGTGCAGACTGTGGAGGAGGACGTATGTAGCTTTACAGTGTGCAACAAATGCTTTATCTCACCGAAACAATTTCACAGAACACCATTGACCCAGGCCGAGTGCACTTTAAGCATGTTTGTCACTTGTATTGAGAAGTGATTTTCTATTTTCTCAGGGGCAGAAAAAACATCAAGAGGCAAATGAATTCAGCAGTGTAGCCCAGCCAGTCAATTGCTAATCAATATCACTTTATTCCACTATCACTGACGTTAGCTATAAAAGGCACCTCTGATGTGTTCATAGGCTGATTTGTGTAGATTTATGGTATGCACTATGCGTTGTACTGTGAATAAAGCTATGTGGCTTCTGCCTTGTCGTCGTACTGAATATTCTTTTTAACTATTATCTAAAACCCATAAAAGTGTAATTGGACCAGATCAGTGATATTTTGAATTATGAGCATAGGAATGACATTTAATGGACATGTGAAGGGTTTTGTACCAACATGAGCTCTGTAGCTTTGCCATATACACTCCTCAAAAAATGTGTCTTTTGGTGCAGTGCAGGGATGAATGACCCCTATGATCTGTGGTATAAACCATGCATTACTACTTCCATTCTGTTTGAACTCTGCGCAGAGGTAAGGTACATCTTCAGGGATATCCGTTTTAGAAGTTATCTGTGGTACACGGTAGACTTGGTTGAAAACATCCACAAGAAAAAAAATAAGCTATTTTGCAGAATATCTAAATTTGTGTGGCAAGTATAGACTAGAGGGAAGAGGGTAATCAAACAGACATTAGCCCTTGATTTGCTGCTGTGACTTATGCACTACTTTGACTAAAGTGGCACCTTCTCATGCAGCCGGGCTCAGTCCCAGACCTGTAAACCAGTCATTCGCTTCTGGCCAGGCATTAATACTAGTCATTGTAAACGAGCCTGGCTGCAGGATCGACACAAACCAACGAATAATATGTATGATTCTGAAGTGGAAGTAAAGCCTGTCTCAAGCACAAAGAGTTATTATTAAATCAAATGCATAATACATCACTTACGGCACCTTTATCTATTGTTTGAATGTTAAGATGGCAAGCTTTAGTGCAGTTTGGATTTATGGTAAAGCAATGCTGTTAACGTTAACCCAGTCATTCCCAAACTGTGGTCCGCGGACTACAAGTGGTCCGTGAGGGTACTGCAGGTGGTCCGTGGAAAGGCAAAAATAATTAAAAAAAAATATTTTACCTTCATTTTACCAGGAAATTCCCATAAAAAAAAATTAAAAGAATATGTAGGCCTATATTGATATAACATTTGCATTAAATTGTCAAGTTGACAATAAACAGAGGGGTTGTGGAGAGACCTGTTATTTTAATTTCCATTTGTTTTCCGTTTTTTTGCTCTCGTGTTTCTGAAATGTTTTTTTCAGAATGTTTTTTTCAGAAATGCCAAAGGTTTTGAAATGTTGACTATCCAAGTGTTCTTTCCCATTGCTATGGAAATAAGCCTGTTGTTCAAATTAACCTGGGCACATGAGTAAATAAATAAATTAAATATGTGGCAGCCGTTGTGTGCAGTAAACTTTCTTTTAACAAGCCTGTTGCACACTGATGTGATGACTAGTTATAGTAGTGCTAGTAAGCCAATTTAGAGGTGCGGATTAATTCAGGTAAGACTGTGTGTAGACATTTTATTATGTGTGTTATGAGGTGGTCCGCAAAATGTTTTGATTACAAATAGTGGTCCACACACACAAAAAGTTTGAAAAACCCTGCGTTAACGTTTAAGCACATGTACTGAACTGTCCTACTGTTAAAATCCATGTCACACAGTGTCTCGCAGCCTCATACAATTAGTACAATAGGCTACACTTCAGCTATGGTCCAAAATAGGCAGCACCAGCATGTGTCGACAAGAGTGGTGTTTATAAGAGCAAAAAGTATGTGTAATGTTTTGATATCTATAAAAGTGGGGTTACTCTTCTGCCTTAGGTCAAGAACCATCAAAACAAAGAGGCTATTAAAAAATGTTGCTTTAATGTCCTTAACTGCTAACTAGATTGATGTACAGTAGGCAACAGGTTTTTTGAATTGTGACAATTGCTGTTTGAGTCAGTACGTTTACATGCAAGTAGAAGGTAAAAAAAACAATTTATTGCTTTATAGTTTTAATTTAATTTTGAGAAATTGGATAGGAGTAAAGATAGCTGGCATTCACTTGATGCGGCTGTTCAATTTCAAGGCCTGAATAAACAACCTGCTCCTTGTTTCTGCTGTGAATAAGGGGCCATTCTCTGCTAGTTCTCTTTTATCATCAGGTCAATAACAGACACAGACTCCCCTCGCTGAGGATACGTTTTTGACACGTTCTGCTTGCGTTGAGCCCGGTGTGAATTAGCCTTGTGGTTTGTTGGCGGATTACTGCTGCATGTACGATTAAAGGTTGTACATTGCCTGAGCCGGACAGAAATAAAAAGTAATGAGAAAAACAGTGAGACATACTAATTTTTAGACCAACAAACATATGGTCACAGTGCCATTGGGTATCCTGTTATCCCGGTTATTGTGCTCTCTCATGTCCTAAAAAGTTAAGAAGAACAGGTTTACTGTAGCTTTTGGTGTGTTCTTGTGCTGTCGGATGCCACAGTTATAGAGTAATGAACGAGCTGTTCTTCTGTTCTGTTTACGACTTGCTAAGACAGTGTGTTACTGTTGAGATTTATTATTAACTCAATGTTTACTGAGCAAATTAGCCGGTTATATTAGCATTTAACGCAACTAACGAGTCAGGTTTGCCGTCTCTTATATTTTTTTTAACAACAGCTTCATGCTGTCATACCAAGTACACATGAATGCACCATCAGCCTTAGTGGACAAAGTACTTTAGCTCTCTCTCATCAATCTAAACTCGGACAAGGTGTAAACTCCCAACCCTGCGCTGCAGCTGGATTCTCAAGTGATTTGTGAGTTTCCAAACTCGGGTAAATCTATCTTTCATCGCGCCAAATTGAACCATGGGCTTACTGCTCTCTTGTGACCAATGATGTGGCAGCATGAACAGGAAAAGGTGTTTTTTTTTAATTTAACAAATGCAACAAGCATCCTCTTCTCCTCTTTTTTTATCAACATGCTACATTGAAAGATAACGTCTTTCGCTAATGCTAAAAAATATGGCACTAAAAGATTTCCTGGAAGGAAAAGATATTTGTGCTCTATTCCTACTGGCTTTGGCGTATCCTAAATACATACACGCTCCTTTCATCGGCCGATGTCCTTCTTTCATTTACCAATTTAGTGTTTGTTAACGTTCCTTTTATTCACAGATTCACTTTGCAAAAACTGTTACTGTTACAGCGGTTTGTCGTTTCTTCAAGTCTGCCGCACTCGGGTTATGTCAAATGAATTGTTGCTATGATTGGCTAAAAGATGTCTCGTGGTAGGCAGGGTATTAGTCAGTGCTTCATTAAATCACCTTACACGTTTCCGACAGAAGGTGCCTCCCTTTTGCAAACGAACCAGATGGTTCTGTGAAACAGAATATGTTATGTGAGCAGTTCTATCTGGCAGAGATTCAGGTTAGTAAACTCCAATCGAGCTATGAGCATCCTCAGAGTATATGCAGACCTTACTCTGGCTATACTGCTCATGTATTGATATCTTACTCCAGGCCATACAAAGAAGTCAATAATTGAGGGGTAGAGTCTGAACATAGCCCTAGTGGTTTGTTACACTCAGCTCTAGTTTTCATATTCAAACAACTTTTACTCTCTACTTACAGGTTGCTAGATGAGCAGCTGTTGTTTCTTCACAAATACGCAGATGCACTGATGGTGCAGATATTTAGGACATGGCTGCCCTCATTGTCACTTGTACATATGCGCAGCAATATGGTCAAGCTGGCTTGCGCTGGCTCTTGTTTGAACACGTTGGAGCCAGACGCCTGCCTGTATAAAGCCACTGTTTACAGAACATACACCATCATTCATCCTGACCACAACAGTAATCAACATCCAACTCAAAACCACACACCAAACAGTTTATGTGAAAAAAAATCCAACAAACACACTTTGATTAACGTAGCCAGCCATAACATATGCGCCTCATTATCATTCTTTATGAGACTTCATATTGATTTTTTATGACTCTCATTCAATTCAGGGACAAATAATATTTCTTCCATAGTCCATAGAACCATCTTTTATCTGCAAGTTATGTTAAGTAAGAATGGCAGCTGCTATGATGCACACTTGTGATAGCGAGACTAAATTATTTTCTTCTCTTTCCTAAACAGTAGGCCTCGTAAAGATAAATCACCCCCGAGACACACGCCTGTTTTTATTCTTTTAGTCATTGAGCAAACAGAGGATACACTGAGAGTGGATGTGGACAGTTCTGCCTGCAGGGTGGCACTACATAATCACACAAACTAAATGCTCAAGCAGGCAGGCTCAAGCTCAGTGGAATAGCCATAATGTACAGTAAAAGTAAAGCTTGTGCGCTCCCTAGAAAGTAGTGGCGCTATAAAGTGGAATATTTATCAAGTAAGGACACTCAGCCAGAGACATTGGGAAAATAAACAGGCTTGTCTGACCGGGGCATCCTTGGCAATCATGATAAACAACCACAGTGTTTGCAAGCATAATGGTCACTATGTGGGACGGACGGAGCTATAGCTTTCGACAGTAGCAGGTTAATGCTTTGTTTTTAACAGGGCAAAGGGGTAAGGCCCCCCAACACCGGGAGCCATTAGAAAAACATAATCCACTGGGTTTAGGTGCAGCAGATCCCATTGGACTCTTTAATCACATGTCACTGGTTTGTTGAATTAACTACTGTACTGATCCTATGGGGGTGTTTATGTATTTATTGCTTAGCTGTAGGTAACAATAACTCTATACTAGTGAAAATAAATTAATCAACTTCCTATGTTGATAGGAATAACTATGGTAAAGATGAGAGTTTCCCTGCTCTGTATTCCTAACAATAAGGAAAACAAAACAACATAATAATAAACCAGATTAAACCATCATATTACTTTTTGAACTGTTTACATTCTTGTACGTCCAGCTAATTTTCAGCTCTAGCTCAGCTCAGCTCTTTTGTTAATCTTTAAATGTGTATACCCTCATCCTCAGAGTTCAAATGCCTGAAAATGCCGGAAAATGCTGTTACAAAATGTTTCTATATTCTGTTATTCTAAAATCTGTCATGTGAGTTAACTTGAGGTAAATGTATCTCCAGCAAATGGCTAAACACATTAACTCAGGTCATTAGGTAGCTAATAATATTCATTCATGAATGATTAATGAATCAATGAATAACAACAACAACAACAACAACAATAATAATAATAATAATAATAATAATAATAATAACAAGCCTTGGAGCCTTTTTACTTTATTTGATAGTAGACAGTAGGTAGACAGGGAACAGGATGAGAGAGGGGAATGTCATTGGGCAAATAACTCGAGTGAGATTTTAACCCGTGTCTCCCACATATTTGGCATTTGCTCTATACGACTAAGCTGAGCTGATCTGATCTTCATCTTCACAAAATGTGTCGAACAATAATTACACAAAAAAAAATCAGATCTTTCATGTCTTTATTGAACACATTTATTCAACATTAAAAATGGCAGTGGAAAAGCTAAGTGAACCCTTAGAATTAATAACTGGTTGACCCCCCCTTGGCAGCAATAACCTCAACCAGGTGCTTCCTGTAGCTGTGGATCAGACCTGCACATTCTTCCTGCAGAACGGCTTTAGCTCTGTCATATTCTTTGGACGTCTCATATGGCCCTCTTCAAGTCAATCCATAGCATCTCTATTGAGTTGAGGTCTGGGCTCTGACTTGACCACTCCAAAAGGTGGATTTTTTATTTTTCTGAAGCCATTCTCTTGTGGACTTGCTCCGGTGTGTTCGGTCGTTGTCCTGTTGCTCCACCCACCTTCTACCTAGTTTCAGCTGACATACAGACATCCTGAAGAATCGTCTGATATACTTGGGAATTCATCTTCCCCTCAATGATTGAAGCTGGCCAGGCCCTGATGCAGCAAAGCAGACCCAAATCATGATGTTTCCTCCACCATACTTTAGAGTTGGGATGATGTTTTCATGATTATATGCCGTGCTCTTTCTACGACAGATGTGTTGTAGCGCTGTGTGTTTTTTCCAAAAAATTCAATCTTAGTTTCATCAGAGGGTCAATTTATTCAGAAAACCATGAAATTCCAAAAGGTTTACATACTTTTTCTTGCCACTGTACTGTAGTTTCCCTTAACTCAACAATTGATATAATAAAGCTTTTGCTGAGCATTAATAATTCTCTCAAACGAGAGGTTTTCACAATAACATGTCATATTAGCTACAACAAAAATATATTATTAAAGTAAAGTCATTTTCAGTAAGAAATGATAAAATCCTATGCAGTAGTACATACATGGATGTTATTGTTTTACTGAAAGAGCTTCTAAATGTATTAAAATAATAAAAAAGAACATAAGTGACAAAATGATATAACATCATTGTCAGATGTTGTATGTACAGCATATAAATTGTGTTACGACACATTTTTTTTATTTCGTTTGCACCAAAGTATAGTGACTTTGAAATTAGGCTACTCTCGGGCCTGTACTTCGAAATTGAATTTGAGGGAGCTTTTGCTCAGTGAACCGATCCCATCGATTGTGCCATCTATTTCTGATAGTATTGGAGGCGACAGCTCATCTGGAAGCTGCAGTAGCAGAACAGAAATGTGGCGGCATATGCACGACCCACCGCATGCAACTAAAGTAGGAACAGCTACATGGAAGCACAAGGACACTGGAAAAGGGTAATACACTAAAAATGACAATACGTTTGCATTAGTTTGAGCAGTCTCCCTTTGCCCCGTATTTTCTTCATTGTTTTTGTCTTTGCTGACAAATAGTATAAATTTAGATTGTCAGAGAGACGCTGACTTTATTAAAAAGTTGGGTGTTTGTTGCAGCAAACAAAAAGTCTATTGCAATGGTGGCCGAGTTTCATTGATGGATGTGTTTGTGTAGTCGGTGTGTCATTCACTGTCTTCTGGGACAAAGAACAGTGTTGACATGCCAATCAGAAGAGGATCTAAAGTGCTGAGGCCTTGAAACTTGGCAGGCTGTTCTTTCAAAAGATGTACCGCTTTGAGTTTTGATTACATTATATATTATGTGTGGTTTACTGGGTCGCAGCAGAGAAAGAATGAAAAAGGTACAAGAAGAGGAGAACACCAAAATGTGGTAATACGCTTTTGACTTGTTCAAATACATTGAGCAAGATTAGTATTTACAAGGATAAAAGTGAGGCCCACTTTTACGACAGCTCTTGTCTTGTGTGTTAAAATATTATCCATTTACATTTTATTTCTCTGTCAATGTCACTTACATGTTTGTAAGACATGATTTAAACTACGTTAAACATTAAACTACATTGAGTATTTTAATTATGTGCTATTGTGTTTTTACTATTGTTGTAAGGCGACATTGAGTGTCCAGAAAGGCGCGCTATAAATAAAATGTATTATTATATTATTATTTTAAAACTGAATGTGTGATTTATTTTTTTCTTGTATTTGAGAAAAATACATTTAATTGTTGTAATAAAAATCATCAGAGATAATAAAACAAGACATCATCTGTACTTTTGTCATCAAGGATTATAACAGATGAGAATGACCAGCACATATTTTTTTGCACTGCTTTGCACATGCACTATTTTATAAATACATGTTTATGTACCTTACCTGCCTTTATTAGGGCTGTACTAGAATAATCGAATATTCGAATATTCGTTTGGTGGGGTGGCATTCGATTTTCAGTTTTGAGATTCGAATATTCTTTTTTTTTTTTTCAACACGTGACTTCCGTCGCGGACTCATTCTCACTCATGCTTGAACCGCCCGTTGGCGAACGTAGTGATTTATTTCATCTCATACTGAATAGGTACAAAATGCCCAAGACCTCAGCTGTTTGGGAGCACTTTAAATTAAGTGAGGATGACAAGACAAAGGCAGTGTGTCAAATATGCGATTTGAAACTGGCCTACCACAACAGCACCACAAGTTTGAAAAATCACCTGAGTTCTGTAAGTAGCACGCGGCAAAAAAAAAAAACTGCTTTTATGCGCTTAATTTGCTATGATAAATAGGCTAATTGCAAATACGTGTTTGTTTTGTATCACTTGTGCACTGTCTGTTTTCGGAGCATAAACCTGCCCGTGTAATGCGTACCGGAAACTGTTCTATTTAAAAGATTATTAAATGTTTATTAATATTTAAAGAATGTGTGCCACCTGATCATATTGCACCAAATGCAACACTGTACTCCACTGGGTCTGCCGCAACACATTTACGATGCCGAAGAGTGAAACGCCCCACCCACCGAAGCTTCGAATATTCGATATTGATTGCCACCTAAGCTTCGAAGCTCAAAAAATGGCATTCGAAACAGCCCTAGCCTTTATTGTGTATATTTTTGTAATATTATTTTGAAAATTCTTTGTAGCTCTTACTTTTATAGCTTATAGTATTTATCTTAATTGCTTTTGAAAAATTCTGTTTATTCTGTGCTTTTTCACCAACATGCTTTAACAAATTCCTAAGATTGTACAAACCTTTTCACTTAAACCAGATTCTGATATTATACGCTTACCTAGTGAAAGGTCTGCAATAAAGACCAAAGAAAAGCTTACATAAAGTTACTACATCCGCATCAGATTAGCCCATACTAAAACAGAAAACACAGGAGAAATCTAAGTGAAAAAAGCACGGCATTATGGAGTTACTGCGGGCAGAGGTTACATGGTCAGTCCATTCCATGACGTCTAAGTACAGCCATATTAAGAGACTTGTCAGCACTGGTCAGTGTACGCCACATCAACTCACAGCACTTAGAGACTTGTGTAAAGAACCTTCCCATGGCTCTTTAGTAGGTTCTGATTGTCATAGAAGATTAAAGATGGTACTGGATACATCATTGCAGATACTTCTTCACTTTCTAAAAATGTCTGCGTTTTTAATATTCAAAGTCAGGAGGTTGCAGACTATTTAAATTTAACACCCACAGAGGTTTGAGACCAACTGCGTGAGACATTTTGAGCTCTGACATATTCTGAAGCGTTGCATGCACAGTACTGTCAATTATTTACACATGGAGGCATATACTACCACAGATAATACATTTATAAATATGGTTTCCTTTATGGGTCCTTGACAGAATAAAATATCAGCCGATATGTTTATGGTGGTGGTAGCTTACAGTGATTGCTATATTTCTCTCAAGTTTTCTACAGTTTTCCCACATTTTAATTGACTTGTTCTCACCCATATGAGTGCTTCACATTGAAAGGTCAGACGTTGTTAACCTCTATTATAATCCGCACAATGGAAGATAATTTTAGCATTTCCCCGCTGATATCGTCTACTTCATTTTGAGGGAAGGAAGAAAAGGGGGCAGATGCTGAAGAGAGATTGGCTCTTGATGTCACAGCGAGAGCTGGTGGTCAGCAGAAGCCTATTAGCAGCAGTAGAGTCCAGAGCTCCCCTCAAGGCTGTAGTCATATATTGGTTGCACAGGCAGCTTTGTGTTTGGTTACATCTTGGTGGTTGATGGGACATGGGTGGATGTATTCACTTACACTACTGAGGGAACTGGGCTGGAAAACTGTCTTTTATTATAGTTAAAGGGCCTAAAGAAGGGGATGGAGGTCTATAAAGCAGACAGACTATATCTAATGGCACTCTGAGGAACATACATATGGAGTGTGCTTAGGAGGGAGTCCTTAAATATGTATTATATATAAAGGATTAAAACCTACTGAGACATATTTTACTATTTACACATTACTTATGCTAAATTACTTATGATTGGAAAAGAATGACAGCCCTGTGACTAACTGGCCACTGTCCAGGGTGTACCCCGCCTCAGGCCCAAAGCTGCTGGGATAGGCTCCAGTCACCCGCGACCCCTAACGGGACAAAGCGGTAGAAAATGAATGAATGAATGAATGGAAAAGAATGATGTAAATATAGAGTGTGATTGTGCAGTGTTATGGTGCTTATGTTTGGACATGGACAATGAAAAATCCAATATATTATGTAAATTATGTAGCCATATAGGTTGTTTAAACCAAGCCCTAGCCTAATCCACATATTTTTCATGCTTAATGAAGTACTGCATGTGCCTAAATCTGACAATATATTAATAATACAATAAATTTCCAATAATGTTTGAGGGAAAATTGTTTGATTTCTTGAGACAGCTCGATAAATGTCAAGGTCAAGTTTTTGTTATACATAAGTTACAAATAGGAACAGGTAATACCTTGTTGACATTGGGCTTAGTCACAAACATACACAATATAATCTTGCAAAGTGGGAAATACTGAGGGTTAAAGATCCAGAAGACGAGCGCAGTGGCTCAGTGGTAGAGCGGTCAAGTAAATAAAATATAATAAAATAAAAATTTTATAAAATAAATAATGGTCCGAGAGGGGTGCATGTGGCAGAGTGGTTAGCACTCCTGCCTCACAACAAGAAGGTCGTCAGTTCAAAACCCGGCCGACTCAAACATCCTCGGCCGACTCCGGTCTTTCTGTGAGGAGTCTGCATGTCCTCCATGTGTTACCGTGGGTTCTCTCCAGGTACTCCGGCTTCCTCCCACCGTCCAAAGACATGCATGTACAGGTTAATTGGCAACTCTAAAGTGTCCCTAGTGAATGAATGTGAGAGTGAATGGTTGTCTGTCACTGTCTATGTCTAAATGTCAGCCCTGTGACTAACTGGCCACTGTCCAGGGTGTACCCCACCTCAGGCCCGAAGTTGCTGGGATAGGCTCCAGTCACCCGCGACCCCTAACGGGACTAAGCGGTAGAAAATAAAATGAATGATAATGGTCCATATAGTTTACATTTTACATTCACACGTTTTCATGAGAGTGACCCCAGCAGAAGTACACATAGAATATACATATTTCACAGAATTCCATTCTTATTAGGAGACTTTTAATATTGCCTTTTGATTATTTCCTCTAAAAGCAGAAATTTGATTTACATACTCTGTCTCGGCAGTAGATAATCAAGTCATAGTGTCTGACAGCGGTTCCCTGGAGCCATAATCCATTATTTTTTCATAACATGTAAAGATGAATCACAACAGCAGCTTGAAGGAATCAGAACAGTGGGTCAAGAAGAGCCCGCTGCATCCTGTCATCAACTTCCATCCACGCTGTAAGTCGTGCTCTGAGAGAAAGCCGAGTGGGAGCTTGTTTCTTGATGCATTAACCTCGGGGTCATGTTCCAGAGGTTGGTGGTCAGGCTGCGTGTCATCACTTTGATTCTTTTAAGTGTAAAGTTTGGGAATGCGCCTGAAGCCTTCTGCCCCAGTTCTACTTCATTTCTCCAGCAGATCCTGTGTGGAGATTTGACCATCATTACTACAGCAGGCAGAACTGAGATATGATACAATCACATTCACACAAGAAACATTTGCATAGACATTACCCCATCAGAAACACTGGGCTTACATTCCACTCCTATTTGCTTCAGCCTTTAAGTATTAATACACAAATGGCTTTGGGGAATGAAAAAAAGAAAAAGGAATCCAAAGGTTGGTATGAAAAATATGAGAACTTAACAAACTGAATACTAACATCTTATACTGCAGCCGGTCTCTCATATGGAATGATAATGTCCATTCAGAGTCAGAACAAAGCGTCCAAAGCTAATAAAACATTGATATTGGCCAATATAAGATTACGCCACGTACAGCGAGCAGCTTTTGGAATTCAAATGAAGGAGGTGTCACATGAATGAGTCTCATCTGTGACATGTACTGCCCCTTTTTCAATATTAAATCATCTCTAACAGATTTATCTTCTTTTGCTTATTGACCATATCAGATTTGGAGAATATTATTTTGAGTTATCATACTGTGAATTTGAATTTCATTGGAGTGCAATGGGAAAAAAAAGTCAGATGTTTTTCTCTGTGCTTTGTGATCTTCATCTGCAAACATTAGACTGAAATGTGACCTTGTTCGACTTCATTATAAAATGAAGTTTGCGTTCGTTTTGACTGATTTCCTCAGCTCAGTTTATGAGATCTTGTGTTTGAACATAAACACACTAAACTGTGCCCTGATTGAGACGAGGCAGCTCCATCTCGCTGTGGAACATGTGAATATTTTACAGCCAACGTCTCTTTCAGATGAACAGAGGGCCTAAAGAGGAACAATTGAATTCAAAAGCCTTCCAACACAAGCAAGAGAGAACACACAGCCAGCTTGTATCTGCTCAAGCCCCACGGTGGGTTCTACAGCACTCGCACAGACAGAAGGAATGCAATAAAGCACGGCATTATGGCCATGTTTTATTCAGTGACTCTTGTGGTATTTACATTTAACAGCTTAAAGAGATGATGAACTTATGACCCCAGTGCATCAAAAGAGTAGCATCTGGTTTTCACCTTTGGCAATGATGCTGGGCGTTCTCAGCATCATTGCCAAAGGTGAGAAATGAAAACAGAGGAAACCAAAATTAAGTGGTTGCTACAAGGTAGAATTTGTTTTTGTTTTTACCACTGGAGAAGATAAAAAATGCAGAGCCCAAAAAATCCTTAAGTAGCCTGTCCTGTAGATACAGTATTGGTTTAAATCTATTGAATAAATCAGAATATTTGGTAAAAGCCTAGTGTTATTGTTGTGTCATATTGAAAGATTTACAGTATGTTCTTTGATTAATTTGTTATTTCTGAAAATAGCAGCGCGCATGTTGACCTAGATTGAGGTGAGCTATGGGTTGAGATGCTCTTAACATTTACCTACCTTATTTTCTATATTTTTACTCAAAGGCCCTAAATAGATCTTGCTCCATAAAGACTGAGGTAAAGTATTTTAAATAATAAATAAATGTATTTCCATGTAAATGTTCTGGTTTAAAAGTGTATTTCTCTAATACTTCGGATTTTACTGTAAAAGATTGGTTTAAAATATCAACTTTATTAAACTAAAGGATTTTAAGGCAAAAAAAAAAAAGGTTCTGTTTAATACTAGATTTTAACAGTTAAATAAAACGCTATAACCACTGATATCCATTTTATCGTAAATTTGAAAAAAACTATTTTTTTTTACAGTGTGCTTACCTTTGGTATTTCTCATTGTGACATGAGGTCAATGATGGTAAAGGAGAAATTTAACCTCAGCCGCTTTGTAAAACAGAGACAAAACACACGCATCGAGTGACAGGGAAACAGAGCTTTAGAATCAAAGAGGAGCGTCCGACCACAGCGGTTTAAATGTCAGCTCTCAGGCACGGCTATCTGTTCTGAAGGCCATTACTGATTCACGTTCACTTCCTGGCAGCTGTCCTCCACTGAGACCTTTTCAAGTAAATGCTCCATTCTCTAGACACACAGCACATGCTTTATTTACCCCCATCCTCAATATTCTCTCTCACAAGTACTGTACAAATGATGAAGCTGTGCTGTGTGCGATGGCTTTGGTTAGATATGAAATGAAAATATTGTAGGCCAGATGTTTGATCGAGCAATGGCCCGAGGGAGTTCTTATTCTTTTCATTTGTATGTATTAGACAAATCCTAAACTATATTTAAAGCCAACAAAGAGATTAGATAGTGTGTGAATATTTAGAGCTAATACTAATTCAAAATATTAACACTGTTATTTTGAAGGCAGAATACACATAATTACCCAGAGCTGACAGAACTGACTGATTGCTATAATGCCCCTAAAACAATAGACAAAACATTACAATAACTATATCAGGGGTTTGTTAATGTTACAGCAACAAAATGACTTCAGGAAAGCGGGGTTATAAACAACATGGGGGATACTGTGATATCAATTAAACAAATGAAAGAGGCTAATTCAGAGCAAGATGCAACATGCAAGATTTTAATGAGAAAATTACTGATCTGGCACAATTTGGAAATGCCTTTAATTGGACACCTATGAGCTTAGAAGAATGTCGATTTGATGATACTTCATAGGTGTGTGATTTGTAGGTTCTAAGAAAGTGCACTGTAAGAAATGACCGTGAAATTGATGTAAAAACTCTGTAAAACCCCTACAGAAATGTATTGTAAACCCCAAAACATAGATTTTTTTAAATCACAGTGAACTTTTGTTAATTATTAAACAGAATATTTTGTTTTATTTACAACAACAATATGTGATTATAATCAAATTTATTAATCATTGGTATTAAAAACAGACAAATACTGTAATACTCATAACAAAAACAAATATTGTAAAAACTAAAGTTTTAGTCAGTTGTTTTTATGAATACAAAGTACGTAAGTCACTTTACAAGTTTATGCTGTACTTTAACATGATTGAGGAAATGATGCAAATTGAGACAGCGAAAAGGTTTTCATAATTTTTTTTATTGTGAACCTGACAGGTTGCCTATTATGATAAATATTTATAATTATAATAACATTGTTTTTTTTTTTTAATAAAAATTTAGGCTATTTGGAGCATATTTTTTTATTGTGAACCCATGTATTATACATATTTATAATTAAATATGCAATATGCAAAGTAATACTGTTCAGTCCTAATCCTTGTATGCCTTATATTTATTAGTCTTTACATTTTATTGTAATACTTATCCTACTGCTTTTCGCCGATAGATAAAATAATAGTAAAAATAAGTAAACAACCAAACATTGCCTTTACTAACATTGTTTTATGATTAATTTGTAGCCAGCTGTAACCACAGCTGCCAGCGTTTTCCTGTAAAAACAACAGGTCTTTTTTTACAGTGTGTTAGGTCACTAGGGTGAGTCTAGGTTTGGACCATCCAAGGACCACATACAACAAAAATGTCAAATAGAGCTATACGTATATGCAAGCACAGCATCACAAATGAACTTGGATCATATTTGCAGAAAGTGAATACAACTCCACATATGAACATGGTGTGGAGCAGCATGTCTTTCTAATGACAGCCTGTTTGCTTTAAAAAAAGGCACAATCCTGAGATAATTGACTCACAACTGTGCAGAGTGTGGGGGACAGCACATTAACATCATTGTCAACAGGTACCACTCAAATGGTCACATTTTGTTTTCTAAATCACACTGAACACCACAGAAATCTATTAAAGCAGAAGGGCATGTGGCACTTTGAAGTGAAGTTGATCATGAATAGTGAATGAAAGCGGGCGCCCTGTGAGAGTGACATGATGCAGCGGCAGCATCTCTGAAGGGGAGCATTCAAACAAAAGTCAGCGCAGTAAGGAACGGCGTGATGTTTGAAGGGATGACGCAAAGGCAGCTGAAAGACTTGTCTGAAGGGAGCGCTGTACAGACGTGAAGTGCATCCTCCATCACAAATAGCTTGCATTACAAACAACTGCTGCCGTTTGGGAAAAGGTAAACACTACCTCTCAAGTTGAAAAAACGGCTAATTACTAGTATTTTCCAACTTTACCAGACGTAAAAAACTAGTTTATCTTATTTGACATTTTCACCGGAAATTAACAGAAGTTTGTTTCAAAGCCAGGAACACAACACAATATTGACAAATGTTGATACCTACTGTATCTGTCTCAAAGTGTAAAAATGATAAGGTTAAGTGAGCTTTGGCTCTGTCTCTAAAATATCTCCAGTTCCCAAAAGGACAAAGAAGGTTAGAAGAGGTAACTCAGGAGAGCTAGGCACAAGAGAATGAGCACTTTAGAGGTCAAGGTTTCAAGGTTATACCACTTCAGTAGCTCAAGAGAATGTCAGCTGCAGTCTGTCTGACTTTACATCGGACTATCAGCTCCTACCTTTGTTTTGTATTAACTGCAAAATAATAATGTTATTGTTAATACTTGTGTTTGATTTTATGTTTTATTTCCATTGTCTTTTTAAAGTTTCAGTGTAAATGACTTGTTTAGTCGTTTATTTTACTGGCATCTCCTGCGAGAGACATGGACTGCGGAAGAATACACTTTTTCCAGCCTCATGGGAGATGACATGTGTGTATTTAATTGTAGAGCATGCACTAATTGCCGCGTGGCTCAGGGGGAGGTTGTGATAGAGAAGGGAATACTGTGCTGCTGTTTAATGCTTATCTGACTGAGCCTTCATTTAGCTCAATTGTTTGGGCTCCCTCAGGGGGCACTGTGGTGAGGTCAACACAGTCCCTCTTTGCACGACCTGTCCTCTATGAGCCTCTGTCCTGCCTCAAGTGCACAGTACAGATGTCTAGTGAGCAATGACAGCCTTATGCAGTATGCTAACTCACAATGTGCTATTTATATTCATAACATGGACAAATAATTCAGACCCAAATGTGTAAAAATAATTCTAACCTTGCAATTATTTGTGTAATGTTGATTTGATGTTGTTTTTAATGAAGTATGATGACATTATGAGCATGAATTTGTTCTCCTTCATGCAAGCTTAGTACTAAACAACAGGATTTTTTTTATTTTTTTTTGTGAGCATTGTTGTATTTCTCTTTAATTTCTAATTTACTGTGAGCTGGGATTAACACTGACTACAAAAATGTCTGGTGAATGTGGAAATACAGGCAGAAAGATGTTAGTTTACAGATACATTTATGTCCAAACACATGTTAATGCTGTACAGGTCAGTGCAGTTAAAGCTCCAGTACTCAGTTTAGTTTGAACCACTCCCCCTAACAGGTGCGTACCTTTTTCTATTTCTTTTATAAAAAATAAAAAGGTATAACCAGACCAATTTTCCACCACAAAACACTAATACCTTACTTTAAACAGAGGTTTAGAGCTAACCTGAAACTTTTAGCTTCAAGTTTAGCATTAAGGCCGGTACACACCGGGACGAATATTGGCGCGCGTTATTCGCCAGCGTTTTTCAACGCGTTTTTTGTGTTCACACCCACGCAATTTTTGCTGACGATGAGCCGAGTGAACATGCAAATTCATTCCCTGACATTAGATGGCGCTTAATGTAAAACAGAAATACCCCCATTTGCTGTGCAATACTACTCCATAATAGTTCTCTTTTATCAAGATTTTTGTAATCGCTGTCGCGTTTGTCATATAGTTCTTTGTGTTCCGACACCAACGAGACCAGCAGCTCTACATTCATCTTGCCTTGCATCTTCTTCGTCTTATTTCTTCCCGGCAGTGTAGACGCTACTTGGCGTTTATCTTCTTCGCCATTACGTATGTGTGATCGGCAAGACCGTTTTGTGTTTGGGCGCCTCCAAGTTCTGTTTTACTGTAACTTCAGAAGCTCCAGACACGTGAGCAAAAGCGCCAATCTGATTGGTCGTATAGTTTTTGACCGGGCGCGTCAAACCAAAAAAACAAACCCGAGGCGTTTTTTAAAAACTTATGCTTTTACGCGTGACGTTTTCGCGTTGGTGTGCACACTCAAATTGGCGCCCTTTGTTTAGTCACGAGGCGTTAAACGTCTGCGAATATCGCGCGCAAAATTCATCCCAGTGTGAACGGGCCTTTAGACTGTAGTTATCCTGTAATTATCTCCACCTCGCTCAATATTGGGTCAAAGCTTTGCCATCAGTCCGTGCTTAATTTGCTGCCCTTTTCTCAATTTTTATTTTATTTTTTGAGCTGTTTTGCTCTGTAATACGATGTATTTTGCAGTGGATTAACCCATTTTCTAGTTTATTTTCTTTTTGACGTCGGTGTGGAGTCTGTAGACCAATGGGAGTGCTTGTTTTTACTTGAAAGCGAGCTGCAATTGGGCAAAAATCCCACTGTGGGCTCATTCTCATTTTTGAAAACCTTAATTATAAAGCCTAGATGATGCCTTAAGGTCTCAAACTAAATGCAAGAATAAAAATATTAGATAGTCCCTGTTTAAACTGACTCTGTGGTAGGCCTTCCTTTTGACTCTGCAAAACAAGGAGACTGTCATGTAACAAAGGGACCAGATACATTCCTGTTTCATTTAACCATTTGTAATCTACCCACATCTATGATATACTGCATTACAATTATGTTACAGTTGCCTTAACCCTAGCAATCCTTCCAACTTTGATGTCTCCAGAAGTATTGATTTATGGTATTGGAAAAAGTTACAGATGTTAATAGCACAAATCCCTGTAACCACAAATCCTCTCATTATAACAACCATCAAACATTGGAGGCTTTGAAGCAAACTTTCAAAATCCCATCTGTTCGGTTCTTCTTCAGTAAAAAGTGAGCCAGAGCAGTGTGTCTGTGAATGCAACATGACTCAGAAATTGCAGCAGATTGCACTATGCTACTTTTGCACTTGAGAATTGGGAATGTTAGACACTTGAAGTTTCCCTGGGTTGTAGACACAAAGAGACGGAGACAGAGTGGAAGTTTTGACACAAGGTTGGATTTGGAGTGGTGGAGGTCCTTAGGCATGTATTGAGTTGTTTATCTGCTCTTCTATAGAGTCCTATAAGTTTACCTTTCCACAGATAAGTGTCACTTGTACACCTCTCTAAACAAGTGTTCATTCAATCCCATTCATTCTGCCGACAATCTTTCAGAATCATCTTAAACAATGGGACGTATTCTGTAACGTTGTCCAGGTACGTTGTAAATTGTACTGTCCACGGTCTACTGTCTTCACTTCAGTGAACGCCTCAATGAAGCAGAAAGGTCACCGTCCTGGTGTGTTCCCAAAGGTCACTGGAAGCTTCACATGTCAATGGAAAGTCAGGGATTGTGTGACGGACCTTATGCACCATCAGTGATGTTTTAAACTTTATTTAAATGGTAAAAAGGTTTGTGTTAACATCACATTTTAAGAGTTTATGTGAGATTGGAGAGAGGCTATAAATCAACCTTTTCCAATAGATACTCATGGGACTAGTTTGGAGTAAATTGTTGCCAATAAAGAGATTAATAAATGCATTCATTACATTTTGACAGAAGTTTACTACTTTTAAGCTTTTTCATGAATATTTTAGTTTGGTTAAATGTGTCATCACTATGTCAATAATCTGAATTGTGGGGTTCAAAATTGACTAAATCATTACACTTTTTCTTGAATAATTTCAATTCATTCTCCTCCCAAAGCATCATCAAGTGTCATGTTGCCAAAGTGTGAGCGTGCAGGTAGTGTTACCTTTGCAGGAAACATCCCATTCCAAGAACACAACAATAAAAGTTCTGCAACATTCAGATAAGAATTCTCATTTTGCGAGCCAGTGCACTTTGTGTCGACCACTAATGGCTAATGGAGTAAATAATTATAAAGTTACCCTGCGATAAATCTGATCCCTAACACGGAAGGAGGATGGGAGTGCAATAATTAAGCACCCTCTGTACCCCTTTTTAATCCTTCGAACATTTCAGAGAGGATTTAGCACCTTGTGACGGAGACTCCTGCGTTTGCCATATACACTATTTTTAAAAGAAATATTTTAGAAATTAAATTAGTTATTAGTAGCTGTGGTATCTAAAAATTGTGTTTAATATGGCAATTAGTGTAAAAAATTTCACAACACTGCAATAGGTTAACACATGACTGAATCCTCAATATAATGGTTAGATTATCATCCTATGTTATTTATTAATTTCACACTAAAAACAAAACTAAGTCTATATTCATTAGGCTTTAGACCAGCTAACATATGTCTCAAATCATCTTGGGAGTTGACAACACATAACTTCAGCTCACCTGATTCTAAAAAGAATACAGTTTGCAGTTTTCAATTTCAATTTTTTCCAACACACTGGTTCAGATTATTGTGTGTCTGTGTTTTGTTATGGCACATAAATTCTCCCACATTTCCATTTCAGCAGTGAAGACATGAAGGCAAAAATTGCAGACTGTGTTCTGATGAGCTATAGACTTTCTCTGTCAGTGTAGCACTTTTGAGCATCACCATCATTTAGGCCAATATCTAAAGTGATTACTGTGCTGTGAGGATAGAGGAAGATGAGAAGGAAGTACAAGTAGGAGCAAGTCATCATCCTTTGTTTGGTTGTCAGTTTATTCGTGGTCAGTCCAGGATAACTTTTCCCCATCAGGATGAAGTGTGTTGTGAGAGAGAACCCTGAGAGGTCTTATTGCTGCACAGCACAGCTCTTTAACAGCGAGAAGGATGGGCTGCAACTTATGGTTTTCTCTGGACGTATTAACCCTGAGTCATTCTTATTGGGTTTAAATGATTACCAGAGTAGTTGTTTTTGTTGCAGAAGTACAATCATGCTTAAAGCCGTACTATTCTGGATCCCCACCTTAATCATTTTAAACTCATTTAGCCCTGTTCCCCATCATTCTTTTAGTTTTCCTCAATGAATAAAAGTTAAATCCTGATTGGCTCTGAACAAAAGCTTCCTTGTTTAGTGTATTTTTTTTTCTTGTTAGGGTTGTGATTGGCTGTGAAAAAAGTCCTTCAATGCAAATAAAAGAAACAAATGGGCAGGAAAAATACAGAAAAGGGCATTGGGATTCACCTCAATATTGTTCAAGTAGTTCATCATTGTGGAATAAAAACAATTGTCAATGTGTGAGGATTAATTAAAACTATTGTTAATTTCAATTTTGTACATTCTACTCTACAGATTTTCACTTTGTTGGCATGTTTAAGATTTGACTACAACAACAACAACAGGTACATTTCTGTTTAGCTGTAAACAATACTCAACAAAACTCTTCAACTTTTCTGGAGCCCCCACTGACAAAGCACACAGTGACTAGACTTTCAAACAACAATTTCATCAAAGTCCTATACTGCACAGGTCGACTCCACTTACACAAGTCAAGTGGAGTCGGAATTTCAAAGGTGGAGCTATGTTGCAGCTCGGGCAATTACAAACAAGCGATACCCCTGAAGATCTGCCAGAGAATAAGGCTGCAGTCAGCACTTTTCTTTAGGGATATAAATACTCTTGAGGCAACACAACACTTTAAGTTTGATTTACCTTAATATGGTAATGACCAAAGTTTGCTTGGTTGCCTCAGGGGGAAAACAACAAGAATTGGCACGTATTTATCTTTTGGAATCAAGGGGGTCAGAAGCTTTGCAATGTGAAAGAACAATGAGGTGTTCAAAAAGAATAAGCAGAGAGACTGGTTTGAAGAGAAATTTAATTACCCTCAAGCAAAAGAATAAAGATAAAGCAAGTTTTATTTCACCTAGGAGTCACCGAGGACTCAGGACTGTATCACAGTTTCGCTCTGAAACCTTGTTTGTTTAGCACTTTGTTATTCACTTCATGAAAGTCAATACCGTGAATATAAAAAAAGTCTATAGTCAAAGAAGTTCATGCTGTTATACATAACAGCATATACATATATTAATCACCCCACGTACGTACCTCTTCTCCACATATCTGTCAAGAATGTCCTTTTGTCCTAGTGTTCTGTGTTTGCATTTCTTGTTTTTATGTGTCTTACCTCTCCTTTGTTCCAGATTTACTTCCTTCCCCAGTGTGTCCCGCCTTTGTGAATATTGGCCCCGCCCTAATGTTTTGCACCTGTCTCCCTTCTCCCATAGTATTCAGTCTTTGTCTCCTCCTGTCCATGTACCAGTCCGTGTTGTTTAACTCCAGATTGTGTTCCAGCTTTTTCTCTAGTGTATCTCCTAGTGTTTGACCTCTGTTTTGGATTTTGACCTGTCTTTGCCTTGCCCTTTTGGATTAGTTTGCCCCAATACTTCTGAGTCATGCTGTTTTGGATCAGTCTAGTGGTCTTGTCAATATCAGCAAATGATCTTAACATTTTTCACAACAATAGCAATGTACTGTATTTCTTGTGTCTAAACCTGAACAATGATATTTTAGATGCAATTACACAGCCTTGATAGATAGAATGATAATTGGACACATTATAATGTTTGTTGTCTTTGCAGATTATTTTGGCATGAAGTAAGCAAATAAATGGTGTGTAAAAAAAACAGAATTAGCTATAAATGTGGGTGGAAAGTTGCCAGAAAACAATGATGTTTTCTCTTGACCATAAGGATCCATTATAGCATAATGACATCTAATGGGTTTAATGGACAAAACCATCCATTAGCAGGAAACTGAGAAATTAACTGAGGCCAAAGGGTCACTTCAGAGTTGGAGTGGGGCCATTAGTTTAGCGTGACCATCATGCTGGACCTGTGGGTATGATGGAGAAATGGGATTTACTAGAGATGTATTATAACTTAGAAAGGAATAAGTTCTCTTCACAAAGAAGAAAACAATTGCATTTCAGATATCTTTAAATTCTGGGAATGTTAACTTACAAACAAGTGAAACAATACCATTAGAAGTTTTTGGTGTATTGTTTAAAAGCATGACATGCTTTAAAGTATAGAGAAAACTAAACTCACCGAGTGGCTTATTAGAATCATTGATCATTGTGTGGTGCCCTAATGGCTGAGGATAATAAACAATTGATTGAGGCAGTCGAGTGGGAAAACACATCTGCATGCAATGATCTATGTATGTGTGCCAGATCTCACATGAAAAGATGAACTGGCAATGTTTTTAAGGGCTGCTTTTTATTTCTATATGCCATGCTTGGAACATCTGTCACGGGGCTGGTAACAATGCAGACTCGTGTTCTAACATCACCTCTTGTTTTTGAGACACTGTGAGCTCATGTGATGATTGAAGCCGTGTGAGTCCAATACTTATACAATTTGAGGTGAACAGACGACAAAGTGCCGGAGTCCCACATAGAACAATTAGCGGCCCAAAGTACTGCACACTGAGCCCTGCCAAGGCTTCATGAATAATTTATCTAAAGCGAGATGCTGGCAGCGTGCTGTCATCTTCTGAGGGTCACTGTGAGTCTGGCTTGAGAAGAGAGGCCTTCATGTACCATCTTGTTTATTACATTAATAACGTTAAAGAAAACGAAAGGCCTTCTAGACATGCTTTGAAAATACTACCTGAACAGTGTTGGTCTGTTTTATTATAATATAATAATATATTCCTCCTTGTATAGTTGATTAACATTTGAATCTACAAAAAATGAGCAGTGTCTCAAGTGAAATGAAGGGGAATGAATGAACTTGAAGTCACGCAAACCCTTACTTTTTCTGTTACTGCTGTAACAACGTGTCTGTGGATGTTGTCAGGTCATCTTGAAGAAAGGTTGAAAACAAGGCAAGGCATCTGGACATAGGTTTCATGATGAAGACGTTTCATCCCTTGTCCAATTCTGAGTTGAACTGATACGAGAGCTGAGCTATCTCTAGAGGAAAGTGTTTGACCTGAAACTAACTCTGATTGGACCAGGCTGTTCTGGTGTCACTGTTGTTAAGAGTTGAAAGGGAGACCTGAATGGAGAGTCATTATGTTCCTGTGAACCATTCAAGATTCAAGATTCAAGGTTCAAGATAGACTTTATTGGTCCCTAAGGGGAAACTAGTCTTGTGTGGATCATATTACATGTAAACATAAATAGACACAACAAAAATTACAAGCCACACTATGCAGTCCATTTTTTCAGGCGCAATGATCTTCAGGAAAATGAAATAGAGCATTGTTCAGACATACCAACATAACATAGTCGCAACTACAGTTGCCTTTACAACATACATAACATAAACATACAGACATCAGACAACAGCAGGATAACAGCACACGTGGTCACGTGATGGGATTTTTCAGTGGCTTTTTTATGGGGGGGAGGGCATTAGCATTACTGCTCCCTTCAGGAGGTAATGTCCTTCTAGATTGGAACTGTTTTGATTTTGGTTTTGAAGAAAAGGTTAATGGATGGACCAGGCTGTTCTGGTCTCGTGGTCGTTAGCTATGAAAGGGTAGTGTGACTCCTGATCTGAGAGTTGTTACTGTTCCATTCAGGTGTTGTTGTTGTTCTAGACTTAAACTGTTTTGATTTCAGTTTCAGAACACTGTTTTAAATATTAGGCAACATAAATCTGAGGCCTCCTCTGCTTCACCCTTCTCTCAATCCAGCTTCTCTGGCCAAAATTCGGACATTGCTGTCCTCAAAGAAATGCTCTTTCTCTTTGAGGTGGAGGTGGACTGCAGACTCAGGTCCTCCAGGATTGGCTCTTCTGTGCTAAAATATCCTCTTGTGAAAGCTGTTGTTTTGTTTCACCGACATAACTGTCACTGCACTCTTCACTGAACTGCATAAACTACATTACCTTGTTTGTACAAGGATCTTGTCTTTAGGATGGAATAGACCTTTAACCTTTTCTTCAAGATGACCTGAATGACTGAGAACCTTCACAGAGATTTTGGTTTTGAAACACTGTAAATAGTTGGCAAGTGGTATCTGAGGCCTCTTCCTCAACAACAATGACACAAAATGATAAAAGATGGGCCAAATGTTGACATATATTACACTGCAAACATGTAAACATGCCAGTAAGATAACAGTCAGAATGTCATTAACCTGAGAAACACAAAACTTATTTATTTAACCCACACTTGCATCAGATGAGATACCGTCAATTGCCAAAGTCTGCATCTCTTCCGTCAATGTGAAACCCAGATTCTTTATTCTTTTGATGGTGAAAGTGAGACAACAGAACAGCCCACACATCTGTATTTACACAAAGAAAAGGAATGCAGAAATAACAAAGCAATATTCCACATATTGGACAGAAGATGATTAAAAAAAAAAACAGCCACACAAACGGACTCCCCCACACTCACTGAAGCTTAACAATCACACCTACAGGCTCCCAGCGCCTCTGGCTCTACATGACTCATTCCTCAACTTCTGCCCACCTTCAACCCCCTGCTCTGTGACTCCAGGCCAGTGTGTCAATAGAAATGTGTAACAGTTAAGAAACTCGCTGCACTTTTGCATTTTTTTCACTTCACTCCAGTGTTGCGTTTGTTTGACAGGCGGCTCCACATCTTTCTGTCTTTGCCTCTTCCTCAATTTAACTGAGCCAATGTTGTTAACCTGGTAGTAATGATATATAGTCAAACACTGTTTGGTCTGAAAAGAAATAGAATGAAAATAGCATGCTCTTAATGACTCAAACACCTCCCTCCTGTAAACAAGGTTGAGAAACTGCAGCCGTTTTTATCTGACAACAGTAAAGAATAACACAATATTTCCTTCTGCCATTTGTCAAACCTCAGTCATCCACTTTCTGTAGAGGACAAGTGTATTTATAAAGGTTTTAGGTCAACAGGCAATATCTAGTTTATGTAAAAAATTGATTAGATTTTACTCTGTGGTTGAAAGAATGAAGGTGAAGAAGAAAAAAAGAGTCTTGATTGGTTACTGATCCAATGGGTGAGTGCTTCCTTTTATGAAACACATCCTTCTGTGCCTCAGAGATGAGAGTTTTCTCACAGTGTAAAAGGTCTGCTAATGAACACTACCTTGAGCTGTCCTGTTACCTTCTTTTGATTGCTCTAAATTACAAGATAAATCAATTTGCCAGCACAGGGAACCTTCAACTCTATGTGCTCCTCCAAATCCCTCCATCAACCTCTACCACCTCCAGCCTTTCCCATGATTCATTGAACTATTTTCATATAGGGCAAAGGAGGTTAAAAACAAAGGGGTGCAGAAGTTATTGGTTGGTCTCACAGTTGCTGTCCCCCCTGTGACTCTAATAGGACTCAATGACAATCCAGCAGCTACCCATGAGTTTGGAGATGGTCGGGGTTAGTAGAGGGAGAGAGAATGATGAAAATATTTTTCGAAGCAGCGATGCAAGGCCACTCGAATTAAGGTGCTAATGTAGCGTTGCCCTAAGTGCAAAATGGCATTGAGTCAGCGTGCGCCAACAGTGCTGTTGCCATTAGTGCTCATTTTGCTGTCTTTACGGCACAGGCGCCTTGTTTAATAAGCATGGTTTACAGGTCATAAAGGGCAGCAGAGCACAGACAGGCACACAGGATAGAAGGTAGAAAGCAGAAGATGGTCGTGAAAGAGAAGGGACAATAGACTAAATAAATATAAGGGAATACAGTATAAAACAAAGTATTTTGATATAATTAATATACAGATTTTGTGATTTTTTTGGGCAGTTTTTCAGAGAATTTGAATGATAAGATGAAAATCTTTTCTTTCACTCATAGTTAGTGGTTGGGTGAAGCCATTCATTTTTAAACAATTGCGTTTAAATTCTTTTTAAAATCATATTGACAACAGAAACTACCAAATGACCCTGATCAAAAGTTTGACCTGATAACATGCACACAAGTGACACAAACAGATTTGAATGGCAACTAAAGGTAACCATCCTCACCTGTGATCGGTTTGGTTGTAATCAGTGTGTGTTTATAAAAGATCAGTGAGTTTCTGGGCTCCTGACAGACACTTGCATCTTTCATCCAGTGCTGTACTGATGTTTCTGTATTCTGAGTCAATGGAAAAGCAAAAGAATTGTCTAAGGATAATAAAGGGTAATTGAACTGTAGAAAACAGGAAAGGGATATAAAAAGATATCCAAAGAATTGAGAATGTCAATCAGCAGTTTTCAAAATGAGGGATTCTGTTGAAACTAAACCATGGTCAGGTAGACCAAAATAAATTTCAGCCTCAACTGCCAGGAAAATTGTTCTGGATGCAAAGAAAAACTAAAAATAACTTCAGCTGGAAAACAGGACTCTGAAAAAGTGTGGTGTTGCTGTTTCAAGATGCACTTGAAAAAAAATGGGCTGCATGGTTGTAAATGTGTCGGAAGATAAACAATACTACAAAAACAAAGCTTGTAAATTAAACTTTGGATAAGCGATCTCACTTACAATAAGCCAAACAGCACAGAGACAAGCCTCAAATCTTTTGGAACAAAGTCATTTGGAGTGATTAGACCAAATTGAACTTTTTGGCTACAACCATAAATGTTACATTTTGGAGAGGAGTCAACAAGGGCTTTAATGAAAGGTACACCATTTCTACTGTGAAACATGGAGGTGGATCACTGATGTTTTGAGGATGTGTGACCTACAAAGGCACAGACAAGATGAATGCAGCATGGTATGAGAAAATACTGGAGGAAAATTTGCATTCATCCACCCAGAAGCAGAACATCAGACGTACTTGGATGTTCCAACATAACAACGATCCAAAGCACAAGGCCAAGTCGACCTGTCATTGGCTGCAGCAGCATAAAGTGAAGGTTCTGGACTCACTTCAATATTCATTGAGCCACTCTGGGGAGATCTCAAACGTGCAGTTCATGCAAGACAGCCCAAGAATTCACAGGAACTGGAGGCTTTTTTCCCAAAAGAATGGGCCACTTTACCATCTGAGAAAATAAATAGCCTCATCCACAACTACCACAAAAGACTTCAAACTGTTATTGATTTGTTAAAGATGGAAATGCACGGTTTTAAGAACTGAAACCTTTGATCAAATTTAGGTAGTTTCTGTTGTTATTATGATTTAAAAAGAGTAAACATAGTTGTTTGACAATAAATGGCTTTAACCAACCACTAACTAGGAGTAAAAAAATGTTTTTGTGTTATTATTCATATTGTCTGAAAATTTAAAGATATCCAAGGAATTTAGAATGCCAGAAAATCACAAACTCTGCCAGGGAATGTAAACGTATGACTACAGCTGTATTATCAATCCAGACACAAGCCTTCTCTCTTCAATAGATTTTTCAATTATCTACATCTTTACCTGAAAGTGTGCGTACTTGGAACAATACTGTGCTATGCTTCATAGCAAAAGAAATGATCAATAACAGGTACATCTTTCCTCCTCTTCCTGGTCTGCTAGGGCTCTTTTGTTTGAGAACCAGCCTAGTAGTAACACAAGTTCTTCCCAGGTACCATTTTCTTTAGACAAATAATTACAGAGTACATTCCCTTAGCTTTCCACTGTATGTGAGGCACTGCAAGTGTGCAACTGAAATGTTACATAAAAGACTACATCTCTTCCATCAAACACAAGCACTGTTCCACAGATCACATACTGCGTTAGCCCCTCGCCCAACTCATTTGTTCCACTCAGGCGCTCTGCCAATTAGCTCAAGAGAATATTAATTTCATCGTCGTTGTGACTGAAAGTGGT
This sequence comes from Perccottus glenii, assembly GCA_024416835.2. Taxonomy (NCBI): domain Eukaryota; kingdom Metazoa; phylum Chordata; class Actinopteri; order Gobiiformes; family Odontobutidae; genus Perccottus; species Perccottus glenii. The sequence continues at coordinate 14,840,285 of CM044553.2, forward strand.
ATTACTCATCTACAGAGTCTTATTGCTTGTCCCATGTGGCATCATTAAGAATTCATCATGCTATTTGGGGCCCAGACAGACGTTAGGCAACCTGTTGATGACACACAATCCAATAAGTGCTCTTAGAGATGGCAGTGAGCCAGTCGACTCATACACTGATAGATGAATATAGTTCTGAGAGTAGTGTAGTAGTGTAGTACTGATGCTACAGCATACGCCTCCGGAGAGTAGAGTTTTAATTGAAAGCATTGAATCATTATAGATTCATAGATCATAGCAGACCTCTGCAACACATAACATCGGTATTCACACAGAAGGGCTGCAATGGTTACAAAGACCAAAGTATTACAGTTTTGTTGACCTAAAATAAAACAATAACCTACTACCTACCTTTTACACAAAACAAACTAAACAAAATCATACACAAAGCTTCAGAAATAATCCACTCCCGCACATCCAACATCTCAGAACAATCGCCCTTAACCAAAGCCTTGCCAACACAATAGCTATGGACACTAAGCACCCCCTCAATACTCACTTCAAACTCCTGCCCTCTGGCTGCAGGTACAGGACAATGAAATGGAGAAGGGCAACTCACTCATCATTGTCTGTCATGTTAATGTATTTTTTTTGTGTAGGTGTCTTTTTTTGTGTGTTGAATGTTTATTGTGTGAACTGTGACTGTCTGTGTAAACAAATTGGGGACAATCTATCAAGCTATCCCTCTATCTATCCATCTATCTATAAATATAAATATAAACAAGAAAATGATTGCATTAAAGTATTTCTGCATTAAATAGAAGTTGTACCTATGCCAATACTTTTAAAATATTGAATGTTAAGTTCGATGTGAGATGAAAAAGACTGAGAATAAAAATACAAGAAGGGGGTGTTTGTTTGTGACAGAAGCTTGTTTTGAATTCCCTGCCTGGTTATGAGTCCACTTTAGAGATGATTTCTTGGAGACAGTAGGCGTTCACACCTCTGTGTTCCATCCAAATGAAAACTCCATGGCAACCTTCAGCACTGCAAAAAAGAAATTGTGTGCTTTGTGTCACATGGAAGCTTTTCTGTTCTCTGTCAAGGTAATAATCAGGCAAGGACACCCTTTTTTTGTCCTTTTTAATAATATCCAAATAAAGTAAATAAAAGTTCCATCAATCACCTTGGTTTATTTAAAATATTTAATACCAAACTGTGTGATATTTGCAGTCATTCATATTCTGAAGCAAATAGACATTTCCTTTGTCCAACTCATTTACAACCTGTGACAGAGTTTGGATTTTGGAAATGTATGTGGGGACTGAGTATGACAAAGCTTCTTCTACTGAGCTCGAGGAAAGCATGTAAAGTATGATGACACACAGACGGAGCTCGTGCCATTTATTTTGTGTATATTCACTTCCCTATTTGAAGCACCTGGCAGTGGTCCTGCTTTCCTATATCCTTCAAAAAGATTCTGTGTGAGCAACATTCATTAAAAAAAAACTTCTCCAAGGAGCGTCTATCATTACATTATGCTGACACCTTAAACAAAAGACAAGAGAAAGGCACATTAACTGGACCCCCGCCGTGTCACACATATTTGTGATGAATAACAGCAGATTCTCACAATCTGTTCCCTCTCTTCACAAGAAAGATGAAGAGATCAAATTAGTTAATCCTCACAAAAAAAAAAACAAAAATCAGCGTGTTCAGCACAAGTGTTGATCAATGCTGTCTTACATCTGACTCACATCTCCAGACTTGGCACAGGCCCATGTCAGATGGAGATTTGCAATGAATCAGCATTTAGCCACCTACTCGACCGTGTGATGAATGTCGACCTCTAACCTCATCACATCTCCTACCTTGGTCGGAAGTCGGCGGCAAAGTTCTTTGTGCAAATGTTAAAACATAGGTTAAAAGTGCAAAGGGGAAACTGAGAAAAAATGAAGCCTCTGAAACACCAATCAATTGCCATAGGAAAACACGACATATGTTCTGTATCAGAAACAGCTGAATTTATTGTAAGACCTAGTGGTATACTAGTGGTATGTGCACTTTTATCTAGCTTTTCTATTACAGCAGAAAAGTGTGCAAAAGCAACATTGTCCAAAACCATTAACAATATATAAATATATAAAGCAGTTCACATAGGCGTCTGTTGTACTGACATGCGTTTCTCTGTGTTTTAAGTCGAGAAAAAAAATACAAAAAAAACTTGAATATCAGTTCCAGTCTTTGCTATTAACAGAGAATTTCTATTGCCAATGGGGCAGGTCTCACAAAATTCTGAACTCGTACCCACCACTGCAATTTTTTCCAAATCATCATTATATTTGACAGCCAATGATGATGTCACATGGGTCATGGCTGGAACTGCTCTAGGCCCAAGCTGTCATCTTCAGATCTGTCTTAGAATAAAAAGGAAAGTGCATTTCTAAGGCATTATGGATGACTTTAAGCAACACAACGCAATAGGTCATATATCACTTTAAAAGATGTGATGGGAAGAGGCTTGAATGAAACATGAAAGGGAATGCGAGTGCACAGTGAGTGTGTTAAGTTTTTCTTCTTCTAAGCACGGCATATTCTAATGAGGTCGGAGCTTGGGGATTCAGCCAGCGAACAACATGTGCAGAAAGAAGCGACTAAGTCTGGATTTGCCTGGATCAAACAACGACAGATAAAAGTACTCCTAGTTCTATGCGTGAGCTGTAAACCCAAATCACAATCACTCTGTTATTTCGAAAAGCTCCTAAGGTTTTGTGTACTGTATGTGCAGCTACTGTATATTGTGAATGACTCAAAGTGATTTGTGTGGCTGACAGAGAACGAAGGATGGTGGCACACACAGGAAGTCTAGTTAAATGCCTTGGCCTTGAGAAGATGCCAGCAGGAATCACTATCCTGCCAACCTGCCAGGACCCCAGGGACCAGCTGGTACCCAGGAGGCATCACACACACGCTGCAGGGAAGAAGAGCTTTGATGATACTCTTCTGTTAGAAGCAGCATTTTCACTTGCAGCCAAGAAATTGGGCATTAGAGAGCAAGGACATGATTATTCATTAGTGAAGGTGGAGTAAGTGTGGATTTTCTATGTGCTAAATTCAATTACAAAATGCATTCATTTGCAGGGTTTCAGAGACCTTACAAGACCTTTCAAGGATGTCAGCTTTTCTGTAATATTAAAAATGAATAAGAAAATGTTCTGATATATATCAGTCAGTATCTCACAGTCAGTGAGATGGATTGTTGAAATGTATTGAACCTGGGGATGGCATTTCTTTTACTGTACACAGAGGCACAAAAAACTGCCCATTTTATCCTAGACCTACGCTGGCCCTGAGGTGCATCATCAAAGAAATTTTGCCTCTAAAAAGAAACACATTTCTCAAATTTAAAAAGATTCCGAGAAAAAAAAAATGAAAAAGCTTGTTTGAAAAATAAAATAAAATAATAGAATAATATTTCATTCCTCAAAAAAAAAAAAAAGCTTGTGACTAATGCTGAGGAAGTGACACCACAAACCTAAAAAAATAAATAAATAATTTGCATATTGTGTACATGCAAACATGTAACAGATCTATTAGGCCTATTCTAGTTGGTTCATACTAAACAAGAAATTTGGCTATCAGAATAAAATAAATAATTGAAAACATGAAACATTGCTTATGTATAAGGAACTGTTTGATCATTACCTCAACAATAGCAAACATAAAAACAGACATACAGTACTGTTAAATTCAGAAATGAGTCATCCACATCATGTATCCTGTGCAACAAGCTGTGATCACATATGACATGCAGTTGTTTCTTATCATTCCAAAGATATTTTTGATGCATTATGTAAAATAATGCATCATACAGTTCATTTTACACCAAGGCCTTAAGTGGTGCTCTACCTGAATTAAACCATCTCCTAAGAATTCAATTACTCTGTTGCACAGTTCATCTGTGAGTTTCCGTTCCAACATTAAATCCTTCTCTATTGCCACGGAGGCTAATGCTGAAAATTCCAGTCTGGCTCATTGTATTTATGACAAATGTTTCATTTGCATTAGAGCCGAGAATGTCTGCTTCCTACATTTTTTAGCTTGTGTATGTTGCTAGCTCTGTGCCTCTGTCTTGTAGGCTACGCTCTTTGACCATCCAATCAAAAGATGTAAAAATTGCCCACATAATTGTACGCCTGCTACTGTAAGCTGACAGCCTGGGTACTTGGCGGGCTATTTCAAAAACTGACCAGAACCAACAAACTGAGCACTGGTAGGACAAGCACAGTCATGTTTTTTTTCTTACTTATTACCACCTTTATATCAGGTTTGGTCGAAAGGAACAAATGTCTCCAGCAAAGCCACACACTGTACCTTAAAGGTAAAAGTTAAAGTAAAACTTGCTGGATCAAACTTCGAAGGAGAACTTAGAAAAGTTTTTGTGCGCATAGATTTTTATTCATTAAGAATTACAAAGTGGTTGAATAAGCATAACAGTAAAATCCACTACAACCTCCTGCAACACAAAAGTGACACAAAATTATTATGTTTAATCATCAAGCCGCACAACTGATTATATCAGCCCTACGGAAAAGTGTGTTGTTAACTGCATTTTGCAAGTTCAAGGACAAAGGAAAATTGATTGAGAGCCTACTTTTTGGTTTCGATCTATAGGTAAAATGGCTCATTCAACAACAACAGGATGATTAGCTTTGGACTAACATCTAACCATAAGCTCTTATTTTTGTGGAGTGTTCAGTAAGGCGCAGCAATCTCTCGGGAAATTCTAACATTTGTTAATTAGTGATAAAGTCTGATCAGTGAAAACCGGCTGAAAACACTGGGGAACATTTGGCAAATGATTCAAAGAGAGATGACAGGATAACGTTTTGATTATTAATTCCTTTAAATTTATCAGCAGTCATCAGCTTTGTTGTATAATGAAAAGTAGGTGTATGCTGCCAGGACTTGCATCAAAAAGAGAACATTTTTAAAACTGAAATGCTCTCATCTCTGTTGGTTTGTTATCACTTAAAACAAATGAACAAGGCACAATCAAAGTTGCACTGAAGAGTTGTAAAATTGCATGGGAAAACTTGTTCACGTTGGTCTGGCAAACATTTAATCCTTTAAGAACAATTGATCCACTCCAAAATGTTTGATGACTCATATTATTTGCCTTTGTCATATTACACTTTACCGACATCGCCGCTCAGAAGAGAGAATAGGGCTCCACAATTCCCAGCTCATATTTTTAAAGCGAAGCAATCAATAGATTCTTATGAGAAAGTGTGTGTAAGCTGTTGCAGTTATAAGACACATACAAGCTCGTAGTGTCTCACGAGGGTTTCTTTTGAAAAGTTTAAAATGAAAAAGAAAAATGGGAGGATTCATTTTACTTTGCCAGGTCATTTCCCAAACTTTCACCATGGACACGGAGCCACTGACCACAGCTTGAGAATAATGCAATCAAACCCTGTGGGGCACCAAACAAGCCCCCTGAAGGTCAAAAAAGAGGGTATAACTCTGTTCCAAAGTAATATGCTTCTGACCTTGACCCAACACCCATGAGATGCTTGTTGTTAGCATGCTTTACACTGTACAGGACATTGGACAGTTTAAACAGTGAGTCTGTCTGGCCTAATGAGCCATGACAAGCCATTGATCTCAGGTCTAGCCAGATGCCAATAATACCTCAGAGTGGAGATAAAACTCAGTGACAGAAATTAAGCTAACACTTTTAAGTAAATTATTTTGACCTTTGATAGGACAAGACTGTTAAAAAGGCCATGGCAACAACCATTCTCCCCTATTTGGTCAAAAACCCCTGGAAACTGTGAATCAGAGGTCGCATTAGACTTTCTTGCTCTCCGTCATTTTGACGGACAGAGTTGTAAAAGTTCTGTCCTACTCTATTATTACCTGACATTTTTAATTTTATACTTTAATAATGGCTTTTTGGTTTACTCACATTTTAAGAAATTTCAAGATGAGCATAGACAGATTCTTTGTCTTATTTATGAACAAAAGATACACAAAAAGTGGAAGGATATTTTTTGCTTAAACTCTAGAGAACACAGTATATTACACCATATGATTCCGATAAAAGGAAATAACAAAAATATACTGTTCATTCAATATCCAATCACTGTTGTTGTGCACCCCCTGACAAGTCCATTACTTGTTTTATTTTTTCTACAGATGTCGCAGAACATTTTCCCTCCTTCCCATCTCAGCCACGTAAACTCCTGTTCTCACTGAACATGATACTCCCTCTTCTTCACCTCCTTTTTGATGCTTGATTGTCCAGTAACAGCTGTTTGTGACTGCTCAGTGTTCTCTGTTTGTCCTCCTTCATCCTCCACTGCATCATGTCCTCTTTTTTTTACCTTTTATTAACAATATCAGAACTATTTGGTAGTTTTAAAAAACTACTCACGCTGCCGTTACATTTTTGCAACTGAATGCAGCGTGACAAAGACGATACAATTTAAGATAATTGCTAATTGATATGTACATTCGCCACCAACTGGTCAGGAGTAGGAATTACAATAGATCACCCTCAGAATAATTCGTCAAAATGACAGATGGCATTCAGATGTGTACTGTTAAAGAAAAAACGTCAATGATGGAAAATATTAGGTTAATGCAACCTCTGCTGTACCCTGTTAAAAGGTCTAGGAGATTTTTACGGTAAACTTTTCTCAAATAGCAACCAAAAAATACTCATAAACTACCATAAATCAGTTTCTACTACACTACATACTATTCTATACTATACACTACACTACACTATACTAAATTATACTATATACTACTATACACTATACTAAAATATACACTAAAACCAGTGATCATCAAATGGCTGCCCGGAGTCCAGCTGTTGGGTACCCCTGGTATAGTGCATAGTGTATGGTTTAGTGTATAGTGTATGGCATGGGTCATAAACCACTTCACAGTACTTCACAAAGGACTGGATTTGGTCCGCGGACCTTAAGTTTGACACCACTGGTCTTTACTCTCAGTGACTGCTGCAGAGACTCACAGAAGGCAGCACATGATCCAGAACATTATTACATCTCTCAAACAGGTGAACACTTAGTTTAAGACGGGTCTGACTGTGTTATGAAGTAATATCTTATGGCTGAGAGATGGTTCCGACTTGGGACGACAGCCTCTGTTCCGCTCTTTAAAGTTGAGCCTCTTTGCTAACACAGATTACTGCTCACATTTTTTTTGTTCTCCACCGATGACGGGACATTTACGGTACTTTTTGTCCATTTTGTAGAGAGAGTAAAGCTCAGCATCAGACACAGTCTTGTTCACATTGTGCGCTCGTTAAATCCACAGAGCCAACTCAGCCCGGTACTAGTCTGTGCAGCAGGAGAGACACAGACGGTGAGCGAGTAAATGCATTTCTATTGTGCAAAGTTTAGAAGTGTGCTGATATTGTGCACATCCACCTCCTGACCCGACTCTGACAGTGACAGAAGGGCGGTGTGTGTTTCACTTTAAGGCCGTCCCAAGGAGCATTGCGGCATTACGTTCAAGTCCTGGCTAGGGGGCTGGATGGAAAGCTGTGGGGGGCAGTTGATGATCACTAGAATAGATGGTTAATCTTAGCATGAACTTGAACAATGATCACACACAAGCAGTTGCTCACAAACAAACACTAGCCCAACTTTAGCTGCAGCCCCGACAACAGCATCTCTGTCATCATTCAACAGCATTATCCTGCACTGCAGTTCCATAAAATCTTACAGTAAATTCTCATGAAGACAAGACAATATTATTGAAATATAAACATGCTGCAGGGATATTATGTGAAAGCATTATTCCCTCGAGGTTAATTTTTATCTCACATTTCTTTCTCTCCATATTCCTCTCTTAATCTCCTCTCCTCCTTATCTTTCTACTTCCTAAATGAACTAGAAGTGACTGGTTCTTCTCCATAGGCCTTTGATAGTAAATGCACTTTGACTCTGAATACAAATGCCACCTTTCATGAATGCTTCTTGCAGGGATTACAATGGCACATTCTCAACATTCAGCCTGCCAAAGGTCTATACAAACTGAATAGGATAGTAGATTAAACAAGACGAAAAGAATATATATCAGTGTCTCCATAAATGCTTTCAGATCCAAATAGACGACTTTTCCAGTATTTTTCTATTACTTTACCTTTACGGCTTAGTGTTGCAAATGTGATTCACCTCTTCTGAGTGTGCTACAATAGCTTCCTCTTGGCTTTGTCTTGTTAACGTTATTCCAGTAAGCCTTATCTTATTATTACAAATACGCAGAGACAGTCGTGACAAAATAGGCTAAATGTTATTTCAGATCATCCACATTAGTTCAGGTGTAGGAACTTTGACACTGCTACCCTGATTTTATACAAACAGGAATAAAAACATATATAAAATTTGAAAAATTTTAATGAAAGAACTGCAAATTATGTGGGGCTGAAGTTTCCAATGATGGGTTAGAGTGTCCTCTTGTTTAAAATGGTCTCAAAATATCCTCTTTATACTAATAGTTTCTCCTATTATGTTCTGCCATAAAGATTTTATAGTCTGCATTTAAATTGTCACATTATACAAAAACTTATTACCTTGGCAGTTGTTGTGGTAATGATAAATACTATATTACTATTTTATTTACTCTAATATTTATTTTATGTACAGAAAGAAGCCATCTTAAGAAACTCACATCATTTTTATGATGTGTTTCACTTACATCCCATTGGTTGGATATGGCTAAATAATTGTCATGTTACTTTACACTGTCTATAAATTATTAGAATAAAGTTACTTGAATCATTTTGACCTCATTAAAAACACTATAGTGGGTTTGATCCAAAGCATCAAGATTGCTGTGTTTACCAGGATTTCTGCGCAATCTCCGCTCCCTAAGAACAATAAAGGTGAGAAGGGTGACCAAATTCAATTGTCTTTATTTTATTTGACCTTTTTGTTTTTAACCAGGAAAATCCCACCAAGATTATAAATATAATTTCCAAAGGAGTCCTTGCACTTATTGTTGATATAAATGTTTTCAGTTGAAGGGGAAATTGGAGTACCCGGAGGAAACCTCATGCAGTATATGTAAAATATGCGCACATTTTGACTGTATGCGTCCTCATTACAGCTCATCAAGAGTTCACTTTTTTGAATACAGCCTTGACAATTAATCAAATCAAGACTAGAGGCATCCTCATCATGCTTTATTATCTTAATAATTAATCTGTTGTCTTTCAGCACCTTGCCCCAGTGGCTCGCCTGCTCAAAATGTATGCCTTTAATTACAAGTCATTCATTGCCCAACAAGCCACCTATGACCTTCAAATCAGGAGCACAGTTTGATATTAATACTGCAGTGCTGCCTGATTTAAAGTAGTATAGTGCAGGAAGCCAGTAGACTACTATACAGTATGTTTCTCTGCAGTCATTTTTAAGAAGGGATATGTTAAGAGTGGCATAAAACATTGATGACAATAGAAAGATTATTATAATGCAAAGGAAATCATAAATAAATGTTTAAGTTGTACAGTGAGCTGCAGTGACAAATAAGCTTCCAAAAAGGCTGCACTTTCAGTTATACTGCTTAAACTCAAGTCTTTTTTGTGAGTCTGGAAGCTTAAGGTTGCATAAATTACCTTTCATCATTTAACACACACTCCAGATAAGAGTCATGAGTATGTGCAAATACTTGGAACACTATCCCATTTATAGACAGTACCTATTTTTCCTAATGTCCATTTGTTTAACTAAAACACTGTCAAAGTCCACTCTGTGCCAACTAAATTGTGTTATTATCTTGACACATCTTTGTTCTGTTTTACTCTGCCTTTATTAGTTAGCCGTTTGCTTGGTCTCTTTTAAGAACAGGGAATTGGCTTTGATTTCAAGGAGCTTTACAAAGAAGGAGCTGGCTACAAGTTATACCCAGGGGTTTTACTGTTAGGAGTGTTACACACTCAAGCTGTACCACTTGATCCAGAGATTCACAGAAAATAAAGAAGCCAGCTTTAGTTTTCCCTTTAGCTGTGGAGTGGGTGTGCATCAGAGCTGTGTACATAATGAAATGAGCCGTCATTAGTTGCCGAGATAAGATATTGTACAACTTTAATGAGGGAACAGGAGAAAAGATGAGTTTCAATTATCACCTCTGGTTGTGTTATGGAATTTCATCTTTGTAGACATTTAAGCCTTAAAATAAGAGGTTGAAAACATCACACCTCGGACATCTTAAGTGTGATTCCTGCTGATGTTACAAAGAAATACGGATAAAGAAAAAAAGAGGAGTGTGTTTTTAAAGAGAAGCCATCATCTGTCTCCCAACGGATCACGTTTCACAGCAGCAGGCTTAATAGCTCCAAATCACAGCTTTTTTTTTTACGGCACTCACAGGCTCATTATGGGCAAAAGCCCAAAGCAAACACAAAAATATATCAGGGACCTGTGCATCAAAAAATATCTGTATGGCAAAAAAGACACTAATAATGTGAACAGTGCAATTGTTCTAAACCTAAGGAGATTGAATTAAATCAGAAATAATATAGGGTTGCACAAATCCTAGCTATGATTAAGGCTAGTTTGGAGCTGCTATAAATAAGCAGACATTGATTGTTGATTACAAATCTGTTGCATTTTACTCTGCCCTTTAATGGCAGATAAATAAATAGTGGTGTAACCATTGTGGATATGATATCTAACAAAACAGTCTGTTCCAAAAAACAATCAACAGAATTAATAAACCATTCACACTATATGGAGGCCCCCTTAAAGTGGCACAGACCAACATGTACTCTGATTTTAAACAACTTCCTCAGCCCACTGTAGGGATGACTGGTAGCTCAGGCAGCAGAGCAGGGTCAGCCTGTCCCCAGTGCACCAGCTAGTGAGCATCAGTCTCATTTCTCCAGTAAATACATTGACTCAGAGGTGTTGTGTTGAGAGGAAAGGAACAGTCCGGTAATGAGACACCTCCACTCAGAGGTAAAATACAGTGATAAAGAGTGACAGGACCAAAACGCACCTACAGCAATGTGACAGACACAAAAAAATACAGAGAAACCATATAACACTGTAACATCTAGAGAGAGTCAAAAACATACAAGCCTTGTTGTTCTTAAGAATATTAGTGTGATGGTTAATTTGTTAAATAGTGTAAATGAGTTGTGGCAATAAAGTTTTGTTTGGCCCACTCATACAATCCAAGAAGTGACAGAAATCAAAAGTTAGGGAAAATTAACACAACCCTTTACAATGGTCTCTGTATCAAGACATGGAGCGAGTAGCTTTGCAGTATTGTTCCCTTTGCAGTTGGAGTTTTTGTTATCTTCAGTGTATCCCCACCTCCCGATCTGTGCCTGTTGGCTGTAGCTGTCAGTAGGCGTGTGCAGGTAATAAAAGAATGGACTATCGTTCTGTAAGTGGCATATACAGTATTTTCAGACTGTGAACAAGTGTCTGTCATGGATTCATATAACAATTTAAAATATAGTATGAAAAAACTTGTTAAGTGCACAAAGCAAACAAAAACTACAATTCCCTTGACTTAAACTTTTGCTCTTAGTGGTTTGGTCCATGTTGCTCAGATCCCAGTAAAGATTCCCTGCCCAGCACTGTTAAAAACTCCACTGGCGTCTCTGATGGAAAGCTATCTAAATGGACTAAATTGAGTGTACGTGAGCCAGCCCCAACACTGGACGCTGTCGGAACACTATCCTGTCGCACTAATTTAACATTCAACCTCAACCCCACAGTGAGAGCTAGGCCAGGGCCATTCTTGCCATGCTGCTGAATTCAGCTGTGAGGTCAGACCTCTACACTTAGATGTTGTTATGCACATACAGTACTTGATTAAAGGGTCACGATAAAACTGCATCCAACCAATTAAAAAGACACAACTTTTATCATGTTACTAACTTGTTTCTAGGTTATAGGTGTTCTGAGTTTATCACTGCACTATTTATGGTTACAGATAATATCAAATGAAGAGAGCTACACATATCAGCCAATCAGAATAAAGAATACAGTTGAAGCATTTTTGGAGACTGTTGTCAGACAGAATACTATTTTCTGTGGAGATGTAGGTGTGCATTTTAACTCTTTACCTTACATGTGGTGCAGGTTCTGTGCTAATTATAATTATTGCTAGGTTTATTGTCCAGGCTATTATCCATAGCAACAGAGCATACTCCTTGACTATTTGACCTGAACTTACTTTCAATTTACTGAATAATAAAGAATATGAAGAATAAGTCTTTCCAAAGATTTTCTTTTTTTATCACTTTATTATCCCCGTGGGGAAATTCACTGTCGGCAGCCGCCACCAGGGGCCGCCCAGCAGGTTATAGAAACAACAAGCCGACACATGCATACAAATAAGAAGCACTGTCCTATTTCCCTTTTGTTTAAAGGCTTATGTTATGTCACCCGCCTTTTGTTATGTTCAGACTTGTGCTGCATTGTTTTTGGCCTCTGCATGCTAAAACAATCATTTGTCATCCCACTCTCAGGAACAACCATCCCAAATGACAAGGCTCCGAGCAGATGTCTAATGAAGACAAAGGCTTTTTGGAGGACTGTGGGGAAAGACTTATACCCATGTGCTGGTTAAGTGTGTGTAAGAAGTGGGGAGGTGATGGCACATGATACAGGGCTCAGAGCTCATGCAGAAGCGAGCGCTAGTGAGGAGAATGAATAGTGACTGGCGCTCAGCCCAGTGGCAGCTTAATGACTTGCGGTCAGTTGACTCTGTCTCAATTAATCAGACTGCTCTTTCGTGCTTGCTGAACATTTTTACTTGTCTCTTCCCTTTGGCTTTCCTTCCTCTTGGTGAGTTGAGGCTGCTTTGTTCTCATGCTTTTGTTTTTGGTTTCTTTATGTCCGTCTTATCACCGCCATCGCTTTCCCGCACATGCTCCCTGACAGCTCTCTGGACAGTTTTCATTTCTTCTTCAGCTCGGCATTAGACTGAAAGAATGGGGCCATTTTACTATTACCCTCTGTCATTGCCTCTGTAGCCTGTCTCATTCTGCGGAGGAACAAAGTGCAACACTTTGTGGAGAAGATTCCGTTTCTCGCAACAGACTGTGACCTATGTAGATGTGGAAGCTAACTCCAGACATCCCAACTTTCCAAACACGTCACTTGTGGTTCACAGGGTACGACAGAACGCAGCAGCCTGTGTGAGTGTGTCAGCTGCTATCTGCTTGCCTGCAGCTCCCAGGGGGTCTTCGCGTCGTCCCAGGGTGGTCCTGACTGGGCTGACATTTGGACGACTGGTGTGTGACGGCCTGTAGGGCACTTCTGTACTGCATGAGTCTCCCCTACTGTCTGTGCTCCTTTTGTCTAACCACGTTTACTCCCATGTTGTTACACCTCTCCCCTCGTGTCACATGTTTCATCTGCTTCTGCTTCTTTGTTTTTCTTCAGCGGGGTCACCGAGGTGGGCAGAGCGCCTCCAGGAACTTGTCTGCTCAAACGTCGTGTGGGGTGCGCTGACTACAGTGACCCTCCCTCGAGCTCCACTGTGTAGTCAGAGCCACAAAGGAGCCAGGGGTGAACAGCTCAGAGGATTTACAGTGCAGCTTTGAATCAGGGTGACATATAGGAACCATGCAACATGTCTAAATACTACGGTAAATTTATTTATCAATACAAATATCTAGTTATACATTTCTGGTAACCCTGTTGTAATTTGTAATTTTGGGATGTTACTTTTCCAGTTTCTTTTTTTTTTTTACAATCCTGCAATTACTATGGAAATGTTAACATGGGTCAGTTAACTTTATTCCCACTGTACTGAAACACACTTCATTGTAGGTTCCTACTTAAATGTCTGCAGCAGTAGTGAGAAAATACTGACAATATATGTCAAAGAAGCCATATCAGATCAGCCTTATTAGATTTAAGAAAAGCTATTTGCGCCACTACATTTCACTGAAAAGCATTTTGCATTTTCTTTAGAAATCTGCGTGAGCCAAACAACCCTCTGAGCCAAACAGTCATGAACCTGACAAACAAACAAACCAACTTAACAAGTACTGTAGACAAGGTATAAAGAGTCCCCAACTTCATTCAGGTGAGCTTCAACAAGAAAAAGTGGAAAAAGTCTTACAAAGAACTCCTCTTGCTGGGTCTTTAGCCTCCCCAGTGGTGTTCCCATCTGTAATTATGGCCTTTATTTGATTCTAATCACTAGTCTGAAAAGACAGATACCACATCCTCTTTTAAAACCCTCACACAAAGAGCTTGCAAGGTGCAGCACTATATTTCTCCCAATTATCTAGTCAGGATCGACTGGCCGGCTGCAGACGCTCTCAGTGTGTTTGCCAATTTGCTGTGTCAATTAGATTTCCTCCTAGGTAAGTAATCGGACTGGGAGAGAGGAAAGATGAAGGGGAAAGTAATTACAGCTTTTTGGGAAGGTTTGCAGCTGAGCCTCAATGCTTCTGTATCACCAGTGGCTTTTTTTAAACATGACTATTGGACTTGTGTTGGACAGGGAGTGGTTGCAGCTGTGATTTTCATGAGAGGGGGGGGTAGAAGATTAGAAAGATTTTGAACATACGCTTTCAACAATGCACATGTATGTCGATGTCTTTGTTGAGCACACACCTGAAGCCGAAGAATAAGATTAGTGAAGAAATGCAACAATGTGACTGATGACAATAGTGGTTTTTAGACACACTTCAGAAATCAGATTTTTATTTTCTTCACATTGTTGCAGCAGTGGGTTTGTCCTAAAAATCTAAAACTTTTTCTTGCAGCTCACTCTATCCAGTAAGGATAACGTATTGAACAGCCATTGGAAGTTACTTTTTACAAAAAGAATGCATCGTTCTGATATTTGACCTGTTTATTACAAAGCCAGCCTATTGCTTACACTGGCTTTAAAGTGAGTTTTATTGTAACACCAGAATTCATAAAGAAAGCTGTATATGACGCTAACACAAAATTGAAACAGTTATGTGTTTCTTCTTGAAATATGTATTTTTATCATCTCTTTTTTTAATCTTTTTAGGACATGGCTTTGTTTCAAGTTTGTTTGATTCTTGTTTTCTTGAATCATTTATTTAGGATTATCTAATGACCAGTCAAAAAACTGCTGTGTTTTGCTCCACTCTTAAAACAGACCACAACAATTGTTTTTTTGTAGTAGTACAGTACAGTACAGTACACTTTCTGGAGACACTTCATACCCCTTTTTTCAATGAAAACGTATCTGTACTGTCCCAGCGTGTGCCAGTGGTAACAAGGCTCAATCTATTAATATGTAATGGACCTTTAAATGACTGCACATTTAGACCAGACAGTGTTGTGTTTCTGTCCACAGTGTTGTAGTTTTAAATAATCCACCAATAAGGTCTTGAAGTCTTAAACTGCCATAATGTTAATTCACAAACGGTCAAAGGTTTGACGGATTGTTTTTAGAAGTAACTTGGCGACAGAAGGACAAACAGTGAACAGCACAGACTCCCTGACACTTGGCCGTCCGTTGTGACCTTGTCAGAGCCTGACACCTCCTAATCCCCCTCCATCTGAGCTGGACCTTGCCGGCGCACCTCGCAGACAGACCTGTCACCACTCACTGATCTGGGACCTGTCCAACCGAGCTCCAGAAGCAACTCCAGATCCATGTGCACGCGACACACTCATGTGCACACTAGCACCTCACACCCAACAACAAAGGCCGTGTCTGTCATAAAAAAAAGCAAAGTATGGCGTTTCAAAGAATGTTAAGAAGGAACTACTAAGTTTTTTAGTTTTGAACAGCTGCCAAGAATTGCACAGAAATATAAAAGGTCACTGAAAAAAAATTAAGAAAATTAAATTAGGTACAAACACAGTGGTGTCCTTTGAAAAGCCTTAAACTTAATAATAACTAGGCCATTGTGTGAAGAGAAGTTTTCAGATAAAACTCTTGAAGGATTTTGTTTGTGGCCGTCCGAGCAGATGGAAGTGGGTGGTACGTCTCTTGAGTTCTATATCTCCCATACATTTACATATTGTTGTGTATAATCTCCCATACACCACATTTCTATATGTAGTGTTACTGCCATAAGCAGGGGTACTCTTACAGCAGCTGTTTAACCAGTATAGTCTGGCAAAAGTGCAAGGTATTCTATTTACAGTAGAGTTTGTATGCTTCAATAACAAACAATAAAAGCTCCCCATCAGTCCCATACACATTTTTAGATTCAACTGTAGATTCATAATCCTTTTGAAGATTATATCAGAACAGTGCCAGAATTGTATTTAAATTGAGAACGTGGGCACATGAACGATAATCAGCTTAGAGTGTTTTGTGTTAAAGTAAATTGGGATTTTCTTGTATTTATTTCACAGCTCATGATTTTATGATATTCTTTTTATTATTTTATGGTGTAGCCTGAGAAAAACAAAGATAATCACAGACAGTCACACCTGCGTGTTCTTCTGCCCGAATATTTAAAACAAAACTACATTAAAACAATCCTTCTTGTTAAGACCAATTTATAATTATTAATAATTATGTGATTTAATGTGTGTATGACTCCTTGTGCAGGTACAAACTGCAGCAGTGGATCAAATTCAGAACAGTTGTGTTAAAGTGTTAATGTCTTCCTTCTATGTGTTTTAAAGTGACATTATGTATTCATTGACCATACATTATGATTATATTATAGTAATTAAATATTGGGTATCAAAGTCATTTTCATGGTTTTATGACATAAAAAAGGCAGTGAGACCTTAACCCTAGCCCTAACCCATCAGACATCATACTCATGTGCTTTTGTTCCCCAAAATATTTATCATACTGGTTTAAAGCTTTGCAACTGGCCAACTGTATGTTGTTAATATTTTAAATGATATTGTCTTTCTGTGGACAACATGTCGATAAGAAATATCTCACACTTTTTTGTTGATTGAAATGTGGCATTGGCATTGTTACATTTACATTTACATTTAGTCATTTAGCAGACACTTTTATCCAAAGCGACTTACAAGTGATTAAAAACAAAGGAAGCAATTTTAACAACACAAGGTACAAAAAGCATAAGTGCACAAAAAAATAGTCAGTTTAAACCCAGCACAATATACAAAGCTAAGGATAAGAGATTTTTTTTTTTTTTAAGAAAGGAATCGATAGAAAGGAAGTAGAATTCAGTGTTTGTCAGTCAGGTGTTGACAGAAGAGATGTGTTTTCAGGCATTTTTAAAGATGGTTACAGAATCCGCTGATCTTGTAGCAGCAGGTAGATCATTCTACCAAAGTGGAACAAAGCCAGAGAAGGTACGTGAGAGTGATTTTTTGGGACGGTACCACCAGACGTTGTTAATTTGCAGAGCGCAGGGATCTGGTAGGAACGTAGGTCTGTATTAGTGAGTGAAGATATGAGGGTGCAGAACCAGTGGTGGTCTTGTAGGCCAAGAGCATAGCTTTGAACTTAATGCGGGCGTCAACCGGGAGCCAGTGTAACCTAATGAATAGAGGAGTTACGTGTGCTCTCTTCGGTTCATTAAAGACCACTCTTGCCGCTGCATTCTGGATCAGCTGCAGAGGTTTGGTTGTGCAGGCAGGGAGTCCAGCCAGTAGAGCATTGCAATAATCCAGTTTGGACAGGACAAGAGCCTGGACTAGAATTTGCATAGAGTGCTCTGATAGGAAAGGTCTAATTTTTCTAATGTTGTAGAGGATGAATCTACAGGACCGGGTGGTGCTGGCGACATGACTTGTGAAGTTTAGCTGATCATCAATTACCACTCCCAGATTTCTGGCAGTGCTGGACGGTGTAATGGTTGATGGGCCTAGTTGAATGGAGAGGTTGTGGTAGGTCTTTGGATTGGCCGGAATGACAAGCAGTTCTGTTTTTGCAAGGTTCAGCTGCAGGTGATGGTCCTTCATCCAAAGTGAGATGTCACTCAGACATGCCGAGACGCGAGCAGAGACAGTCGGCTCTCCAGGTTGAAATGACAGGTGGAGTTGAGTGTCTTCTGCATAGCAGTGATAGGAAAAACCATGCTTCTGGATGACAGAGCCAAGGGATGTCATGTATATGGAAAAGAGTAGTGGTCCAAGCACTGAGCCCTGTGGCACCCCTGTATTGACATGTTGGGACTCAGAGACCTTGTTTCTCCAGGATACTCTGAATGACCTATGCGAGAGGTAAGACTTGAACCATTGCAACACCATTCCAGAGACACCCATCGCCTTGAGAGAAGACAGGAGGATGTGATGATTAACAGTGTCAAAAGCAGCAGACAGATCCAGTAAGATGAGTACAGATGACTTGGATGTTGCCTTTGCCAGTCTCAGGGCTTCGATGACTGAGAACAGTGCAGTATCGGTGGAATGTCCGCTCTTGAACCCCGACTGGTTCTGGTCCAGGAGGTTGTTCCGTGTGAGAAAGGATGAGAGCTGAGTAAACACAACTCGCTCCAGAGCTTTGGCAATGAAGGGAAGGAGGGAAACCGGTCTGTAGTTTTCTAGTTTTCTAGTGTAGGGTTAAGAGTGGGTTTCTTCAATAGTGGTGTGATGCGGGCCTCTTTGAAAGCTGTGGTGAATGACCCAGTGGAGAGAGATGAGTTGATGATGTGGGTGAGAGCAGGCACGACAGATGGAGATGGCTTGAAGGAGATGTGTGGGGATGGGATCCAGCGAGCAGGTAGTTGGTGGTTAGAACTAATGACCTTGGAAACTTGCTTCAGTTAGAGGAGAGAAGGAAGTGAGCAAACACATATCAGGGGTCTGAATGAGCTCGACAGGTGGTGGCGCAGAGAACTGACTGCTGATGGCAGTCGTTTTCTTTATAAAGAAAGACGCAAAATCATCAGCTGTTAAATCCGATGAAGGTGGGGGAGCAGGCGGACAAAAGAGGGCAGAAAAGGTTTTAAAGAGAGTGCGCGAGTCAGGTGAGTTGATTAACCTAGAATGGTAGTAGACAGTTTTTGCAGAGGTGACATCAGCGGAGAAAGTAGAGAGGAGAGACTGGTAGATACAGAGGTTAGTAGGATCTTTTGACTTGCGCCATTTTCTCTCAGCTGACCGGAGGCAGGCGCGGTGCTCGCGTAGAACATCGGATAACCAGGGGGCAGACGAGGATGTACGGGCTGGTCTAGATGTAAGAGGGCATAAGTTGTCCAAGCAGGATGTAAGCGTGAAGCACAGAGTGTCGGTGGCGTCGTTTGTGTTTAAAAGAGAGCGCTTCTCAGAAGAGGGGAGTGCAGAAGAGACAGCAGAGGAAAAACGGGAGGGACTCAGTGTACGCAGGTTGCGTCGGAAAGTGACCAGCGGTAAAACAATTGTAGTGTCTGGAAAAGTTAGGTCAAGGTCGAGAGTAATGAAGAAATGATCAGAAGTGTGCAGTGGCGTGACCTGAGTGTGCCGAGTGGAGCAGTATCTTATGTAGATAAGATCTAGTTGGTTACCAGACTTGTGGGTTGCCGATGTGGAAACCTGCTTGAGGTTAAATGATGCAGTCAGGTTATTGAAGTTAGCAGCCTGTGGCTTTTCAAGTTGGATGTTGAAGTCTCCTAATACCACCAGAAGAGTACCATCCTTTGGTGGTATTAGGATGAGGAGGGGATGAAAGAAGCGCATCCAACTCCTCCAAGAAATGTCCAAGCGGACCTGGGGACCGATAGATAACTACAAAATGACTTTTAACAGGGTGGGTGATGGTAACAGCATGGAACTCGAAGGAGCTGTTGTCGCACAAGGGTGCTAGCTGTTTGAACTTCCAATCGGTAGGAATAAGTAGTCCGGTCCCTCCACCCCTTCCACTGTGGGAAAAAGTGTGATTATGGGAGAGGGCAGCGGGAGTGGCAGAGTCCTCTGCTACAACTGAAAGACCAGAATGTTGAACAAAAGCTGTAATGAAATCAGCTTTGTTCACAGCAGACTGGCAGTTCCACAAGCCTATTGGGAAAGTAGAAGGGGCAGTTATTGACAGTGATACAACATGCAGATTATTATGGTTGCATCGCCTTTTGCGTGAAACAGATGATAATTTCCGTGTTGAAATGACAGTAGTAATTTGAAAACACATTGAAGAGCCAAAGAGGAAATATGCAAGAAGAAATTAAAAATAGTAATAATAAATTATAAGTGCAAACAATTAGTACTAAAAAAAGTGCAATACTCAGGTCCTCTGTCGGTGTGTCCCTGTTAGGTGGAGTCGCGTGCAGGTAGAGTCGATGGTCTTTACTCTCTTCCGTCTTCACGCGATGACAGCTGCCGCGATCCGTGGTTACTCCCACTTAAATACCCGTCTATTCAAGTAATTTAATTCAGCAGATCACGCCTCTAGATGGCCACAAACAACTCAAACGAAACCAGGTGCACCACGTGACAGGGTCGTAGTAAAGCACAGCGCGGTTACTCAGCAATAACAATAAGCACTATAAGCTCAAAGAGGCAAGAATTACATTACTCACACAGTTCTGTAGGCTTCTGCTGCTAAGTTGCTTCTCCTTGTTATGGCTGCTAAGTTGCTTCTCCTTGTTATGGCCCTCGTGCCCTTTCTTTGTTTTGTCTTTTGTCTTTTGTCTCCACCTTTAGGTGTCTGGCAGGTGAACGTAATCAGCGGCCTATAAAAGGAAGAACACCGCAGCGATGGGTTCAGTGCCACAACAGAGCCGCGCAGCAGTTTTACTTTATTATGGAGTTTGTCGTCTGAATGTTAATAAATCTTAATTAGCCGCAAGGCACAAGCTCGCCATTCTTCTCCTTGTTTAAAACTCAATATTACCGTTGTTATTGTGCTGTGAGTTTTCCCTAGACTAGCCAACGGCACGTAACAGGCATTGTCTCACTGAGAAAGCTTACATGGGATATACAAACCCGGTCTATCATAACTGACCAACCACAGCAGAGCTTATTGTACACAATAAGAGGCTCATTGTGTTATTACCTGTCTCATAATGTGACAAAACACCTTTTCCAGATGAAATACCAACTATCTACATGAAAGTGAGGTGGTTTAATGGTTGTTTCCAGGTTTTCAGAAATGACACTGAATACTACATGTAGTTTGTTTCCTCTAGCACACGTTAATGAGGCTACTATAGAAAGTGAGACAGTATGAAATCTGAGAGTTAGATCAATATATAAACACACACTGTGGGTCTGAGTTGTCTCTTGTCCACTTCCCTTTGCTTTATTTCCTCTTCCATCACACTTCCTCTGCCTCATGTCTGCAGCAGTGTGAAACCGACAGGCAACCAGCCCGTTCTGTGTCAGAGTGAACCACCAGGCAAAATAATGGTCACACCAACACACAAGTGCACACACAATTGCACAATATAATTAAGATTAAGTCTGTGTCTTGCTTTTTAATAATACACTTTTTGTAATTCATTGTACTAGCACGGGGGGATTTAAAAGTTGTGTTTTTAGGGGTCTAAAGCAAAATAAACCTTACAATTCTGATCTGAAATGTTGAGACTGAATTGCATAGCTGTTATAAAATTCATGATCATAATTTAACTATATTAGCAAATATGAGTGCTTTTTACCTCAACTCAGAAGTGTGTTTTATGTTAATCACTCTCTCACAGTGGTTGTAATTAGCTCCATCTAGTGGTTAAAATTCTTAAACAGCTCTCCTAGGATGTTACTTTCTCAGCCTCTTGAAATTTGTAAAATACATAGTTTTCAAGAGACTGATTTTTTTTGTATGTTTTTGAACAATAAGTCTTATAATAGAGTTGTCAATGTTTTTTTTTTTTTAAACGATTTATTTATTTTATTTTATTTTTTTACTTTCAGGAAGTTGTAAAGAACTATTTAAAAATGTATGCCCCAATCAGAAAAGAGCTATTTATTAGCATGTGTAACTCCCAGGCTTATTTTAATTGTCAATTTTACCTTTCAATCCCTCCTGACCTACTGTACATATAAATGTGGCCTCAGTGCTCATAAGGACGCTCATTTTATAGCTCCAGTAAAAATATACTCTTCATCTGAGTAAGTGAAAGAAGAAAACACTATTTTAATATGATGTACTGATACGTTTATGTTTTGTCTGTCATTGCTACATTTTAGATGAATTATTAAAATAACACCAAAAGTGAAAATAAGCGTGAGAATACCTTGAATTATTTAGTTATCATTTATATGGAAATTATTGCTGACAATTATTTTAATGAAAAGGGAACAAATGGAGCAGTATGTTTTTTGTGTCAACCTTTAAGATGATAATGTTTTTTAGAGGGCAGTGCTGCAGAAGTTAGATCACAAACATCCATTAACCACCTGGAGCTGAAGCCCTTCATGATAATGCTAAAAAACAAAATTCTGAAACAGAATTTCAATAAGTTTTAAGAAGAGGCTAAAGTATGCGGATAAGATAGCTTCGATCATTTCTGCGGTGACGAGCAGCATATGGCCCCTCTTTAAGTGCACTCAGAGGAACAGCCGGTGGAACCTTTGCTCTCTCGACTCCTTTAAAAAGGTGGAACATGAGTGTTGAATATTCATGGGCCGACTGGTAGCAGCCCGGGCTTTCCACTGGGACGTCAGAGGAGCAGGTCACAGCTTTCGGTCTGCTAACACTGGTGAGGATTGTGTTGGATAGTAGCTCACATTTGAGTCCCATAACTAAGTCTAAATGCTCTAGACCTCCATGTTGTGTCAGAGGTCGATGCTCAGTTGACCCCGACAGGTGGGATGCTCCTGGGAGACTATAGGCCAATCAAATCCATTCCACCTGACTGCACTCTGTGTTAAAGGTTATGTGTATGCCTCAGAGTGTATTTCTGAGGATAGTTGGTTCAGTGCTCCAAACTCAGGAGTGGCCCATTTTAAAACACACAAGCTATTGCTAAAATGGATATGTACAGAGCAAAAATGACATATTTCATAAATTTCAAAGGATTATTTATATCAAAACAATTAATTATTGTGCACGTGTGTTTAATGTAAAGAAGACTATGTGACTTTTAAACTGTTTAATCAACAAATAGCATATTGTAATAGGAATCTTTAATGTGTCTTCTAGACTTTTTTACAAGGAAAGAATATTTTAATAGAATATTCAACACATGACGGCATAAGCTTTGAACTATCAGATGCTCCCATATTGGTGCGCTGGTTGGTGTACTACATCATTTGTACACAATGAATTTTTCAGCTGCCAAAAATACAGAGAAAATGGCAGTTACTGGCTACGTCAACTCAGTGAAACAACAGAGCTCAGAGCATGATGTTTAAAGCAGAGCTAAGTAACATTTTTACCTTATTAAATACCTTTCTACGTTCTTACAATGGTTAATTGATTTGTAGCGGTGTGTTTGAAAGACACACTATCCCCTTTGGAGCATCTCAGCCAAAAACATAACTTGCAAGTTAAGCTGCCACCGACCCGACGCAAGTCTCAGGTCATGTTCACGTTCACGAGAGAGTGACAAATTGCTTTACGGTAATTCAATATACACATAGTGACCTACCGCAGTTTGATGAGTGCATGATCCTGCTAAGATTATATCAAAATGGCATACACTTTATTTCATCTTCAGTCATGACAGAGCCATAATATTGTCGGGGGTTGAGGGAGTACGGTTGGCACTGTGACGGAAGTAATTGTTCGGGTAACGCAGCTTTAAGTGTTGTTGTTTTTTCATGTATGATTTCATGAATTGTGAGGGCAGAACTAGCAAGCTGGGTTGATGAGTTGAGTTTTCTAGAGATAAATGTCATCGCTGGCCCACCCTGCAAATGAAAGCTACTTAGAACTTACGCATTAGAGGTTGCATGGAGTAGGAGTATGGGCTGATCCCAGCTGCCTTTTGGTTGCACATTCACCAGTTAATTGTACAGCAATACAAACTGACAGGCAACTCCTCTCACATTAATTCCCTCTGGGCAATTAAGATTAGACAAATTCACCCATAGACACTTTGGATTGTGGGAGAAGGCTAAAAGGGACTTGCAGAGTCCAGAGAGAAAGGCTTGCTATAAGGAAGGAGAGCTAACCACTGTGCCACCGTGCACCTCTGTTGCATGTTAGACAACCATCAAAATGATCTTGAAGGTTAAAGTGCCACTGTGCACTTTATTATGTCACATGTGTTATTTAACACTTAGTAGTTAAGCACTTCAGGTTGACTTTGCCATAAAAGGCTATGATGAATTAGTATTTTGTCTAGAATGTATTTGCCCCTCTGCTTATTTTACTTTGAATGTGTCGAGAGAACCAACTAATTGGTGCATTAAAACAGCCTGAAGCCTCAAATGAAGCAAGGCAGGGAGCATGGTCTCTGAAGTACACGCAGATTAGCAGAAAGAAGAGGGTAATGAAGAGGGAGGGGGGAAACAAAGAATAAACATGACAACACCCAAACAAGACCAATGAAAGACACAGCTTGTACCGAGATTTGTGAGAGTGTGTGGTACATCTTTTGGACTAGCTGGAGACAAATTTGCAGCACAGAGTGAGTGTCTGAGCCGGGATCAGACACAGGGAGAGACGAGGGGGAGTCGGACGCAGCGGCCCTCAGACCTGGCACCATCTAATCGTCACATCCACGCTCTCACACTGAGCTGTGTTTGTTTGTTGGCTGTGGCTTTTTCATCATCGCACAACTGCCCACTTTCCTCCGCTGCATAAAACTTTGATTTGACACTGTTTTCTTTGAGGCCTGCTCAATATACACAGGCTGCAGTGTATATTATTCCCAAAACAGACAGATTGTGTTTCATAATAAAGCAATGATTAATGTTATTATGTTCTTATGTTGTATGCTCTATGTGGTATAAAACACTAAATTATGAATAAGTATAGATTATGTCACCTCTAAGACCTTGTATTGAACGTGCCATGCCTTATTGATGTGTGTTATTGAGCCGTATCTTTATGCCAAGTACAGGTCAAAGTCTGCTCTGTCTATGTTATTAGTAAAGTAAAGAAATTTTGAGAGCTTTGAAATATAACTTAATTCTAGTAAAAAAAATGTTATTCACAAACCTTTAGAGAGATTTAGAGAACTTTTAAGCTAGTGGGATTTTTTAAGTAGTTAACAGAAGCCTGCAGTCACGAGAACAAGGCCTGTGAAGTTTGTGAGATGCCAATCTGAGGGCATGGTGGCACCTGGTATCTGTGCGAGTGTCGGGCTTCGTCTGGTCTTGGGTGGCGTGCAGCAGCTGGAAGGGGCCACGCTGACAGTCATTCAAAGAACAGATCAAAAAGAAGGACAGATGGAGGGACAGCCTCCATCTGTCCACCCACAGTCATGTACAGAGCAGCTGCTCAGACTCAAACTCCTGGTGAAGCTGCAACAAGTGTCTTCACATTGGGATTACTGCAGGTCTAATACTGAGGCACAGTGGCAAAGTGGTTAGCACGCCTGCCTCACAGCAAGAAGGTCCTGGGTTCAATTCCCATCCAGGGCAGGGCCTTTCTGTGTGGAGTTTGCATGTTCTCCCTGTGTCTGCGTAGGTTTCCTCCGGGTACTCCGGTTTCCCCTACCACCAAAAAACATGTACAACAGTCCACCCCAAACACACATGGGGCCAGGACTCCCCTGCAAAAGAGATTTGTAATCTCAGTGGGACTATCCTGGTTAAATAAAGGTTAAATAAAAAAATTAAAAATAAAAAAAGTAGATAAATAAATGTAAACCTTTAGCCGGCTAGGTTTTTAAATGTTGGTGACGGCCTTATATGTTCTGTAGATCTCATTGTGTGTTTGGTATACTGCAGCAGTGTTTCTTCAATGTGCATTAATGTCTGACAATTAACTTGCCATCATTTTCACTTTTCTTTCTCCCTTTTCTTTGATGTTGAGACATTAATTTCAGATGGTCTGCGTGAATGCAATTTGCATGAGAGCTCCAGCTCAGTGTGGGTGGATGGATGTGCTTGTGTGATACTGCTGCTACAGACGTGTTGTTTTACTGCACTACAGGGTTGTTCGAATTTGAAAGTTTCACTAAACAAGGACAGTGTCAAAACTGATTTACTTTTAAAGAATATTGCCATAAATAGACTTACATTAAAGTCACCCAAATACATACTAAATTATGGTAACTGAAAACTATTGTTTTGCTATGCAGTAAAAGCCGAAAAGCCCGGATGTAACCGCCATTTTATTGCCCTGTCATAACAACAATATCGGTGAATAGGGGAGCAATGGGCGGAAGACGTCCATATTTTTTACAGTCATTGCATATAGTAAGCAAAGAGTGCATATTCCTCTGCACCAGCATCAGTGCAATCTTTATTTACGGGTAGAGACGTTTAAGATGGCAATTTTGGAAGAAAGAGACTCTTCTGAAACAGTTTTTGTGTATTTTGTACAAATATGGCTCTGCTCGGGTCAAGTGTAGTGCCTATTTTCTTTTTTATATGCGTAATGTGGTAAAGCGCTTCATTTGCGTAATCTCTTGCCATATGCCACCGTCCAGGGACAAGAAAGTTTTTGGGAGGTTTCAGTCCAACTGAGGGTACCCATCTCATGACTAAGAACCATCAAAATGATTTTGAGAATATTTTTTGGGGGGCTAAAAGTTGTGCAGGGTGGCTTTAATAATATATAATCCATACATCTATTTTGTTAGTTATTGGTGAATTGGAAGAAATTACACAAAATGTTGAAAGAATGCTGATTTCTGTGACTATAACAGCAAACAACAGACAAGTCACAAATGTAAAACAAGCAGGCTGATACTGTCTGGCTGGTAGTGTTCCCAAAATGAGTAGAAGTAATAGCCATCCATCGACTGCCAAACTGACCCCCGTGAGCTCTGTCCAGTGTATCTGTGTTACATGGATGTATGACAGCCCTGAAGCTGTGCACTGCCACCATTATGGCACACCTGACACCTTCATGTATTTATGACTCTATTAAACGCCGTACAAGGACAAGGGCTATCGTGACTGTGGCCATCCATCCTTCTTCCCCTGGCGTCTGTTCACCCCTTTCCTCCATTCTCTCAGTCATTAGCACAGATTTATGTAACACTGCGCTGATGGGAAGTGGATAAATGAACGATTAATAAGTGGGACATTGATTAAGATTCTCGCAGATAGACCTAGAATCCCACAGCATTCGTTGTCTTGAGCCGCCTTGTGTAGAAACCTTTCTTTCTCAAATTAAAAATGTGAAACAGCACAATAATCTTTATACATTTATAGCAAAAATGGGAGAACACAAAATACCATACAAGATAACACATATAGGTACAAAGACTGTATATTGACTAATGCTCTATCCTTTATAACACATCATAAAGAAAACTGTCGAGAAAATCCATGAAGGGTAGGCAGCCTATTCACCAGTGAGCTCATTATCTTTATGTAAACAAAATGAAAAGCCACATCCTGCAGCAAATGAGCTCCTCCATTGATGTGACTTTTACATTTGAGTAGGAAACTCCAAATAATAAAGATTTACTGTGAGCTGTCATATGTACAGTGTACCATCTTGCTAATAAATACGTGCTCTAAAGAATACCAGTGTTTCTGTCGGAGAACTCGACTGTTTGATGACATCTCTGGTGTTGGATAAGTTAGAAGCCGACATGACTTGAAGTAGAATTTAATTGTGCGTCACAGTGTCTCTGCTGATAAGACTAAATAATGTTTAATGCATAAACGGCTCATAGAGCTAATTGGCATTTAAAGATTTGTCTAGCTTATCGTCTTATTTAAAGTTGTTTTTTCTGCCTTCACAGTCACTCTGAGAAGACACCTTTTAGATTCAAAAACAAGGAAATTAAATACAGTAGTTTAACATTGTTAGAAAGAATTTTAAGATGGGGAAAACGTTTTATACATGCGCAAAGATAAAAACCTGGCAGTTGTGAGAACCATTAAAAACAGATAAAATGTGTTTAGGGGTGAATTTATTGACGGGGCTCTGAATGATTTATTCATTGGCCACACGCAATTTGTAAAATACTGTTTTTAAAGTTTTTACAAGCAAATATTTATGACAGACAACCTCCAACACTCCATGAAGACTTGTAATCTAGAAACTTGGACCCTAGATACACTCATTTCAAGTAGCATCACTGATAATGTTTTGTAGCCCTCTTCATTAAAGACTTGGGATAATTGAAAAGAGCAGGTGAACAAACATTATGAGGAGGATTCTGAAATGATCTTTTTTCTATTTGATATTCTATTTGTTCCACTCCATTTTTACAATTTGGCCTCTTGAAGATCCACGTGTAATAAATGACTCACTGCCTATGTGTGCACTATAATCTTATATCATGCACTTCTTCCTTCAATCTAAACAACCTTCTCCAACAAATGTGGTATGTAGCTATTAGCTCTTTGTCCACATGCTTCTGGCTTTAGCTGACGTTTACTAAACAGATGCAGCCTGGGAAAGAGAAATGCTAAGAGTGAAAAGGTGAATAGCAATAAATTCTAACCCCCATCAAAGATAATAAAAACCTGCTGCTGAAGCTTTCACAGAGATGCACCATTTTAGTCAGCAAAACATCTGAGACAATTATGAAAATGTGGATTTATTGTAGTAATTGACAATATGTAGTTAATTATTAGTACTGACAAAAAACAAATCCATTTAATTCATAAAACAGACCGCAGGGTATATATATATATCTTTATTAGGACAACATCTTTAATCCCTTGTGCTTTTAAAGTTTCCAAATTACCACCAAAACAGCTCTGAGCCATCAAGGTCTGTTTTCCACTGGACTTATAAAAGTGTGTCGTGGTCACTGGCATTAATAGGTCAGCACCAGATACCAGATCCAGAAGTTGAAACGAGGGCTCCCATAAATTGGACTTGATTGTCTTGTACACATGCTCGGTGGTCAGTTCATTTTCTTCCCTACATTTTTGTTTGGAACTGACCAAAAGAGACCAGAACCCAGTCCACACACAGAAGCTTTATGGAGATAATCAGACCTTGTTGTCCATCCATAATAAATGAAAGTCTTTTTGAAGTTGCTCCAAGATTTTCACTTTTACTTGCAGCCTAACATATTCAGACACATTATGATTGAACATCATGGCCATAAATCATTTTATAATCAAATATCATTTAGTTCATGTTTTCCAAATGTTATGGCTCATTAGTGCATGGTCAACCAAAATGGTGTTTGTAATAATTGAGAGTGCTAAACTTAACATTAATAAAGCCATTCACTTATTATGGCTGTGATTGCAGGACAGGTGTGTGGCTACCATTAGCTAATGAGAAAATGAGCCTTTGTACTGTGGTTCCGTCTGAGATTACCCATTCATTGCTGCTTATTTACTAGAAAGAGGTCTAATGAAGTGGACGTTCACATGTCACCCAGATAATCGGTTTCTGCGTCGGGACAGTGCATGAAGAACATAAGACCTGGTTTATCTACAAATGACTACTGCAAATGTTCTTCTGTTTTAAAAGTAAAGCACTTTGTTCTTTTTTGTTGTTGTAAAGTGCTACCTGGGTAGTACCTTTCATTAAAAGCTCCACTATGTGATTTTTTTTTTTGCTGTCCCCTGTCTCAGATTACACTCACTCAAAAGCATAGGGACCTCTCCAACTTCGAAAACCAAACCAGGTTTTCTTCCATAAATACTAATATATGACATCAAATTTTAGTTTGTGAGGACTGCTGATGCTTTTCTTTTTTGTGCTGTTTCTCAGTATTTAAAGACATTTTAAGCACTGAAAATACACTTTTTCAGCACTTTTACTATTACACTTCCTGGAACAACAAGCTGGTGTCGACCAATGGGAGCGCTCCATTTTTGGGCTTGTGATTGGCCATGGTCCAGGGAATTGTTTTATAATAAACTATGGGTTTGAACCATTTTCCTCCAACTAGAAGAAAAAAAACAGGTACAGTTTGTTTAAATACATTTCAGGTAAATGAAAACTTCATGGAAAAGTTTTGAAAGAGATTGCAGAGTAATGTAGGCAGTGTGAAAAGGGAAACTTCTCTAACTTGGATTATCACAGTCTGAGCTCGGTGTTGTGCAAACTGTGCAAATGGAAACACTCCTTCACCAGGTTCTTCCTCTGGGGAAAGCCGAAAGCAAGATGACAAAGTATTTGAGTACAAAGTTGTAAAAAGACTTGAACAGAGAGAGCCAGAACACCACAAACAAAGCCCTAAGTAACTCTGCAGGTTTAAGTGAGTAATGTACAGCCGCAAACCTAAGGACAATGTACTAAGCTCCATCACAAAGAGTATTTGTATTTGATGTCCCATTGAGGAGGAAAGCGTGTCCAAGAAAGTTTGTTCCCTATCTTGATGAAGAATAAAAATAACAGCCAGGAGTGGAAAAGGCACAATGAACAGCCACTAACTCCGAGGCTGGGCTGTGTGCCATTGATCTGCCTCACAAGCCACACTCCTGCTGTGGGATCGAGCACGGGGAGGCCGGAGTGCACAGACTAATCGAATGGCCAAATGAAAATTGAGAGGCAATTTAGGGAGCCAATAGCACCGAAGATTCTTTATGAAACAGGAGCCGGGCTGTGAATTTGTGCTGGGGGGGTGTTAGTGAGCTGAAAAAGGTATAGACTGATGTGGAAAAAAGAACCAGGGAAGGAGGAGACAGAAATCAATTCAACACATTAGAGTCTTAGACTAGATCAGCTCTGTCCCGGCAGAAAGCACCCACTTCCTACTTTTCCATTCCTCCCTCATCTCTATCATTCTGCCCCTAATTCATTCACTCTCCACCTCGTGTCTTGTCCATTTTCCTCACTCTATATATCATTGTGTGTTTCTCTACTTCTTTTCTTTCTTTTTAGAGTGAGGGTCCTTTTAGGTGGACTGCTTTAGGGAACAGAGTCATTACTGTTGTAGTTGAGAGGCCTGCGCAGTAATATAATGATCTTCAGTAGAAAATAGATTTCCAATATTTGGTTTGTCTGAATAGTTTGTGGACAGCTATTGTAATCCTGACAATATCAGTACTATGTTTGGAATTGGAAAGTTAAAGATGTTTTGGCTTTATAGCCTTTATTTGAGAGAGATAGACAGGGAGAGAGGGGAATGACATTGAGCAGACGGACCCGAGCCAGACTCAAATCTGAGTCGCTCCAGTATGGTATGTGTTCTACCAGGTGAGCAACCGAGGCAACCAAGAATTGGAAATTTATAACGAAATTACCTTCAGATCACAACTTCCACCTCAGGCACTGTCATGGTGAAAAGACACACCCTATTTTGATACAGTTATCTTTATACTAATTAACAACACTGACCCTGACCATTAAGGGTTTTATTTAAGACTTAAATTATATATTCAATTCATTTATTCATTTTCAATCATTTTCTACCGCTTTGTCTCATTAGGGGTTGCGAGTGACTGGAGCCTATCCCAGCAGCTTTAGGCATTAGGCGGGGTACATCCTGGACAGGGGCCAGTTAGTTGCAGGGCTAACATTTTGACGTAGACAGTGACAGAACGAGGATGTTCGAGTCAACCCTGGTTTAAACTTACAACCTTGTTGCTGTGAGGCAAGAGCACATACTGTAAATGAAGAATTAATAACATAGATACCTTACAAACCTAAACTTTTAGCTCTATGTTTAGCATTAGATTATCATAATTACTTCACATTAGATTATCATAATTACTACACTTTGCTGTGTAAGTAGACACAGCCAGAGCTGAAGGAGCCACTTTCCCAGTAGGATCTTTATGCCTCCATTGATTCAGTCTTAGGTTAGACCAAGCAGCCAATGGGGACGTCCCTTGCCCCACGTATGCAGGGACCCCATTCTTATGTGATTAAAGTTTTCTTCATAAAAAAAAAAAGAAACATTGTCTAGTTGTGTAGTTAGTGCCTGTTAAACGGGAACTGACCACAAATGTTCATTTTCAACATGAGACTAATCTATCAAGTGGTGCTTTTTTGGACATTATTTTGCATTTTATCTATTATAAGAAATGTGTTTTAATCATCATTAAAGAAGCAACATATCTGCTAAAATGGAACTCCCATCTCACCATGTCAACCATTTATGAGAGAAAAGCAAGTATTGAAAAGATACTGTGATTGTGGCTGACTACAAATGGTAGCCCATCTACTGTTAACTCCTCTGTCCTGTGACCTTGTTCACAACAGGAAGAGAGTGAGAACTTACCCCTGGGAAATAAGGAGGTCTGGCACTAATATCATTACTGTAGATGTACCACAGAACATCTCCCCGTTTAGCTATGTCTGTCTGGTTGCCGACAATCACAGCTCTCCAATGGCTGAATCATTAGAGTAATTTACTTATAAAGTGCTCTCCAGTCTGCTTTGAAGAGTCAAACTGCCCCACCATTTCTCACCAGCACCGGATCATCGCGCTCACATTTCCAACCAGTCGATACTAATGATCATCTCCTTTTGCACTATACTTTAAAGTTGCACTCAGGTGTTGTGTTTAAAATGCTCCTGGGCAGTGCTTTGTGTCTGGATGACTAAAGCAGCTAATATCAATAAACCAATAAGAGCACAGAGTGAGAGACTGTAGTCTCCAAAGCACAGTATGTGGCATTTAGTGCTTGGCTTATTTGAATACCAATGAAATTTGTAAAAGGACTTTATGTCACATCATTTCTAGCAGTCTTACCTTACAGATTGTGCAATTTTTGATCAAGTCAGTCATGTCGAAATCAGAAGAAGATGACACAGTAGAACTTGGATCTTTCTCGGGTCTGAAATAACAAGCATGGGGCATCAGCAGTACAACAAGAATGCAAGACATAAAAAACTTGGAAATACTACTGTTAATCTCTAGAGTCTGAGCTTTCTTTTGCTGCTACTGGCACACATTGGACACTGATGTCATGACATCACATGTTTATTAGGACATGCAATCACTGCTTTATGGCTATTACACACTGGATTAACATTTACAACCAAAGGCATTATTTGCATAGTGAGGCTTTAGTGTCTTTTCACATCAGGCTTAGATTCCATCACTCAGCTATTTGGGAATTAGGCACCACAATCCAACACATCAAAAAATGTATCATCTTTACTCAACTAGGGTGGCTTTTTCCAGTAAATCATTTTTTAAATTCTAGCAAGGTTAAAGCAAACGTCAGGTATGGACTAACAAAATAAGGGTTATCTGAAAAAGCTAGAATTGAGTGAAATGCAGCACTGCGGCTCTTTGTTTCTGTTGAATGAACATACCAGGACTTAGCCTTGGATGAGCACAACAAAGACATGTAGCTACTGTTATGCAGGTAGAGTGACTGTAACTTAGGCCAGACTCTCAAAGCACTGGTCAGATCTGCGCATGTTTTTCCCTATAGCTACAGTACAAGTCTTAGACTCAGAATGATCAGCACCATTTAAGTTAGCTGCCATTTTCACTAAAGTAATGTGTATGTGCCTTTTCTGATGCATCTTCTACAGTGAAGAGGAATGTGCAAACAGACTATTTGTATATCCAGACACATTTGTACACAGACACTATACAAAAAACACCATATTCTCCAACACTATTTAAAGCTGGGAGGAATGTGTCTCATCAGCATAATGGATGTCTGGAAGAGACCTGACAGATATATAAGAGGAGATGAGGCTATAATATTGCAATATAAAGTGATCTGTTAGATAGTTCTTATTTTACAGTATATGCTTCTTGCAAAAAGAAGTGTGAAATATATTGTGAGGAAAAATAAACTTTTGTTCAATGCATATTTCAATTTTGCAAAACATAAGCTGTAAGAGCTGTGAGCACCCTCTAGTGGTCCATGAAATAATTACTGGATGGAACTAACATGAACTCTCCAGGTAATTGTAGTATTCTTTGTGCCATCCCCAAGTCTCTCATTCTTGGTCTTGACATGGTCTTGACATTAAAAATCTGGGTAAAAAAACATTACTGTCACAACAAGTAAGTTTAAAATGACATAAAATGTTTCTTTGTGCCTCAATTATGACTCAGTGGGACTCTTGACACATGATATATTGGTGCTATGGAAAATTATGGGCACGTGAAAATTCTGAGCAAACAAATTAAGTTATGTGCTCCTACTAGTACTCACAGGTTTATAAATAGCCGGAACATTTCATTTGTTTATAACTTTTGTTCGTTCCCTTTACTCTTAAAAGCCCCATTAGCACCAAACTGAAACACTCTGAGAAGGGAAAATGCACTTTCAACAGCCTTAGTACAATGTCTCTGCCTTTTTTTCCAGCATTCTCAGTCTTCCATATTGAAGCATTAGTAATAATTGAATGCAACCATACGAAAAAAAGAAATGGGCCTTGTTTAGTTCTGGTACTATCCAAGTGTAGAATAGGATATTGTAAGCAGAGGTCAACACTGGTGGGATTTAGTATTTATTATGTGTTTATAGGACCTTCACAACGCGCTTTTCTATTTATTGTAAAGTAGAAGAAGAAGCACCACAGCATTCATTGCCTTGGAAACTGGCTTTTGTCATAATGGTGTCAAATGATCTATTATGGGCCATTGCTAGTGAGTGTCCCTGAGCTGCTGTGTGCAGATGACTGTCATGTTAGCATTAGTCCTTAATCTGTGGGGAGTGTCTTTGACAGCTGCGGCAAACTACTGTGAATGAGAATAAAGTGTCAGAGCAGTGGCTGTAATCACTTCCTAAAGACTTCTCGCTCACTTCCAGAGACTTACCACTGAGTCGACAGGTATTTACCTTATCTACATCGCAGCTTAATTGGATGTGAGATACTGTACTTGGCTGTGCTTGGCTCACTACTTGAAGCCTTCACCTCCTAAGATTTGTGTTTATTGCAGATGCAGTGTTTTATTTCAGTCAGATATGGTAAAGCTGTGGTGCATTGATTCCTAAATATAATGTGATTATAAGAGTGTGTCAGGGGCTGTAGATCAAAAATAATGGCTGCTTTGCAGGTGTTAAACTATACTGTAAGTGGGTGGAGGCGCATATATAAACATGTTTATTGACAGCTGTGCACAGGCATGGATAAATGAGAAATTCTACCCCACGTCAAAATCCAATCTCTTTTTATATTGCTGCTTTCATAAGTGCATTACGCTGATTGGATAACCTTTGCTAAAACTATTTGCTTTACAAACCAACAAAAAGCACCTGTATAGAGACAGAAATATACTGTATGTATGTTATATATTTTATTCTAAATGGTAATTTGCATGGATTTTATATAGCGCTTTTCAACTATGCACTCAAAGCACTTATGAGTGTGGGCAGCAGCAGCATGTCTCAACATGCCTCAGAAACAGCAGGTCATCGCTGGGCAACATTCACTTCACAATTATTAAACAGTCATGTTAGTTTCAACGGAACATGCCAATAAATGCTGTCATCGACAATGAGTTGCTGTCATATAATACAGGTGTTATTGTTGCACTGTTGAAATAAACAATAGTCACATATTCTGGCTCTAGACAAAAGCCATAGCAGAAAGTGATATTGTTAAAGTTAAAATAATCTCAAATTATCCCACTCAAAGGCAAAATAAGTGTAAAGGAATATAACATGTAAGAGGAATTAACTAAAGCTAAAATGAACACATGTTATGCTTCTGACACAAGCATGTGCTACACAACCATGTTCTCTTCGGTTTTGTCCTCTCACAAAGCAGCTTTGACTAGTCCTGTCAGTTTGGTGCTGTAGCAGTTGTTAGGAAGAAGGGAAAAGGGTATACAAGACTTGGTGTTTGCTTTTGTGTGCAACCACATAGCTCCTACAGCTAAGCCCTCTGATTCTGGAGCAAGTGCTCAGGGGTCTGCGGCCCCTGCATCCAGAGCCTATTAGCTGAGCCAGGCTCCATCACCCCGCTCACCCATGCATGAGATAGACCCTCTGTAATACAAATTGTCTGCAGCACTTACAGCCACGCTGCCATGGAGCAAACATGACAGGCGTTAATTGGAGAGGCCCTCGACATGGGACAGGCTTCAGGGGATTGGGTGAAATGGAGGGTAGTGGGAGATGTGAGTGTTATAAAGGAAGGGAAAAGGAGACTGTTGGATGGAGCAGAGGCAAAGTGAAACTGTGGAAACTGACTTTCCCACAGAATACAATTAATATCATTGAAGCATAAATTTAAGAGAGGTTCTGGAGAAAAGGTGTTTAGAAAAGACATTTTGTTCAAACAATCAGAAACCAGGAGAGATGCACACATACTGCCATATATATTTAATAGGATGCAAAGGACTTCCACCACAATGATAAAAGATACAAATCTGGATTTCAAATGTATGTGTAATTGTGTGTGTATAT
Organism: Perccottus glenii; assembly: GCA_024416835.2. Lineage (NCBI taxonomy): Eukaryota > Metazoa > Chordata > Actinopteri > Gobiiformes > Odontobutidae > Perccottus > Perccottus glenii. The sequence goes on from CM044553.2 coordinate 14,876,431, forward strand.
ATATATATATATATATATATATATATATATATATATATATATATATATATATATATATAGATAGATAGATAGATAGATAG